>JAZKJV010008852.1:0-601094 GCA_037367405.1 Ottelia alismoides | reverse complement strand
TCGCAGCCCGAGGAGATCCTCCGATGGTGAATCCTCGATCCATGGAGAACAAAAGTCCAGAAGGGACTTAGGAGAGACGGCGAATGGTCAACCCGTGAAAAACCAAGAAAATGGGTGCAACCGCATGTCCAGTGGTCACAGACCTGGGGTCAAGTAGTTGACCCCCGGTCAACGGATGGTGTGGCCTAATTGAGCCACGTCATCCGCAAAAAGACAAGAATTAATTAAAAGTTTTGTAAATTAAATTAAAAATATTAAATGATTTAATTAATTTTAGTTATTAAATAAAAATGTTTATTATTTTATAAAGTATTTTTTGATGATTTTTTTTATTTTTTGGAGGTATATAAACATAAGTTGCCTTTTCAGGCCTATATAGGTATACATATCTATATATTTTATATTTTATTTTTATTTTATATATTTAATTTTATTTATTTTGTATTTTATGAATTTACAAAATTTTTTATACACTTAAATATATTTTTAATTTTATTTTTTTGATGTATTTTGTACACTTAATAAAATAGAAGTATTAATTATATAGGTATATTTACGGGTATTATACCTATGTGTTATATACATGTATTTTATTTTAGTGTTTTCTTCAGTGTTTTATTATGATTTTAATGAACACATATATTATGAATAATATTTACAAAATTATAAAAAAATATAAAATTATAAAAATAATAAATAATAAATAAAATAAATATTTTAATCTGTACAAGTATACAATAGGGGTCCAAAACTCAACATTCAAACCGTAGCTCCGTAGCTCCGTAAAATACGAAACCACCTCCATTAAATAGCTTATGAAAAATTATATATAATTAAAGGTGAGTTTGATATATTTGGAGTTTTATTTGAGAGATACAGGTCCGGGAAGTTGGGATTTTGGAAACTTATTCAGATCATAACTTTTTATCTATATAGTATTTTTGTATGAAATCATTTTTGCATTTTTCTATATTTAATTGTCTACAACTTTCATGTAAAAAGTTTCTTTATCTGAGGTGTAAAAGTTGAACCAAAAATAGGTTCCAAAATGAATAAGAATGAATTAAATAAAAGGTATTCCTTGTCGACCTAGTCATCTGGATGCTTAGGTCTCTGAGTTTCAGGTCATAAATATTTACATATTTTATTCTTTTTCTTTTCTTTTCTTTATTCCTATAATTTTGGCTTTAAAAACTGCATTTTATACAATACTTACACAATAATGTATGGATGATAAAATGCATGAATTAACGCTATTTACACGTATTTACTAGGGGTTTTAAGGCCAAAATGATAGAATAAAGATGATGAAACATGGATTCATCACCTACTTTATTCCTTGCTGACCAACTCAATTCTTTACTTGGTCTCGGGGATTAGGTTCTGATGAATACCCATTCATCACTCTTTATTCTTATATTTTAGCTACAAAAACCTTTGCAAATACATGTAGATATATGTAAATATCAATAATTAGCAAATCATGCATGTTTGTAAATATAGATAATTAGCATGTTTTGTGCAAAAATAAAAGAATAAAGAGGAAAAAGAAAAAGAGGGAAATATTTAGAATAAATATTGAGCAACCTAACCCAAGGGAGGGCTCAGCATGGGCCTGACCGCATAAAAGCCACAAGTAGAGGGAGATAGGGCTCATGTGTAAATATTTATGTAAATAAATAAATAATATTTTCCTCAACCAAAAATATATTTGTACATATTTTGTATATATAGAAACTATTGAAAACAAAACAAAAATTAAAAATCAAAAATTCAAAAAGAACCCTTCATCATGTACATAGCTCATCATCTCTCTATTTATTTCACCTTGTAAATAAAGCTATTTATTTTCAAAACTTTGTGTGAATATTCCTTTTTATGTTCTGTAAATAAATAAAATAAAAAGACTTAAACTAAAAATCAAATAAAAATTACAAAATTAAAAATACAAAAATACCTTGTATATATACCATGTATATAAGTGTAAATAAATAATTATTTCCCTTATGAATATAATTAATAAAAATAAAATAAAAATAGCTTTTTATTCCTCATTTTATCCTATAAATAAATAAAATATAAATGGAAATAAAAATGTATAAAAATCAAAATCAAAATCATATATTGTACATATACCTATGTATAGCTATAATATGTAAATACCTTATTTTAATTTCCAAAAATTAAATTAAAAATCACAAAAAAATAGAAAAAACTAAAACAAACATTTTTCATGTTTTAAGTTTTGAAAATTCGGCCATTAAAAGCCCCAAAAAAATAAAATAAAAATGCAAGCCTTGGCGGGCTCTGATTGGTCCACGGGGGATTGTTGACCCCCGGTCAACTCCCCCCCTGGACCACAGAGTCGCGGATCCGCTCGACCGACCCGACTTCTTGATTTTTCTCCCGCTCGATCCGACCGCTCTGACCGCTAACCCCGGGCTCCGATTACACGCTGGACATCCAGGACCCCCGCCCGGGGTGGGTTTGCTCGATCCGAGACCCGACCAGCCTGCCCGACCATCTTCTTCTCGGGTCCTCCACCATATTTAAGGTCGTCACCGGCGACCTAATCACGCATCTTTGATCTTCCCCTCGGCGCCTGTGAGCTCCTCCAGATCACCCGAGTGACAGGCGAGCGATTTGGAGTGGAAGCGAGGCCTGGGCAGCCGGAAATCACTGATCCGGTGGTATCCTCCGTCGTGCGCCGCCGCGAGCGCGCCCGAGCCTCGGGGACCTCGACGACCCCTTGAGGCAACGACCAGGAGCCTCCTTGGCTCCAGCCCAGTCGAATGCACCCATCAGGTAACCTAGTTAGGCCGTAGGTTAGCGTAGAGATAGATTTTTCGATTTCGCCGTAGTGTAGCTCCGCCACTTCCATTAGCCGTCTCCGTCCACCCATTTGCCCATCCGACTCCGCCACCACCTTCGCCTAACCCCTCTCCACCTGCTCCGCCCCTCCATTCCCCCTGGCTCGTCCCGGAGCAGGGTTACAGGTCTCCCCCCTCCGCCGCTCGCCGGAGACCCTCCACTTCACCGCACCAGCCACCTTTCGCACGCTTTGACGGGTCGAGGCAGTTTGCCCTCGACCCCTCTTTCTTTCTGTGCAGGTCTACAGGTCTACCGACCTCATCTGGAGGTCGAACTTTCAGAGCACAGTAGCTCCAGCTCCTCGACGTCGCCGGAGCTCTCCTGAACTCCTCCCCTTCATCGGAGCAGTGCCTCAGGTGCGGAACTCCATGGCGCATCTTTCTAGCATCTCCTGAGCAGCAGGCGAGGACCCACGCGCACGCAGAGGGCCGGCGAAGCTCGCCGGC
Source organism: Ottelia alismoides (assembly GCA_037367405.1). Taxonomy (NCBI): domain Eukaryota; kingdom Viridiplantae; phylum Streptophyta; class Magnoliopsida; order Alismatales; family Hydrocharitaceae; genus Ottelia; species Ottelia alismoides. The sequence continues at coordinate 597,777 of JAZKJV010008852.1, read as the reverse complement.
CGCCAGTTCTTCCACCATCCTCGCCCGCCGTCAGATCGACCTTGGTGCCCCAGATAGATCACGTACGTCCATCCTCTGAGCAGCCTCATCCGCCAGATCCGACGAGGATCGATCTGCACCGTCGAGCCGCGAGGCTAAGCCACCACGCACGAGGACCGTTTGATCTCACACGTGGCTTCACCTCGCCCATCCGATCCGAGCCCGGAGTCCTTCGAAGACCCACATCGCAGATTCACCGTTCGATCATCCACGTGGACACGCACCGGCCGTCGGATCGACTCGAGGGTCCTTTGGGTTTGCGGCGCACCATCCCATCCGTCCAACCTGCCACGCGTCGCACATCCAGCCCTTCGACATTAATAAAAGGGGTAATTTCTCTTTAGGCCCCTCTACTTTATGCGTTTAGTCCTAGTCCTGTAAATATTTTAGCACTTTTATTTACGTAGGGTGATTTGCACTGTGGACCCTGTGCTTGCTTTTATTTGCATATATGCCCCTGTGTGTATGAGACCACGTGCTTCGTCACGTGTTTAGTTGGGCTATTTACATCTTTTATCCTGTAGTCTGTTGGGTTATGAAATGAATGAGAACTTTGTGGTAATTGCATTTATGCCCCTGTGAGTGTTGTTTATGCGCATGTGCTAAATTTTATTGGGCTTTTTGCAACCGAGTCCCTGGGCTTTTGATACGAGTTATCAAAAGGCCCTAAAACTTGGTTTTTATTACCATTTGGTCCCTGTGTGCCCCAGCCACGCGCCACGCGCGTGACTTGCTGGGTATTTTTGCCACCAGAGCCCCCAGATTTTCGGGTATTTGCACATTGGTCCTTGTGCATAGTGCCCCCTTGTTGTTTTTGAATAAAATATCAACGACCTCCAAATCCAATGAGATTTTGACACATGGCTCCTGCCATGGTGTAGGAAATTTTAGGGATTTTTTGAGGACATTTTTGCTTCCATTTATTATTTTTAAAAATCCAAAAACATCTATTTCAGCTACTGTTCACCTTTGAAAATCATTAAAAAAATATAAAAACCCCACCAAAATTCTAAAAAATTTAGATACTGTTGTTTGCTTGTGGTTTGATTTTCTAGCCAATTTTGGCTATTTTTCATCACTTAAAAACCTTAAAAATTGCAAAACCTCAAAAACTCATAAAAATTCTAATAATTAATTTAAAAATCCAAAAACAATAATAAAGGTGCCCAAATTTTCCTTATTCTTCATAGATTATAGGAAAATTACCTCCAGGGCTTAGTGAGACTCTTAGATATTTTATTTTTGAGTCTCAGCCTTGCTGGACAGTACCTCTCCTGTTTTGCATTGTTTGATTTTTACAAATAATCTACCCGTCAGAAAAATATCAAAAATTAACCAAAAACACTTAAAAACATAAAAACACAAAAACAATTTTTCCTTAATTTTTGCATTATCTTTGGTGTGTTTAATAAATTGTTGAAGTTGGCTTGAGTTCACTCTACTCCCATTTTCTTTATCTTTTAAAAATCCAAGAAAAAATTTAAAATTCATAAAAACCACTAAAAATCACTTTTCTTGTATTTTATTCTATTGTGACTACTTCGTAGGCTTTCGAGCCACCGTGCTCCTTGTGTTCGACCCTGGGAGCTATACCAGGTTAATCCATAGCTAGAACGCTCTATTTTGTGCTTGACTGTTTTTATCTGAGTTGAGTGGTTGATTTTTCTTGATATTCTCCGTTTTTGTGATTGAGGTCGCAACGACCATTTTCCGACCATTACCTCGATCGTATTTTCGGGTTATCAGAATGGCGCCGTTGCCGGGAGCACGGCTTAGTAGTCTTTTAGATTTTTCCGCGGCTTTCGAGTTTCGCGGCTTTTTGTATAGATTTTTGTAGATATACATTTTTCTGATCTTTTTGAATAATTGTTGGACTGACCACACTTCTCTCTATTTTTCTTGCGAGGGCCCGAGGAGCGAGGGCGGCATTCTTAGGAGTGCCGAGCACCCGAGCGAGGCGGAGGCGGCTTCTTTCTTCACGAAGCCGCAGGAGAGAGCGAGAGAGAGAGAGAGTTGAGTGGGTGAGGTAGCTTAGGATTTTATTCATTCATCATTGTAATATACAGGTTTCAGACTTGTAGACTTGGACTGTTTGGACTCCAGGGTCTGTTTCGCCGAGCACCGGTGTGCTCGGGGGACCCTTTGGACTTTAGCGGTTTTTCGCGCTTTTTCGCGGCTTTTATTTTTTACTGCCTTCCGGTGTTTACGCGGCTTTTTGATCGAGCCCCTAGCAGTAGGATTTTCTGGTGATTGTGCCGTAATAGTAGGGTCCCCACACCTAATTGCTGATCTGTTCCTATAGATCGTTAATTGGACCTACTAAAAATAATTAATAAAAATAACCGATTCATCTTCCTTCGCAGCCTACGTGCCGCGAGCCTGCCCCACAAGCGCTAACTCCTGAACTCGACCTGTCGAGAAGAGGAGGGGTAAGCCAAGACCGGACTCCTTGGCTTGAGGGTCGGTGATCGGTTAGACGGTTCTACGCTAGCACTGCGTTTAGGACTCGGTTTTTACCGCTTGTATCATTTAGGTAGTTTACTTTCCTGCCTTTAATTTATGCGCGGATCATATTGCATGTAGAGTGCTGGAGTCAGGTAGGCCTTCCTTACTTTGCATGCATCATTGATTTCATCGTGCATCGGCTTTTTCGTCTTCTCCCCCTGTTTTCGGCTTAAATAATCAGGAGAACCGAAAAATTCGTTAGGCCTTTTGCTTGATTTGAAAAAATATAAAAAGAAAAACAATAAAATCGGGACTGCTAAATCATACTTGATCATTAAAACCGCTCACCCATAAAAATCTGTCTTGGGGAGAGTAACCCCCTCCTTGTCTGGTTTGGATGAGCGAGAGAGTGATCCGCACATTAGGATTAGAGCCTCCGATCTTTTCTTGACTGATTACCGGCTTTCAGTACGGGACAGTCGGTTGAGAAAGATTTGGACACCTAGTTACATCACGTAATCGCTCTGATAGACTGGATTATCACCTAAAATAAAATTGACAAGATAATTGACCGATCCCTTCGGTCTTCAGCTTTGGGTGCGTAGGTGAATTGGGGGTTTGCTTGTTTCATCTTGTTTGATTGCCAGATCCCTTCGACCTTTCTCCTTCATCTATTTCCCTCCCTCACCTCCCTTCATTTCTCTTCTCCCTGATCCCTGGATGATGGATTCCTCTCACTTTGAGCCGACTCTTACGGCTTCTTCTCCGTCTTCTGACCATCATTCCAGTCCACCTTCTAGGGAGGTCGGATCTCCGACCAATCTCCCGCTCCCTCCCTCCCTTCATCTCATTACTCTGGGCATGCTATGCGAGACGTCCGAGGATACCAGACAGAGCAGATGCGAGACTCGGACGATGCTGATACTGAGTTGAGAGCGCACTCCGTTGGTGACCCGAGAGAGCAGTGGAGATCAGCAGATAGATCCCATTCCAGAGGGATGGAAGAGCAGATAGCACATGGAGCTCAGTCAGCTTCTACATAGGGCCATTCGTCGTGGATTTGGATTACGTTCAGCGACTGCCGACGTTTTCAGGAGAGGCGCACGAGGAGCCTTATCTTCACCTGTCCGCCTTCGAGGAGTTTAGCAGAGCACAGAGATACTCAGATGTCACTACAGAGGAGCTGATGAGCAGGACCTTCCCCTTCACGCTTCATGACAGAGCCATGAGATGGCATCGCCGATTGGGGAGGACATTCGAGACGTGGGAGAGCTACGCCGAGAGTTTTACAGAGATACTTTCCCCACTAGAGCAGAATTTATGCGGTCTTTGATCATGATTTTTCAGTTGACCCCCAGGAGCCATTGCACAGGCATGGCCGAGGTTGCTTGACCTCTTGAGGAGATTTCCAGACCATGGACTTTCACTGACAGATTTGATTGAGATCTCCATGCGGGGGATGACCGCAGAGCAGATAGCACTGGTGATTACCACATGTGGCGGTTCAGACCGCAGTTCCGACATTCACTTCCTAGATACCATCGAGGCTTACTTTCACAGAGTTCTTCTGCACGAGATGCTTCGGTCGGAACAGCACATGAGGACGATGCAGTACCAGTGCGGTGTGTCACTTTACACGATGATACAGTTTCTACACACCAGCCCGAAGATCTGGATGATGCAGCATCACTGACGGAGGAGATGACTGCGATAGCAGAGGTTCGGACCCAGAGTCTACTCGAGTTCCCGTTGGCATTCCAGTTGGAGTTCGAGTCAGCCCCAGAGTTCCCTGTTGACGAGTCTTGGATATCAGATCTTCTGATACTCCAGGAGCCGGAGGAGCCCCAGCTTTTGCAGCCGTTGATTCAGACATATCAGATTCCAATCCCGGAGGAGTCAGTCTTCTTCCTGCAGAGACACTTCTTGGATGCAGACAGGCACCAAGATTCAGCCCAGCAGCCACAGCTCGAGGAGGGACACCACTTGAGAGTACAGACACAGAGAGTCCCGTCTTCGAGCCTTTGTCCTCCACTTCGTCAAGACAGATACACTTTCTGAGGACCAGCTGACAGCCAGCATAGCGAAGAGCGAGGATCAGTTAAGACACTTTCCCAGCTTCCGCGATGTTGACTAGTACCATTTCCTGTTTCCAGATTGACGAGAGTTACACTTCCGATGATATGCAGCCTGGTGCACTGAGTGGATACTTGATAGCAGCGCAGATGACCATCTAGATCCTGATCCTCTTCTAGTCACTTCTGATCTGGCATCTCTCCCCGAGGGTTATCTGCGGGAGGAAGCTGCACATGAGCGTACTCGGTTTCACCTACTGAGAGTGTTTCCGATCTGGCGGAACACAAACCAGTCTTTAGATCATTCTGATTCTGATTCTTCTCACCTCAATGACCTTCGCGAGGATGAGCCCATTTTTGAGATATTCGATGATTTGCCTGATCTATTTTTATTTCATGCATGCGGATATCAGCCCTTTTCGAGAGTCTCTTGATCTTGACTTTCCATACCTGCTTGAGACACTGATTGACGTGGCGATTCCATGACTGATCCATCTTCTCCACGTTTGATTTCTTCGGCTCTATACTCTCACTCCAGTCTGATCCAGAGCCGTTGATTTCTTTTGTGCTACCGAATCCCGATTACTTATGCTCATATCACTGGCCGGTAGCAGACACCCGCCTGATTGCATACCGGGGTATCTTACTTTACACTGTTGAGTTCGTCGTTGTTCTCACACCGAGACTGCGACGACAGTACGGCATTCGACTTACCGATGCCGTCCTGAACCTTGATACTGCGTGCCCTAACCTTTGCGCCCAGCTAGGGGCGTTAAAATCTAGCGCTTGTTGAGAGGCACCTCAACATTGTACTTTTGTATATACGTGTTTCGTCTTATTCGATCTTTCTTTCTTCCGTTCTTGTTCTCACCCCAGTCTCGCTTAGGATTATCTTTGCTATACTTAGGATATTGCTCATCCTAAGTATAGGGGGGTGGAAACACCGGGTTGTTCATTCGTCTGTTTCATCACTTCTGTTTTGCTGCCTATACTTAAGGTTCTCCACCTTAAGTATAGGGGGAGTGATGTCCTCCTTCTTGTATATATTCGTGATATTCTTCGTGTCGTTTTGCCCCTGTTTTGCTGCCTATACTTAGGGATATTTTACCCTAAGTATAGGGGGGGCAGATTCTGTATCTTCTTCACTCGGCTTTCCCTTCAATGAACAGCTTGCTATACTTAGGATTAGTTAATCCTAAGTATAGGGGAAACCACCGAGTTCCTCTTATTCTATTCATTCATTCGTTCTTTGTACATAACCATTCCTTTTCACTTCCCTGTTACTAAGCACGAGTTATGTCTTCTCATCGCTCTAGATCACTCTGAGGACATCGTTCGAGCTAAGTATAGGGGGGTGGGTATATATTTCATATATACTTTAGCCATAACTCGTACTTTGTGTGAGTTTGTTAATAAATTAAAATGGCTAAAAATCACAAAAATTAAAAATTTTCATGTACATAAACCTCTTTTATCCTTGCACAACATAGCTAGTGTACAAAGTATTTTTGTAAAAATGATTTCAAATATCTTTGTGTAAAGCTTGTGTAAATATGTTGTATCAAAATTATGTATATAGTACAAAATTTTTTCCAAAATGTTTGAAAATCAAAAGTTTGCAAAAATCTTGTGTAAATGTTTGTAAATATCTTTTTGCTAAACTTGCACCTCATGCACATCATCATCCATGATTTCAAAACATTTTTCAAAAATTTTGCATGATTGTAAATATTTGTAAATAGCATCTTGTGTACATATATGTATATAGTTTTTCCTGGATGAGAGTTGACATTTAAACTAAGCCTGGAATTAAATTGAGAAATGGAGCTTGAATAAGATCTTAATCCACCTAACTTTAAGAGGAACCTTATAGGACTTAGGGTTAAGGCTTTTCAGGTCCATAAGGACTTAATTCTTTGAGTCCACTAGGCTATGAGCATATGTCATCTTGATGAGCTTAAGTAGAACACTTAACAACACACGCAAGACTCTTAGAGACAATGGCTTGACTTGCACCTGCACTTTACACATGGCTCTCCACGGATGAGGGGGTGAGGAGGCAGTTCCTTTGGCTTGGGTAGCATATGAGGGTAGTACTTCTAGGCGGAACCTCTCTTCTTCTTCTAGTGAAGGAAGTGCACCTCAACTTGGTCTAGTGGTGATGAAGACTAAAGACAGAAGCCGTGGGTTGCAATAAAGCTTCAAAAGAGGGATAGTCTACTGGCTCAAGGGAAATTTCTTATATGCTGCACCATGTAGATATGCTGTACAGAAGTCTTTGAAAAAAAATGCAAAAATGCAAAAAGAACTCCAAAAAAAAAAGTGGTGGGTCGGATTGAAAATTTAATAACCCCACCGGAGTGTACATAGTCAAATAAAGCAAAGCTTATGTTATCCATGTTACATCTCATGAAGCTTGCAGCGGGAGACCTAGCTACACTGGCTAGGCTTTCCAAAACTCTATACTTCTACCCCCTCTTCTTGAGCCGGTGCACTTGAACTTAGAAGGGAATACCCCGCTTCTCGAGGAAAGAGTTGCTAGACCGAGGCATTAGAGTTACCAGGTTGAGGGAGGTTGTTCTTTGTTGCTTCTGAGGTGGGGAGCCACATATCACTTACACTGCTTGGAAAGATTCATGGTCATTAGAGTTTGTGTATGTAGACTTGTTCTGATCTGGTTTATTGAGGAGTCTTGTCCATAGATTGGTGGAACTTAAAGGCTGTTGAGTTTTTAGCTTAAGTCCAAATAAGGTTCCGACACATTAATAATCCAAAGATCTGATCGAGCTCCATATTTCAATTTAATAAAGGAACGTTTAATAACTCACCTTGATCCATGTACATCCCCTTTTTCTTTTTTCTTTCTCTTTCTTTTTCACTTCTTTTTTCAAATAAGTGTTTGCTAAGGGACTAGCAAAGTATAGTATAGGGGGGTATGAATACCCATTCATCACTCTTTATTCTTATATTTTAGCTACAAAAACCTTTGCAAATACATGTAGATATATGTAAATATCAATAATTAGCAAAAGCATGCATGTTTGTAAATATAGATAATTAGCATGTTTTTGTGCAAAAATAAAAGAATAAAGAGGAAAAAGAAAAAGAGGGAAATATTTAGAATAAATATTGAGCAACCTACCCAAGGGAGGGCTCAGCATGGGCCTGACCGCATAAAAGCCACAAGTAGAGGGGAGATAGGGGCTCATGTGTAAATATTTATGTAAATAAATAAATAATATTTTTCCTCAACCAAAAATATATTTGTACATATTTTGTATATATAGAAACTATATGAAAACAAAACAAAAATTAAAAATCAAAAATTCAAAAAGAACCCTTCATCATGTACATAGCTCATCATCTCTCTATTTATTTCACCTTGTAAATAAAGCTATTTATTTTCAAAACTTTGTGTGAATATCCTTTTTATGTTCTGTAAATAAATAAAATAAAAGACTTAAACTAAAAATCAAATAAAAATTACAAAATTAAAAATACAAAAATACCTTGTATATATACCATGTATATAAGTGTAAATAAATAATTATTTCCCTTATGAATATAATTAATAAAAATAAAATAAAAATAGATTTTTATTCCTCATTTTATCCTATAAATAAATAAATATAAAATGGAAATAAAAAATGTATAAAAATCAAAATCAAAAATCATATATTGTACATATACCTATGTATAGCTATAATATGTAAATACCTTATTTTAATTTCCAAAAATTAATTAAAAATCACAAAAAAAATAGAAAAACTAAAACAAACATTTTTCATGTTTTAAGTTTTTGAAAATTCGGCCATTAAAAGCCCCAAAAAAATAAAATAAAAATGCAAGCCTTGGCGGGCTCTGATTGGTCCACGGGGGATTGTTGACCCCCGGTCAACTCCCCCCCTGGACCCACAGAGTCGCGGATCCGCTCGACCGACCCGACTTCTTTGATTTTTCTCCCGCTCGATCCGACCGCTCTGACCGCTAACCCCGGGCTCCGATTACACGCTGGACATCCAGGACCCCCGCCCGGGGTGGGTTTGCTCGATCCGAGACCCGACCAGCCTGCCCGACCATCTTCTTCTCGGGTCCTCCACCATATTTAAGGTCCGTCACCGGCGACCTAATCACGCATCTTTGATCTTCCCCTCGGCGCCTGTGAGCTCCTCCAGATCACCCGAGTGACAGGCGAGCGATTTGGAGTGGAAGCGAGGCCTGGCAGCCGGAAATCACTGATCCGGTGGTATCCTCCGCCGTGCGCCGCCGCGAGCGCGCCCGAGCCTCGGGGACCTCGACGACCCTTGAGGCAACGACCGGGGAGCCTCCTTGGCTCCAGCCCAGTCGAATGCACCCATCAGGTAACCTAGTTAGGCCGTAGGTTAGCGTAGAGATAGATTTTTCGATTTCGCCGTAGTGTAGCTCCGCCACTTCCATTAGCCGTCTCCGTCCACCCATTTGCCCATCCGACTCCGCCACCACCTTCGCCTACCCCTCTCCACCTGCTCCGCCCCTCCATTCCCCCTGGCTCGTCCCGGAGCAGGGTTACAGGTCTCCCCCCTCCGCCGCTCGCCGGAGACCCTCCACTTCACCGCACCAGCCACCTTTCGCACGCTTTGACGGGTCGAGGCAGTTGCCCTCGACCCCTCTTTCTTTCTGTGCAGGTCTACAGGTCTACCGACCTCATCTGGAGGTCGAACTTTCAGAGCACAGTAGCTCCAGCTCCTCGACGTCGCCGGAGCTCTCCTGAACTCCTCCCCTTCATCGGAGCAGTGCCTCAGGTGCGGAACTCCATGGCGCATCTTTCTAGCATCTCCTGAGCAGCAGGCGAGGACCCACGCGCACGCAGAGGGCCGGCGAAGCTCGCCGGCCGCCAGTTCTTCCACCATCCTCGCCCGCCGTCAGATCGACCTTGGTGCCCCAGATTAGATCACGTACGTCCATCCTCTGAGCAGCCTCATCCGCCAGATCCGACGAGGATCGATCTGCACCGTCGAGCCGCGAGGCTAAGCCACCACGCACGAGGACCGTCTGATCTCACACGTGGCTTCACCTCGCCCATCCGATCCGAGCCCGGAGTCCTTCGAAGACCCACGTCGTAGATTCACCGTTCGATCATCCACGTGGACACGCACTGGCCGTCGGATCGACTCGAGGGGTCCTTTGGGTTTGCGGCGCACCATCCCATCCGTCCAACCTGCCACGCGTCGCACATCCAGCCCTTCGACATTAATAAAAGGGGTAATTTCTCTTTAGGCCCCTCTACTTTATGCGTTTAGTCCTAGTCCTGTAAATATTTTAGCACTTTTATTTACGTAGGGTGATTTGCACTGTGGACCCTGTGCTTGCTTTTATTTGCATATATGCCCCTGTGTGTATGAGACCACGTGCTTCGTCACGTGTTTAGTTGGGCTATTTACATCTTTTATCCTGTAGTCTGTTGGGTTATGAAATGAATGAGAACTTTGTGGTAATTGCATTTATGCCCCTGTGAGTGTTGTTTATGCGCATGTGCTGAATTTTATTGGGCTTTTTGCAACCGAGTCCCTGGGCTTTTGATACGAGTTATCAAAAGGCCCTAAAACTTGGTTTTTATTACCATTTGGTCCCTGTGTGCCCCAGCCACGCGCCACGCGCGTGACTTGCTGGGTATTTTGCACCAGAGCCCCCAGATTTTCGGGTATTTGCACATTGGTCCTTGTGCATAGTGCCCCCTTGTTGTTTTTGAATAAAATATCAAACGACCTCCAAATCCAATGAGATTTTGACACATGGCTCCTGCCATGGTGTAGAAATTTTAGGGATTTTTTGAGGACATTTTTGCTTCCATTTATTATTTTTAAAAATCCAAAAACATCTATTTCAGCTACTGTTCACCTTTGAAAATCATAAAAAAATATAAAAACCCCACCAAAAATTCTAAAAAATTTAGATACTGTTGTTTGCTTGTGGTTTGATTTTCTAGCCAATTTTGGCTATTTTTCATCACTTAAAAACCTTAAAAATTGCAAAACCCTCAAAAACTCATAAAAATTCTAATAATTAATTTAAAAATCCAAAAACAATAATTAAGGTGCCCAAATTTTCCTTATTCTTCATATATTATAGGAAAATTACCTCCAGGGCTTAGTGAGACTCTTAGATATTTTATTTTTGAGTCTCAAGCCTTGCTGGACAGTACCTCTCCTGTTTTGCATTGTTTGATTTTTACAAAATAATCTACCCGTCAGAAAAATATCAAAAATTAACCAAAAACACTTAAAAACATAAAAAACACAAAAACAATTTTTCCTTAATTTTTGCATTATCTTTGGTGTGTTTAATAAATTGTTGAAGTTGGCTTGAGTTCACTCTACTCCATTTTCTTTATCTTTTAAAAATCCAAGAAAAAATTTAAAAATTCATAAAAACCACTAAAAATCACTTTTCTTGTATTTTATTCTATTGTGACTACTTCGTAGGCTTTTGAGCCAACCCGTGCTCCTTGTGTTCGACCCTGGGAGCTATACCAGGTTAATCCATAGCTAGACCGCTCTATTTTGTGCTTGACTGTTTTTATCTGAGTTGAGTGGTTGATTTTTCTTGATATTCTCCGTTTTTGTGATTGAGGTCGCAACGACCATTTTCCGACCTTTACCTCGATCGTATTTTCGGGTTATCAGGTTCATAAAATATCTTCGATATTTTATTCTTTTTCTTTTCTTCTCTTTATTATATAATTTTGGTATTAAAAAACCTTATTATTTACACAATAAGTGCAATAATTGATGAATGATATTTTATACAAATTAATGCTTATTTACATGCATTAGCTAGGGATTTTAAGGTCAAAATGATAGAATAAAGAATGATGAAATGGAGTTTCATCATCCCCCGATACTTGCCTTTGCTAGTCCCTAGCAAACACTTATGCAATTAGTACAAAAAGAATAAAGAAGAAAAGAAAAAGAAAGAATAAATGGAATTTATTTCAATTGTTAAACTTGTCTTTAAAAAATCAAAGTTTGGAGCTCAGGTTAGACCTTGATATGAAAATGTGTATAGAACCTGGTCAGGAACCAAATTTAAAACACAACAGCCTTTGAGAGTCACATAACTCGGTTCAAACCACCTCAATAGCCATGTCAGAACTAGCCTACATAATACACAATCCCTTATGACTATGAAGCTGACTTGTACGGTGTAAGTGATAGTGGCTCTCCCCAAATAAAATGACAAAAGGACTCACTTATACAGAATGACAACCCAATTATTTCCCAATCCGACACTCTATCCTCGAGGAGCGGGGTATTCCTTCTAAGTTCAAGTGGCATCCAACTCAAGAGGAGGAGGTGAAGAAAAAAAATGGACGGTAGCCAGTGTAGCTACCTATCCTGAGATGCATGACAAGTGTAGTCAAGTCATCCACCTGGAGGCTCACATGGTATAACTTTGATGCTCAAGCTTGCTTATTGACTATACAATATATATACATACTCCGGCAGGCATTTGTCAGGTCTATCCACTTTTTTTTGGAGTTTCACTCTTTTTTGAAATACTATTTACAATAGTGTTTACATAAGGAGTTTTTCCTCTTATATCCCTCTTTTTGAAGCTTTATTGCAACCTACACTCTCCTGTCATTCGACTTCATGGAAACTAGACCAGGTTACGATGCACTTCCCTCCCTAGACGAGGACGAATGTTTCTAATCGTTTGCGTCTCAGACTGGCAAATCCAATCCCCTCACCACTCCAACTGAAGCCAAGTGAAAGGTGCAAGTGTCCAAGTTAGGTCACGGCTGACAAGAGTCATGTGTGCGTCTCGAAAAGTTATAGTTAGTTAGTTGAGGTGACTTGAACACAACCATGAGTCTCAAAGAATTAAGTTCCAATGGACCTGAAGTACCTTATCCCATAAGGTTCCAGTGCAGTTAGGTGCGGTAAGGTCCAACCAATCTCCAATCTTCGACTTTATTGGACTAGTTCAATCATCAAGCTCAATCAAAAGAATGATATGCAAATGCTATGTACAATGCAGAAAGAATAATGAAATTTTCAAAGAATTTGAAAATAAAAATAATTTTTGGCATAAAAGTAGAAGTGAAAAGTATGCACAACTATTTACATGGCATTTTTCTTTTTATTATTTACAAGAGTTAAGAATTCTTAAGAATTTACAGTTCTTAAGAGTTATTTTATAGGTATATATACAATTGGTAAAGAATTATTATTATTACTTAATGATGCATTTATTCCTCAAATTTATTTGAAAATAATTTTGAAATCTATAGTACACAATAATTTTTGCAAATATTTACAAACATTTGAAAGCCATTTTACAAAGATTTTTTAAACAGTATATATATATATATATTCAAAATATTTTTACAATCATTTTCAAAATCAATTGCTAATAGGTTTTCAAATCATTTTATTTCACACAAAGAAAAGAATTTTTTACAAATCAAAATATTTTTACAAAGATTGAAAATATTTTACAAAAAATTTCCAAATAGGTCAAACCATTTTTCAAATCATTTTACAAAAATATTTTTAACCTGATTTATTAATCAGTATATGCAAAAAGAATTTAAGGAATAAAAGCATTATGAATTTGGTTTTAATGAATTATATAGTATATATAGTAATTTTAGCCATATTTATTAATAATGATACAAAAGTATGAGTTATGGCTAAAGTATATACAAGGTATATATGACCCCCCTATACTTAGCATGAGTTATGTCCTCATAGATCGAAAAGAAAAGGGAAGACATAACTTGCACTGAGTATAGAAAAGTCTATACTACTACGACTGGATAGAAAATGAAGGAATGAGGAAATGAATGAATAAGAAGTTGACCATCCTCATACTTAGGATCAAATAATCTCGAGTATAGCAGTTTGTACATAATACAGGGAGGGTCAAGGGTGGGAATAAACAGATCACAGCTCGGGTTGTCTCCCCCTATACTTAGGGTAAGATATCCCTAAGTATAGTAGAGCAAATCAACAAGAGAGGAGAAGTGGAGGGGATAAAAGAATGAAAGAATCCAGGGTACACACCCCTATACTTAGAACAAGGTATGTCCTCAGTACAGAAAACTGACAAAAAGGGGCGACATCTTTTCTGTAGAAAAAGAAAAATGAAAAGGAAAAGAAGAAAAGACAGAGATATGCAGATAGAGGAAAAGATCGTAAAGAATGTGTGCATCACTCCCCCTATACTTAGAGTAAAGGATCCCTACGTATAAGCAACGACAGAAGTGATGAAACAGAACGGAGAAAGAACAACACAAGGTGTACCCCCCCTATAATTAGGACAAGGTACGTCCAAAGTATAGACACACATGTATGGCGAAAGATCTGGGGCACACATGACATACGACAGAAAGAAGGAATAAAATACACAACACATATATACAACAAGAAAAGAACGGTGAAGTACAGGATGGTATCTAGTATGTGAATACCGTACTCTCATCATCGTCTCCCTATGAGAACAAGGATGCGGTCAGAAAGTAAAAAGACACCCGGCTATGTAATCAAGTGAGTATCACCTACCGGGGAAAAGAGATCGAAAAGTAAACCAGGAACCGGTAGCATGAATCAAAACATCGGCTCATAAGGAAGGAATGGAAGATCGTAGCCGATATCATAAGACATGGAGGAAGAAGGAACAATACATACTCCTTTAGGTCAATCATGGTCTCAGAAAGGTATAAAAAGTGAAGAGTAGGAGACTCGCAGTGTGGCGTGATATCCGGTGTTCATAAAACCAGAAGGTCACAAGAATACACCGAACACCACAAGACATGGCTCAACCCTGCGAGGATCCTCAAGTGAGCGGACTCAGATGAGTCAAAGATCTCAAAATAACCAGAAGACTCGGCTCCGTGCTCCAACAGAGAGGAGACATAATCAGAGAGGAGACCGAGTACAGAAATCAGAAGACTCAGCTTCGTGCTCCACCAGATAGGAGACACCAGAAGTGAAGCCGAGTACCAACGAAATGATGTACCCTCCTGTAGATAACCCTAAGGGAATAGTACATTCTAGTCAATGAATAGTCAGATAGATCTCTCCCTTACGAGGGTCGTCAAGGTGAGAAGACTCAAAGGAGTCAGATCCATCAAACGGATCGACAGAAGTGATCTCGGTAGGCAACATATCGGTTACCAGCAAAAGAGACTAACGGATGAAGAAAATGTGGCAACGTCCCGCAGATAACCCTCGGGGAACATACTGACCACTAAGCATGGAATAATCAAAAGAGGATGGCTCATCCTTGCGAGGACTGTCAAGGAGAGCGGACTCAAAGGAGTCTAGTCAGAGGGGTCCCAAGATCCGACAGATCGTATACGCAAGAAGGCAGTGGGGACCAGAAAATAGAACATATGACTCGGTTCCGTGCTCCGCCAGATCTGAGACACCAATCAACAATGGGAACCGAGCGTAAAGAAAATGTCGTATCCTCACGCATATGATCCTCAAGGAGTAATACAAACTAAGCCGTGAATAGTCGGATCAATTCTCATCCTTGTGGGGGGTCGTCAAGGAGAGAAGACTTAAAGGAGTCACAAAGAAATCAGTCTCAGTAGCCGCAGATCGGCTACCAGCAGAAGAGACCGGCAATCTAGAAAAATGTCATAGTCTTTCGCAGATAACCCTCGGAGAGCACTATGAACTAGTCAAGGAATAAGTTTCGCCACCTCACGTGGGACAACACGTGAGGTGACGTGGAATGGACCCAAATGTGATTACAGAAAGTATAGGGTCCTATGGGTAAAATTTCCAAATTATTTAAAATGCTACAGTTTATTTTACAGGACTAAATTGTAATTATACAAAAATATGGAGTAGAAGGTGAAAATTACCCCTTTATTGTGTGTGATCGGACGACGCTAAGGATCCCACTTGACACGTGTTGCCACCTGAGCTGCCCATACCGCTTCGCCACTGGACAATGAAGATTAGATCGCTAGATGCGATCTGACGGTCGAAGCGGCGACTCATCCAACGATTGTGGTTGAATCTGGAGCAGCTAGCTCAGACGGTTGATGGAGGGCCTGGATGAATAGGGGAAGAACTCACCTGGGGCGAGTTTTGATCCACTCACTTGAGCACCTCTGGCCACCTCGAAGGCTCAGGCTAAGGTCAAAACATAGTTGGGGCTTCTCCACTTTATTTGGCGTTGCTATGAGGTTTGTTGGAGCTCGGACGATGGCGGCGACCTCGGTGAAGTTTGGAGCTCTAGGAACCTCACTTCCTGTAAAAATCGACCCTGCGTGGGGTCTTTTGGCCTCCAGCACCTGCAATAGAACTCAAGCAAGAAAATATGGGCTTGGGGGCTCGTATTGGTGGTGAAATGGGCATCGGTGGTGCCGGGCGAAGCCCGGTAGAATGTTCGCTGGAGCGGAGCTCCGACAAACTACGAATCTCGATTTTTACGCTAAATCTATGGTCTATAAATTAAACTAATGGCATAATTAAAAGGTTAGAATGAAAATCTACCTAAAAATATAAAGGGGCGCAGCTCATACCTTGTTTTGATGCCAGGGAGTAGAGGTGGCCGGAGTTGGCCGCCTGGGTGCACCTCTGCCCTCCGTCGACCGCCGCGAGCTCAAGGGATCCCCTCCTGTCACAAGGGTGATCTGCTTTGGTCGAGACACGGGGTTTAGGGGGGATGCAGATGACCAAAAAATCATGGAGGATCGGAGGTCTCTTATTTATGCACATACGAGCACCCTTATTTGATTGGCAGCTAGGAACGAATCTGATGAATATACAATGGATTAGAGGGTCTAGCATGAAAATATAAAAGAATAAAAAAAGAATAAAATTCACTTTTATTTATATACAAGTAATAGCATATGTATTTTGCCTATGTTTTCACATAGATTAATTTTATTTTATTTTTCTTTTTGATTTTATTTTAATTTCAATATGTACTTATGTTATGAATAATAATCACAAAATTATAAAAATATAATTTGTAAAAATAATAAAGGATGAATAGATTGAATATTTTTATCGGGTATAATGTACAATGAGGATAAAAAACCTAACTTTCACACCGTAACTCAAAAAAATATGAAACACATATATTAAATATCTTGTGAAAAGTTATATACAATTAGAGATGATTTTGATATTTTGTGAGTTTTTATTTGAAAGACATGGATATGTGGAGTTGGGTTTTTGGCTTTTTATTCTATGTATAAAATGAACATTGTGTATTATTTTTGTACAAACTCAGTTTTGTACTTTTATTCACAATATTATTTACAACTTTTGTGTACAATGTTTCTTTATTTGATGAATAAATAATAAAGAATAAAATAGGTGTTAAAAATACTTAAATAAATGGTATTTTTATTGTATTCTTGGCACTTATCTCCCCCTACTTTATTCCTTGTCGACCAACTCAATTCTTGACTTGGTCTCGGGGTTTAGGGTTATAAAATATCTTCGATATTTTATTCTTTTTCTTTTCTTCTCTCTATTCTATAATTTTGACATTATAAAACCTTATTATTTATAGGATAAGTGCAATAAATGATGAATGCTATTTTGTACAAATTAATGCTTATTTACATGCATTAGCTAGGGTTTTTAAGGTCGAAATGATAGAATAAAGAATGATAAAATGGAGTTTCATTATAACCCTAGTAGGTATACATCTCACCTTAAGGTATTTATGGAATGCAGGATGGTTAGCCACATAATCATCAAATGATATCTTTATAGTGATATTTTCTTTATAAAATCATGCCATATCGGGGTCATCTTTCTGAATCTTTTTGATGCACTTTCTAGTCGTAAGAGCATGGGGAAAGGGATTGAAGCTAGAGAAACAGAAGATGAAGAATCTGAATCATGAACTGAAAGATGGTCCTTTGCATTAATGGAAACAGAGTTCTTCATACATGAATCTTTTTGATGCGACATGGGATCAAAATCAAACTATCTACTATAGGTTGTGAAATAGAAGCAGAAGTGGTATCCACCACAACCGGAGGTGCAAGGTCCTACGTAGACTCGAAAGTAGATCCATGCTGCTGATGCTACATACATGCTCTCCTTCTCTTCTCAGCTCCTTGAATATATATTTGGTGTTGATGGGGATCTGGAATATGCTGCCTCTCCTCCTCGTCCTCTGAAGACTCCTCAGGTAGAGCTCCAGAGATGCCCATCCTCGTGTCCCTCACCCGGTCAGGTACAATCATGGTCCTTCCGCTACTGAGTGACATATGATTAGCCTCATCACATAAAAGAATATCATGTTCAGATCTAGGAGATGCTGAATAGTATAACTGAACAAAGTGTTGTTGAAAACTAGATCAGTTCAGGCTACTGGGTTAGCCTGAACTTGGGTTGGGATCAAGGTAGAGGGTGCAGACTTCTCGTCTTACCCTCTGGACAGGCGATTGGCATCCACCCATAAGTCGTGAATTTCGTTCCTGTACGAACGAAGCTCGTCGAGTATCTGTTGTTATATGTCTACAGGACCATAGGAAGAAGGAAGTGGATAAGACTGAGAAGAAGAATGGGAAGACTAGTCCTACTAGCCAGGGCACTGCCTCTGCTGCTGCTGGTGTTGGGATATCTACTGAAATTGCGAGCCCTGCTGGCCCGCCTAGTAATGGCCATGTCGTCCATACTGCTGGTACTATTGCCGCTGCTGCTGGGGTGGCTGGAATCCAGGGCTCTGCTGTGAAGGAGATGGTGTAGAGGTGAATGTGGTGTTATGAAAGGTCGGGGGATGCTGGTAGGTTTGTCGGTCCCCTGTACTTCCCTACCTAGCAGGGTCCTGAGTATACCATACTCCATTCACCTACCAAACTAGTGGAGGCTCCTCATGAACCGTCTCTGCTAATGAAGGGGGATGCTGGAAAGAATGGGCATAGAACTGGTCCTGCTCCCACGGTTGGGGTTGCCCTGACATCAATTGCTCCTGAACATGGTGTACTCGGTACACAGGAGCAGCAGGTGCAGTCACGACGTGTATCCTTATCTTAGATACCTTCTCAGTTAACTACTCCATTTGTTTTATATCTTGGAGACATTTTTATCTAATTCATCAATCCTCCTGTCAATCCTCTCAACAACTGTAAACTTGTCTGCGATAAGCCCCATGATAGGGATCACGTCTTAAGAGAGATCAACTACAACTGACTTTCCTCCTCTAGATAAGAGTGAATTGGGGGAATATGTATAGGCTCTGCTGGCCATCTGTGAGCGCCTGGTTTCAACCATTTGCTCGAATACCTTCCAGACGATATATGATCCTCGTGATATATAGCTGCCTCCACATGCAACGCTCACTGAACCCTACATCTCAAGGTTGAGACCAGTAAAGAATGATTGGATAAGATGTTGTCATCTAGTCCATGATAAGGACACTTTTGCAGGATGTCTTTGAAACTTTCCCAGGCATCACAAAAGGCTTCACGTGGTAGTTGGGAAAAGCTCGTAATGCATGTCCTCGTCATGTTAGTCCTACTTAGGGGATAGAACTTCTTCGGAAAATGGTCCTTGAACTGGGCATATGTAGTGACTATAACTCCAAAGTTCTTTACCCAATAGTCAATTTTGCCACCCAAGGTAAATGGAAGGGTTGTGAGCCTAATATAATCCTGGCTAACCCTAGGATGTCTAAGGTTAGCACAAATGAGCTCAAAATCCATTAGGAATGCGTGTGTCTCCTCAGAAGCATTCCCATCACAATATGGCAACAAGTTCAGAAACTGCAGCTTCAACTCAAAACCAACTTTGGGTTCGGCCTGACTCAAATAGTTCCGAATTCCATACTGCTCGGGGTTGTACGCCGCATCTACTGGTAGTTCGACCCTAACATTACGCTGTCCTAACTGAGCTGTGAGTAATACATGTTGCTGCTCCAATGTAGCTAATCTGGCTAGTACCATTCTCATCGGGTCCTCGGGGTGTTCTTCTTCCTCTTCTTTCTTCTTTGGAGGCAATTCACTTGAATATTCATGGAGGCCTAAATCAGCAATGTGGTCCTGATTAGAAGAGGATTCATGAATCAAGATATTCTCACCAAGGCGAAGGTCTTCCTCAGTGAGGTGGAAAGAGAGAAAGGGAATGGTTTGAGAGTGACCATCCCGAGATTGAGTGATCCTGGGCTCAAGAGGGACATGAGCCCAGGTTGGCCCAGGTTGTGCTTAGACCTTTGAAGATGTACTTCTTGGAGGGTTCAACGAGAGATTTATGAAGCCCGAATAAATATCCCCCAATTAGCCATCTTTGATGTCAAAAGAACCATTTAGAACACGATATTGAATGAGATGCTAGTTCTACGGTGCACGTAAATGTGCGTAGTAAACTCACACAATACAAATGCAATTCAAAACACCCAAATTCACCAACTCCACACGTGATGGGCATAAAGGTTTGGCTGAATTATTTGGTTAGCTTTAATTGGCGATAAATGCAATCTTTGAAAGATAAACGAGCTGTTGGGTGCTCGTATTTTCCTATAGGCTGTCTCGATTCCTACAACTAGTTGTACCCACTTTCAGCAAGTATAGGAGTAAGTGCATATCGTATAAATACAACTACCTATTTCTTGAGGACAGAACCTTACATGACGTCCTCTAACCTCCCATTCTGCTAAGGAAATCCGGACCATTTACTAGCTACTCGTAGATCCTCACTGAAAAGTGGCTAATTATTTTTGTAGAATCAGCAGTATATATGAAAATCCTGGCTTGTCTCTATCCTAGTATCGTATCTCTCTCACTTGCAAGTAAATCAATTAATGAAGGCTTTATGCACACCCTAAAACAAAGTTCTTTTTATTCCAATTTTGTTTAATCGACCTGCTCAACTCAGTCCCAATTTTAAGTTAGGTTGTCACTTGACAAATTAATCTAAGAACAACAAGACACGTCTACCATTCAGTCCCAATTTCCTTTTGAATCTTAAGTTGTAAAACAAGAGAAGAATCAGAAATCAGAATGCAAACACGAAACAATGATGCATGCTCATGAGAAGATACACTTACAGTGACTCCTAGTGCTCTCCATGCATTATGCAAAATTGAATTTGTAAATTTACACTAAATGCATGCATATCGAGAAAACTACACCTAAACAATATACTATTAGCGGGGAAGAATTGAGTTTAATTTTAGCTAAGTAGTACGCGTCTATTTGCATCTCATTATGAATCTTATCAGATGTGTGAATATTTTAAGATATGTGTTGCTTAAATTACGAAGGGCACATACAAATTTGATGTTATACTACCATGTGCCTATTCTTAATTTTGCCACTCAAGTCGAGCCCCACCCTCACCGGATAGTGAACTCGGTACACCACAGAATAATGTCCAAGTCTCTTTTTACATACACGAGCTTTTAAACAAGAGCCGCTATAAATGGGCAAATTACCTAAATTATTACAACATAATAATTAAAAAATTTTACAAAAAAATAAAATGCTCTCAAAATAAATTAAATTCCTTGCTCTTCAACAGTCGACGCATGTCATGTACGTCGACTTCTGATGCACTCTAAGTTTATTAGACCCTCGTAAGGAAAATGAAATTTATATTAGAGAGATAAATAATAAAATATCTACAAAAATGAGCAGAAAAATAATTAAGAGAAAAGAAGGGGAAAATGTATTAATTACAGGATGGATCGTGGGGCACACTACCCGAGTGCGAAAAAATCTAAATCTAGTTTTCTAAAATAAGCCCTAAGTTGTTTGCTTCCTCGGTAATGACGCCATCTGATGAATGTTCTTGGGTGGGTGTATTAGGTACTCATTGTAGCACGATACTCAACCAATCAATCAGAACCAAGAAAAGATCTCCGTGAAGAGGACTTGGTTTTTAATTTATATCCCAAGCAAATCCAAGGTCAAACACAAGGAGGCAAAGGAACAACTTTGGTTCAAATCAAAATAATTTGGTCTAGGTTTCCAATGCATTTTTTGTATTTTTTAATGTAAAAATAAATGCAAATGCAAAATGCAGGTAAATTAAGTTAACACAAACAGAATGCAAAAATTATGAAAATTACTGGAACTTAAACATGATGCAATGAGATTACAATAATTTTTTTGGAATGTTTCAAAAATATGTGATTTTTTATGAATTTTTAAATGAAAATAGAGTGACCATGATTATTCAATTCATATAAATTTACAATGTCAATTTATCCATAAACTAATTTATCTCAATAAGGTATTTATATAGGAAATCCAAGAGAGTTAAAATTTCAGAAAAATATACGTACCGATTTAATTAAAAATCATTCACGAAAATTACTGTAATATTTATTTAAGGCACACGTTTAGATGAAATTTAGTTATAATTAAATCACATTTCAAGACATCGTCTCTAATTTTTGAGGAAATTTTGGAGCAACCGTGAGTTAAATATGTATTTAAGACCATAAACTGGGCAAAGTATACAAATTTTCCCTAAAACAGTTTTAATTAATTACCCAAAGCTCACAAAAATCGAAATAAATAGCTAAATGATGGAGAATTAGTTGCTCAACATCATGACATTTTTCATAAATAAAATGATGCAAAAAAATAAACAAATTAATGCATGAACATAATGTCCTGATTACAATACAGAGAATTTAAACATGAACAAGCTAAAATATGCACAACGGACACCACAGAGGGACAATCATGCAATTTTTCCAATAATGGGACAGTCATGCAATTTTTCCAATAAAACATAAAGAAGGAAGGACCTTCTTCTTCTCCGTTGTAATTATGATTTGATGGTGGAATGGGCGATACCACAACAAGGCAGGGGAGCGCGTGCGACGACAGACGAGTAGGGTTAGTCGGTGACATAGCCACGTGCAGTTGTGCGTTGTGGGGGAACAACATGGCGGTTAGAGACCGCGTACGGTGGTGCGTGCTGGTTGGAGGCAATGGTGGAGGTGTTTGGTGTGGAGGAGTCGCGACCGCGATGGGCGGAGGAATGGAGCAGGGGTCAGATGCGAGGAAGCAAGCCCGCGGATGGAGGTGGTTGTGGGAAGCGCATGGTGGAGAGCTGGACTACCGAGGGGTGATGCGGGCGATGGAAGGTGCTGCAGGCGGTGACCGGCCTGGGGGTGGTGGTCACCGTTGATTTTTTCTTTTCTTATTGAATTTTTTACTGATGTATTTTGATTGAGTTCTTTAAAATTTTAAAATTTTAAATATTTAATTTTCTTAAACATGAAATAAAAAATGCAAATATGACGGTGTGGTGATGGTGACGATATGAAATATGCAAATGCAAAAAATGACGAAGATGATACGGTGATGTGATGCGAGAAAAAATGCAAACAAAATAAAAATGACGATAAAATAAAATGAAGACTTATCTACGATGGAAGCAGGTGTCTGTGGTGTGCTCATGAGAAACATGGTCGTCGCTCAAATCACCGGCGAGCGATGAGCTCGAGTAGCATGTGGGGGTGGCTGCAATGTTGGCTGGAATCTTAACGGATCTCATCGGAGAGGAAGCGGTCGTCTCTCTACTTCGTCGTTCATTGTCATCGAGACGGGTGGTCAGAGCTCTCGATTCTCTCACGCATAAAGTTAGATCAAAGGAAAAAATGAGAATGAGATGTATAAAAAGGGAAGAAATTGAAGGTTAGAAAAGATGGTGGAATGGTAGAGTTGAATGTGAGGTTAGATGAAATGATGGAGTTGAATGTAAGGTAAGATGGAGACTTGGTGGTTAATAATAGAATATAGAAGTTAGTGTAGAGAATTAAAATTAAATAAAGAAAAGAAAAGAAAATAAAGTAGGCTACTAAAATAATATAAAAATAAAAAGAAAAGAGAACGGAGAATTTACAAAATAAGACAAACAATATGTACATATTTTTTACTTTTTTAATTTTATTTTTTTGTATTTTAAATGAAAGATATTTACAAAATAGAAATAAAATAAAAATATTATAAATAAAAAATACAAAATAATTTTCTAGATTTTTTAGTAATTAAGAAAAGTAAATAAAAAATGAGAAAAGAAACATATGTACATTATATACAAAGTCACTTTGCCTTATTTTCAATGACAAAACATTTTTGAGATTTTTTAATTATGTTATTTATTAAAATATATAATAAATAAATTATAGAAAAATAAATAAATCAAAAGAGGTTAGATTTATGCAAGAAAAAATCAATGTCACCTTTATTGCATTATGTACAATATACAACGAGGTCCCAAAACTCAAATTTTGCAAACAGGCTCCGATTTTAATGAAATCACTTCCATTGGATAGATAATTTTCTAACTTAAACTTTAAAATAAATTTGGTGAATTTGGAGTTCATACGGAGCGGGAATTTGGCTGAGAAGTTGACTTTATGGCCTTTTCTCTTTGGGATCTAGGAGTATTTATTTGCGGTAAAATTTGTTTTGTATTTTTGTATTTATATATATATTTTTATAAACAAGTTAGAGAAAGAGTTAGCCAAAAATGAGTTGAAATGAAATTATAAAAAATACATAAAAAGCTATTTATAGGTGAAAAACTCCTTTATTTTACGACCTTTTATTATTAATTTATTTTATACAATATATATACAATAATTAGTATATTTTATTTACAGAAGTTTTTATTATTATTTTATTGATTTTATGGATATTTATTTGAGATTTTACCCTGGGATTTTTCTAAGATCAATATACTGAGATGACGAATCGTGATCATCACCTATTGCTAATGAATGGTCAAGAAGCGACGAGGGCGAGGAGGACACCGACACTATTGATGATGATGACGATGCTTATATAGTTGAGGAAGACACTCATGTAGGGGGAATGTCAGTGAAATGCAATTGCAACCCATATGTTGCAGTGTAGCTACGCTTATGGTCGATTTGTAGTTTTGTTTTCATGGTTGTTGTTGATGTGCGGATTGATATGTTTTCGTCTCGTACGTTTCTTAGTTTGTTTACTTTTTATGTTTTTTTGGACGATATCTTTTTCATAACACCTAACCTTTTGGATCTTTGTCATTTCCAACTGGTGTAACTTCTATGCGATGATGATAACACACTCTAGCAAACGATACTGGGGTCCTTTATCGGAGTGGATGAGCAACCACTAGTTGGCGAGGTTTGACCGTCGAAATCGAACCTTCTCATTACCGAATCGTTGGCTTTCTGAGCATTGTTTTCCTAACCTGTCCTTTTCTTGGTTTGCACATGAATGATGCGACGATGAACACCCATTCTACTTGACAATGACGGGGGGTTTGTCCCTGGACTTGGATGAGCAACCACCTAGTTGGGAGGTTTAACTGTCGGGAACAAACCCGTTCATGATTGAATCTTATGACTTTCTGAGCACAATTTCTAGCAAACTTTTTTTCTACTTTTTTTCTTTCTCTCACGCTTTGAAATAATTAGACTGACAAATTTTATTGACAACATGTACACCATAATTACATATTCAGAAGTCATGTTTATAAAGGTGTGATCTAGCGAGGACGTACAAACATAGATGCTATTGCCCGACGGATGATATCCTCGTTTTCGATGACACCCATCGGTTAGAGGATGTTGAAGATCAGATGTGGAATTCATGTCCACGTGATGTAAGTTTTTCAACGATAGATATTTTATTAATTTTCAAGCAAAGTCAATTGTTCTAAAGTTGGACTGTTGCAGAGGCTATGCGGGTCATGGTTAAGCCTTCACTGTTGGCTCCTACCACGGATTCTTTGTCTGCGGAGAAACTTTTCTTGTCTAACATGATACACATTATCAAATTAGCTGAAAACTACAACCTAGAGAAATTAGAAGAACGAGAATGGCTACTTCATGAGAAAGATAGATTTATCTTGCACCTAACTGGAAGATCGACACCAGCTCATGACCCCATTGATGATCATGCGTGCGATAAGCATGTACTGTCCTAGATTTCGTGTTATGCAATATAATGTATTAACGGCCGGCTTGTTGTATTATTCAATTTGAATACGAAATATATGGTAAGAACGTATGTTTTACCTTTGTATTGAATGTTGTATACACGTTCAAGCATACAGATAAATAGTTCGAGTTGCAACAACAGACGCAACAATGTTGCATGTCTCTTATTGCACACTTGTGGATTAATTAACAAAAACAAATTAAATAACCTTCAAATCATATACCATCATATCCCCTATGCCAACCGAACGAAGAACAACAAATAACTACATGTTATTCCACCTTATTCTAGTTTTTCTTATTCTCCCAAACGAACAGAAACTATATATTATCACTCCTTATTCCTCCAACGTTATTTCTTCATCTTATTCCCTAAATGAACATCCATTAAGAATATGGTAATATGTATCTGTATCTTATTTAAAAACGGATAAAGATATGATAACACCTATTTTCCTAACCATATGCATCCATTTGCACACTTAATCTACATAGAAACCAATGGAAAGGTGTCGATGTAATAGGAAATGTTCAGGGATATTTATGCAAAATGTCTTATATTATTATTTTTTAATCTAGTCGGACACGCGGAGCCCACATCTGATTTTGAATTCGCCCGCGCTTCGGACGATCAAACGAGATTCGTCTTCTTCCGGAGCCTATAGTCTCGGCGGTCTGTCATAAACGCGAAGAAAAACCCAAAGGGCAGAAGAACACCACCACCTCCCGAGATGGCAAGAGTTTAAATTTACAGACAGCAGAGTTTCCCCCAACACCTCTCCTTTCCCGTTTGGATTTCGGTCATCAGATCCTCCTCGCTCGTGCTATACGCTTTCTTACAAGTCTGGTAAGAATCTCCGTTCTTGCCACGTTTTCTGTTTGTTTCTCGTCCCTCTTTGCTTCAACAGAAGCTCTCTCTGTTTGATTTACGTTTAAGTTTGTTCATCTGGTTGTGCATCATTAATTGCTTCTTCTTCTTCTTCTTTTCTGCAAGCTTTATTTCTGTTAGCGTTACTCCTTTTAAGATCATATGAAGAAAACAAATGTACTCTGCGTTTATGACAGAATAACTTCTGTAGAAGTTTTGAGTGCACAGTTTCTTGTTTGCTTAGCTCAAACTATACGAGTCTTATACATAATGTTGTTAATGGTGATCGAACATAGAGAGATTAGGAGGGAATAAGCTTTATCTTGATGACTACTCCCTCCTCAAATTAATGGTCATCACTTCCCTTGTTTCTACCAATGTTGTTCTCAGGGTATGCCAGGAACTACCAGTTGTATGCTAATAGCTAATCCACATCCTTCAATCCTCAAATCAGTAAACCCAACACAGAATACAGAAATAACACAACCTCGATCCCATTTATTATTCAAATAAAGTACCCACCAAATAATAGGCATTGAAATAAATACTGTTACCCACTTCCCGAGGAACCCAGAACCATGAGACACGAGAGGTCAGTAACGTGGACCCATCCGCGAAAATTGAAATCACGAGGGCGCGCTCACGAGGGCGACACCCCACGACCATACCGCAAACCCTAACTCACCTCTGCCGCCATGCCTTCCTCCGTCGAGCTCCATCTCCGACGCGTAAATCTCCTTTCTTTCTTAATTTTTAGTACTTCTCTAGAATCCGGATCACTTTGGGATTAAAAAAGATCCATTTTTGGGGTCATATGAATGCGAAGCAACAAATCGTACTACCCTCATTTATGGGAGAGTTGACCGTTTGACTTGTAAACGTTTCGTGTTTAAAAGATGTCGCGTTTCGTGATGCGTGCAGGTTCTCCTGAGAGTGGTTGCAAGCGTTCCATGTGGCTCAAGTGCGCGCAGCATGTGGAAACTTAGATAATTTTTTTTTTCAAAAAAAAAATTTGGCTTCCAAATCTTTCTTCTCACGGAACTGAAGAAGACAGGCAAGAAAAAAGAAGGCAGATATCAATGGGCTCTGGATTAGCTGCCGATTAAGATTTAGGAGCAATATCTACTTTGGGTGTTCTTTTGTTTGACCCAATTTATCTAATTGTGGATACTTGGAGATGTTGCGAGCCGAGGAGAAGAGGGAAGGCCCTCCGAGTTGTGCTTCACCTGCTCTAGATCCGCTGTTGAGGGATCTCTCGGAGAAGAAGGAGAGCTTCAGGAAGGGTGTGGTGTCTCTGGCAGCTGAGCTCAAGGATGCTAGGGCTCGGTTAGCGCTTAAGGAGGAGTCCTTTGCCCGGGAAATCTTGAGCAGAAAAGTGGGTTCTTCGTTTCCGTCTCTTTTAGATTGATTCGAGCGGGGAAAATTGAATCTTGATGACGTTGAATAGGGTATTTTTGGTTTCTTTTGCAGGCTGTGGAGAAGAAGGCCAAGAGCATGGAGGCAGAGATATGCAAATTGCAGTGTAGTTTGGAGGAGAGGGACAAGGAATTGCAGGCGTCCACATCTACCCTTGAGCAGGTGAGATTGATCTTCTTTACCGTTTACAATAATGCTTCTTTGTTTGGCACTTTACTATTTTTTTTGGGTCTATGAGCTTGATTTAGATAGTACCGTATGTTTTGACCTTATGCATTTGAAAACCAAGGGTTCCATTCCGTTATGGCTTGCTGATCTTAATTTTTGAAACCTTCTCTCTGCATGTAACATGACCAGGAATTTCACAATGAGCTGGCAGCCACATGGCCCGTACATTTGTTTGCTGGATACTGATAAATGGCTTCAAATAAGACAATGATTAGACTAGGAAAGGTCCCATAATGTTTGTTGTGACACTGGTACCAACATAAGGGATGCCTGATTGTCTTGTCCATACCTACTTTCTTTTCATTTCTCCAACAAGGTTTTAATTTCATGGACGATTTTATCTCTTCTCCCATCTTCCCCATCTATTTCGATGAAAATCGTTTTCTTATATTACCTTCATTGCCAAACATCAATTTCTCAAATCAACACATTCCTCATATGGTGATCACAATGCTAACTATTTTTTTAACTAAAATTTGGATAGATCAAAAGTTATTTCCAAATTATAAAAAGTATCATTTTTTGCTATAATAGTATACAAACTCCTCTTTTTTTGGCAAAGGATGATTGCATGCCTACCAATTTTTCAAATTTGTTGACCTTCTGATCTAGCTGCTATGGTTATTAACTTACCAGTTTCTTTATAATTGGGAAGTAGTAAGCTAATGGTATGGGATATGCAGTTGAACTGGTTTCTTTTGGTTTGCATTAATTGCAGTCATTGCTCAAATGGATTGGATTTATTGGCACTTATTACACTCATTGCAGAGGCATTTATTAAAGTTGAGCATATCACTAATTCACTTTAGTGTTTGATACAGTACCTCAGAAGTCTAGATGATATACGATTGCAGTTTTCTATAACACAAGCCAATGTAGAATCGAGCACTAGATCTGTTGAATCAGCAGAAGCCCAATGTTTATCTCTTGTGAATGAGTTGAATGAGAAAAACAGCTTACTGAAGGCACATGAGGATCGTGTGAACGTGCTTGGAGGACAGGTAGATCTTTTGCACAAGAGCCTTAAAGTAAGAGATGATTCTCAAAAGCAACTGAAGGATGAGGTCCTACGAATCGAGAAAGACATCATGCTTGCTGTGGCAAAAGCTGGATACAAAAGAGATTATGAGGTCAGGAAGATTTTGGAAGAGGTCTCTCGCAAGGATTATGAAAATATCAATAAAATTCTCTTTGCAAAAGATGAAGAAATTTCTCAACTGAGACACGAAATCAAATTTTTGAGTGCACATTGGAAGCGCAAATCCAAAGACTTGGAGTCCCAAGTAAGAGGCTCTGTTTTCTTTGTAGAGACTACCGTTCCATTTCTGGGAAGTTTTTTTCCCACCATTTGATGAGCATTTACTTTTATTGAGTAGTTGGAGAAGCATCGAAGGGCAGATCAAGAATTAAAGAAGAGGGTTTTGAAGCTGGAATTCTGCCTGCAGGAAGCCCGGTCTCAATCACGGAAACTTCAGCGAGTAATTGCCTGCCATTTTACTGTACCATTTCATATATATTCCACTTGGTTATGGAGGGGCTTATACATGCATGCTTGGATTTATTGTTGCTACATGCATGCACAAAGATACACATAAAAATGTGCTTCAGAGCCTAGCACAAAATTATATCGTCACCCATAGTGATGTTTAGTTATTAACAAGAAAAAGATGGGAAATATAAAAAATTCTGGAATTCAATTATTTTTAGAGTTTTGATGTTTTCGAAGATACAATTTACTTTATAATGTGTTAGAATATTGGTTAAGGTTCATCAAATATAATTGAATGCGGCGGGGCAATTTGTCTATGATAAGAAAAATATGTGATATTTATGCAGTCTTTCAAATTGTATGCATGCCAATAAAATTATCGATACGTATTTCTGGAATCCTTTTGTTTTTTTGGTTTTTATCAGTTGTATCCCTTTGAGATATTGCAATATCAATTACGCTCCTCCCTTTTTGGGAATATCAGTTGTGGCCCCGACTTCTTGTCGCTCTATTACTTGTGCTTCTCCTTTACTTTAGCTGTCAAAAAGTTTTGAACTTAACCATGGTTTTTAAAAACCATGGAGAGGTTAAGAGTGACATAACTGTCTAAACACTTCCCCACCCATCCTCCTCCGACCCATCCTCCTTTGCTCCATGCCCTCCCTCCTCCTCCATCGTCGTCCTCGTCAATGCGTAGAACTTCGTCGACTTCAATTGTAGATGGGGGTTAATGTTCTCAGTGGTGGATCAGTTGCATGCGGTGGACTGACGAAGAGTCTTTGTGGCTTCGGTGTCGAATGGGCGATGTCATGGAGTGGTGGATGCGGTGGAAGAGCTAGTGGCGTAGGAGGAGGGGGAGGAAGGGGAGTCATAGGAGGCTGGAGCGGGGGGGGGGGGGTGATGGTGGAGCGGGGGAGAGGGGGGATGGGGTATTGGAGGAGGGGAAGGGGGGAGCTGGAGGAGTAGGTCGTGGCACCCCTTCACCGTGGATAAGAATGTGAGAAGCAGAAGCCCTTTGATTAGTAGCCAACCACCAGATTTCCTATACAATAGCTGAACAGGTCGAGAGCTCTGGTTCCACCCATCTGAACTCGTAGTTCCCTCACGTGCTCATTGAACGAAGCCTAAACAAGCAACCATACTCTCCCAGCAGCAGCTAGAGGGAGAGAAGGGCACGCTAGCTCTGCCTTATCGCCTTATCGAAGTGGATGATGAAGATCTGTGGACCCAAGAGCGATCTCCTTTCATATCTAATTAAATAGGTTTATGGCGTGTTTCCAAACTTGGTGGCCCGTACAGGCTGTAGGCCAACTACTTTTTGGAGAGGAGTATATTCTGTCTTGCCAGATTTGATTGGGTCCTTGCGCTCGGTGTTGGTCAATGACAGTGGTTTTCGATTATGTATGGATGACTGGACGGAAGATGGAGTGTCGTGCGACCTTAACCCAAGATTGTTCGTTGTGGCTTCGAACAAGGATGTTTGTGCTGGATGCCTAGTTTTGTGACAAAGTTGTCAGATCAAAGAGTTGAAGAATTTATGTGTCTATCTAACATGTTGGCTAGACATGAGGCACCATCGGAAGACAATGCCCTAAATGTCGATTTCGGTCACCGAAATCGAAATGGAATTTCGATCGAAATTCGATCAAAATTTCGATCATTTCGGTCGTTTTTTGTACTAGGACCCCCATATTTTGGTCATTTCAACCATTTTGGTCGAATTTTGATTTCAGCAGGATATCGATATTCGACGGAAATTCGACCGAATTTCGTTGAAATTTGAGGCCATGTCGGAAGGGACTCTTGGTGCTGGAGGGATGGTTTCTTCACTGTCAAGAAGGCTTACAAGGTGATTTATGCCCAACTTCCTGAGTCTGATTTGGAGCTCTCAAGGGACTGTGCGAGGATATGGAGCTGGAGGATTCCATCCGGGTCAAGGTTTGAAAAACACGAAAAGCGGAATGAGGGGGTTACCTTGGAATCGAGACGAGGCATAACCTTAAGGTGATTGAGGCGTTAGCCTCAATTTACCACTTAAAATATGTAAATTAGTAAAGAATATTATAATAAT
The DNA here is from genome assembly GCA_037367405.1 of Ottelia alismoides. NCBI lineage: Eukaryota > Viridiplantae > Streptophyta > Magnoliopsida > Alismatales > Hydrocharitaceae > Ottelia > Ottelia alismoides. The sequence continues at coordinate 566,236 of JAZKJV010008852.1, read as the reverse complement.
ATTAGTAAGACGATATTATCTAATAAGTTTCCAATGTTCTAAAGCAAATAAAGCACATTTCAAGTAACTTCTCAAAATCAATGGTAACAAACGTCATTGTTGCATTGTCTGCGTTAATTTAAAAGCCTGAAAGTTCAAGACGAAAGATTAAAATGGTTACAAAGCATGATATAAGTTCAAATATTCTACTTTTAATACATATCCAGCAATTCAAAAAAACCCGAAGGAGTACTAGGAAATGGTAGCTTCGCGATATCCTAAAATCCTAATCAAGGTTGTGGGCGTTCTGGAGGCTCCTGCTCATTGACATTGGCTCCAACTGCAACATCTGCAAAAAGATCATTATATGAAGAACTACTGCTTATTGGATCGTCCAATGAGTCATCCATATAATTTAACCTAGCTTCATCTTCCCCTTCATCGCTAACTTCGTCATCCTGAAACTCCTCCTTATCAACGTCCACCACTGCTTTACCTAAATTAGATAATACCAATGTTACTTAACTTACTTTTGTTGTATTTAAAATAACTTAGTATCTTCAAGAATCATAATAATAATAAGCCATTACCTTTGTCTTTCCTCCTCTTTCGACATGAATTGCTCTGTCCATCAGCATCATCCTCGACTTCTACAACATCATCTTCAATGAGAGTGTTTGCATCAAGTTCTTGATACGCTTCGAAGTTACAACTTTGGAGCTTTGATACCCATTCATTACCAGAATCCACGTCATCCAAGCATAGAGGATCCTCCATGATCTTTCTCCTAATCTCTCTATGCTTCAACTTTAGGTGAACATCATGTAAACCAAATCATTCAACTTGGCTTGCGTGAGTCGATTCCTTCTCTTTGTGTGGACCTAGTGCCAGATTTTCAATATCATTGAATATGATATGTTATCATAAATCTTAATAGAATATAGTTGTTACTATGATCAAAATATTACATGATTAAAAGAACTCTAGTTGTGCTTGTACCATGATGCACTACAAGTCAAACTCAATAATCAGACGACAAACTTTTGCAACTCGGGACATTCATCCCCAAATTGAGACCACCATTCCGCTGAAAATGTTATATTTGACAATTAAGGTTAAAAGTAGATAGTAATCAATTATAAGATAATAAAACAGATTAAATACTAACCAGGACTTCTCTTCTTGCACGTACTTATTGCGCTTTCCCATCCAAAAAAAACCTTTTGCATACTTATTGCGCTTTCCCATCCAAAAAGCATCAATCTGTAGATCAATTCTCTCCCTTGTAGGTTTATCGTCTATCATCCTCCCTATGCAATCAAAGATGCCTCTTTTAATCTCAAAATGTTTGGAGAATAATGGCTCATTTTGACATTGAGAATTGAGAAAGTATGCTGCTGTATGCAAATTAGTATGAAGCTGACGATCCCATTTGTTATCCACAATATCCCACAATTTTTGGTATTTTGTTTCATCGTTGCCCAAGGCTTTTGCTATTTCTTCCTTTGCTCTATCCATGGCCTCATAGATGAAGCCCATTGATGGATATTTTCCAGAATCTACCATTCGCAAAACCATAACCAATGTCTTCGTTGTTCGTATCACATAGGAAACACTAGGCTAAAAATTTTTGCTTCTCAAAATTGTTTGGTATTCACTTTTCCCTTGAGGCTTAGAAACATAGGGACTCTTCTTCCATTTGCTGGAAGTAAAAAAGACTCTAGAGGATCCTTCATGTTCTCCAACTTTTGTAACGTGCGATAAGTCGTAGCAAAATGCGTGGTCGCTGGTCGTACCAAATCTCCTAACCATGACCAAAACCCAACCATGTGCATAAATGTAATTGGTAATACTTTTTGCTTTCTTGAACACGGATGCATGTAGAGGCAATTTCAAGATGTCTTCCAACATCAAGTCTATGCAGTGGGCTGCACATGGAGTCCAGTGAAGGTGCTTCCTTTTCTCCATTAACATTTGGCCCGCTGCCTTGTAATTGGAGGCATTGTCTGTAACAACCTGCATAACATTGCCTTCACCGACCTCCTCAACAATTTCATCCAGCATGTTAAATAATAAGGTCGCATTCTTCACTTTGTCGGATGTGTCTACGACTTTAAGAACTAAGTGCCTTTCGAATTGTTCACCAAGAAGTTGATTAAAGAACGGTCTTTTACGTCTGTCCAACCATCTGACATTATGTTGCAGCCATTTTCCACCCAAGAAGCCCTTGCCTCACTCATAATGTTCCCAATGTTCTTCACTTCTTCTTTTAAAATCCAACTCTTTAGCTCGTAAGCTTATGGAGGCTTCAATCTCGTCTCAAAGGAACCGACAACATGAAGCATGACCGGAAAGGAAGGGCTAGTTGCACAATTGAATGCCAACCCATTCTCGAAGAAGAATCTGCCAATGGTGCGACACACACGATTTCTCTCCTCTTTCTTCCATGTCTCATTCAATGTAGTTTGATGACCACTCATCCCAATTGTGGTCATTGGACTTGGACTTCCCAATGACGATGAGTCGACAACAAAGAAATCCATGGGACCTCTTACCCTCTTCATGTTATTAGATCCAGATGGAGTGACTGCTTGATTTTCACCACCTAATGGACTTTGCATGTCAAAGCTACCAGCTCTACACAGTTCTTCCATCTCGATCATTGCTCTTCTAATTTTCTCTTCGTTGGATGATAATATAGCCTTCATTTCATTCAACACTTCAAAAGGAACTTGTGCACATACTTTCACATTTTTTGAGGTCTTCGCGAGATGATGCTTGAGTCTAGCGACTCCACCGGTAATCCTCTTACCACAAAAATTGCATTGGACATACACATATCCTTTAGCCTTTTGAGCCTCCTCCATCTCAAGTTGAACACAATATTTTCATACGGGATCATTCCGGCCTTCTTTGAAATTCTTTGGGCCTTTTCTTGACATCAGCATCTCTATGACCTACTAAACCCCCCGCGCCTCATGGGTGCGCCTCAGAAAACGTCTTGCCTCGAATAGCCTCGCCTCGCCTCAGCAATCGAGGCGACTACCTTTCAACGCTAGATAGAGGCGTTCTCCTTTGATTGGAATCCTGGCACCTCACCTCAAGGCGTACACCTCAAGCGCCTCAAGGTGCATTTTTTTTAACCATGTCCGAGGTGAAGGTGTTCCTTTGGCTGTTAAGGAGAGAGCAGATCTTGACTGCAACAAGGAGAGCAATGATTTTTCCAGATGCAGAGGGATGTAGAAGATGTGGAGTGCCAACATAAGATATATATTACTTATTCTTTAGGTTCACATGCTCGATAGATGTGTGGCGAAATGTGGATATTATGGGTCTGCAATGGAGTGATAGGAATTCTTTCTGGGAGTTGTTAGCAGAACGTGGACCGGCTCAGAAGAAGGGAGAATAAAGGCCTGCGCGATTACTTGGTCGTTGTGGTTAGCTAGAAGTGGAGTGATCTTTGAGGGAGGGAGATTTTATTATGAAAATGTACTAGGGCATGCCAGTGCCCTCTTTGAACCTTGGCTGATGTAATTATCTCTTTATATATATATATATTTGGATGGACATCTAAAGGAGATTCATCCCATCATTTCTAAAAAAAACTGTCTTATTGTCACCCGACTCCAGTTGTCCTCGAACCTCTGTCAGCCACGAGTTCTTCATCTAACCCCTATTGCGTGTCAACACCCACTCTGAACCTTGAAGTTTTCACCATTTTTGAGAGAAGATCCTCGAGCTCCTGAGACGATCTCGGTGGGGTGGGGGGAGATCACAACATCTATTTTTTTAATTTAAGTCCCCTTGTGTCTCCTACGTTCATGTATGCTTGCGTTGGGGGCTGACAACAACTAACCAGAGGGCCACACATGGTAGAACAACAAGAAATTGGAGGCACAACTAATATTTCCAAAAAGGGAGGTATATAACTGATATTGCAATATCTAAGAGGGGCACACTTAATAAAAATCCTTGTTTTTTTGTTCAACTTCTAGGGTGACGGTGAATATAATGATCGATATACCTATTTCTTAGTAAAACTTTGGAACAAACTTGCTTTTTTTTGGAGTCTGATCTCATTGGCACGTGTGCTGAGAAAACTGTCTGTTTCTTTTCCACTGTATAGAAATCTCACTATTGTGCAACGAATTTTGCTCTAATGTTGAAGATATTGACATTTTTTCTCTTATAGATGGGCGAGAGAAGAGACATGGCTCTACAAGAACTTAGAGACCAGCTAGCGTTGAAGGAGAGTAACCAAGATAAAAGCATGGAGAAACAGAAGATCTGGGAAAATGCCATTTTCAAGTTTGTCACCTCGATGTCTATGCTTGCTTTGGTTGTTTTTGCAAGGAGGTAGATATGGCTCCTTTTTTCAGGCTATGTACATGTACAAAAAGATACTAGCAGTTACTCTGTGCATTTTCGGTTAAATCCGCCAAAGGTACCACCTGTGTATTCATGAAAAGGTTTTTGGTCGGAGTTGTTGTAGCGGACTTAGAAATAGTTGTAGTGAACAAGTTTGTCCTTCTTGGGCCAGTGGGAGGTCATATTATTCTGTCTTCTCATCTATTTACATGTTTTATTTGATGTAACATTGTGATCAACGGCTCATGTATGTAGCAAACAATCAATGGAAGAAGACATGCATCAGAGACTGCGTAGTTTTAAACATACATCTTTCGACACGTCATACAGTGAATTATAGTCACTATAACTGCAGAAATTAACAAGTAACTTAGCAGGGATTCAAATGAAAAAGAGCAGTAGTAAAGCAGTCAATAATAGTGATGAATTAGCAGAAAGGGAGACTGAGTTCCTAGTGGTTGCACTGGATGAGCTCCCACCAGAGTCTATGGGACTGTTTGTGCCGATTGGGTTATTGGAGCCGAATACTGTGGTAGAAGCACCAGGAGAAGGATTTGTAGTGAGTGCAGGCATGCTTGAACTGCATTAACATGAGAAAAAGCTTGCATTAGAGGACGCTTAGATAGAAAATCTCCCTACTGTTCACTTGAGATAGCATGCTTGCATGGCAACTAATTTTTTATGCAATTCTACTGTTTATTCTTCCCTCTCCCTTGTTACTCTATTTATAACACTGCCAGGCAGAAGCCAGAATGGCTTTTGGCTGCATCAGTTGTGCCAATATAACCCATGTGGAGGGAAAAAGGTGATTTGATTTTCTCGTCTTACCACCCGCCTCACAATAATTGCTACTAATGCTTGTGCAGGTTTCTGATAGTTTTGCTAGGAATGCCTACATAGCGAAACATATTTTTTTCACAACCACTGCATAATCACGGCATGATTTGGCTTTTTGGGGGAGAATAATTTACCGAGTTACTGTCTTTTACCTTGAAGAAGAATAAGCACAAGTTGCTGAACCTGCCAAAAAGGAATAATCTCAGGTTAGATTCCTATAAACACAGTTTTAATGAGTTTTGTGCTCATACTAATTATCTATTCAACAGTCAGATTCTTGATTTCAACTAAAAAAAGACGATGCATGTCCTGGCATAAACCATCTTGATGATGAATATTTCAATATGCTCTTGAACCATGTTTTACTGATGCATGTAAATGCCTGTTTTGATTATGCAAAGATAAATTTGTACTTTTAGTTTTTCAAGTGAAGAATCCTTGAGATGAGCAGTGCATAAATTTCAACTTGTTACCCATCTTACCTGGATTTATGTTAACGAGCATGGCACTTCCTCCGAAGTCGCAGCTTGACGGACTTGGATTCCTCTGGTAGTAACTATTGAACGCATATGAAGCATGGTCACGGAGTGTGTTCGGATTGTAACAGATACCTGTCGGTTGTATTGCCGAGCAATCTGCACCATACCCACAAGCATAATCTATCGCCATCTGAAGGGCAGCATCTGGTACTCCTGCCCTCGCTATGCACCATACTTGTGCGGAGCCAGTGGATGGAACAGGGACTGTGCCAGGAATCATACCTCCAGGATAGCCACTGGGAGGTGGGAATGGATAGATGGTTACTGGATTTGTAGCTGGAGGGTTCATTATGGGATTGTTCAGAGGCATTCCTGCTGGTGGTGGCAAATTGGTGCCAGGGATGGTAATTGGGGGGAAAGTGCCAGGTATGTTGAGAGGATTTGCGGGAGGAACCGTGAAAGCCGGCATCAAAGGGTTCGTTGGAAGTATGGTAACTGGATTGGTAGATGGAACAGTGACGGGTGCAGGAGTACATGTTGAGGGTGTCATCACCGGGTTCGTTATGGGGGTGAAGAGATCGTGGCCTACTTTTGCTGCCTGTCTATCCTTGTAATCTAGTAGCTCTCTGCGGAAGGATGAGTAACCAAATTTTCTTTGTTTGCTTCTTTTAACCTCCATGAATCCCTCGCAGACTTTCTTGTGAACTGAGCAACACTTTTTGATGGATCTTGTGGCTTCCGTCGCTGTCGCAACCATATCTTCCAGTCCTTTTGATGATTGGTTTGTATAGCAGAGGGGAATGGATATTAGGATATTACACAAGTCTGCACAAGAAGCTGGTCTGCCATCCTGAGTAACTGATTGGTGTTTGAAGTCAGCTGAAGTGATTCCTTCTTGTATTGGAATCTTTGCAACAAGAGAATGTTCCTCTCTTCTCGCAAAACCGACCAAATTTGGTGAATCCTCAACATGGTTCCCAAGAAAATTCTTCAAGTGGGAGAGTGAGAGAACCGATACGTAACCAATCTTAAAACTCCGAATGGTGGCAAAACCTCTTGCTAACTTGCAGTCTTTGTTGCTGATAACGATCTTGTCGCAGTGTTGCACAGCTTGCCTGAGGGTCCTGAGGCAAACCAGTGCGAGAGGCTTGATAACCTGGATATCTTCAGCACATGGCGCTTTAATCCTCTTCGAGACAAGTACTGCACCAGTTGATACGAGCTCGATTCCGCAATCTTCTCTTTCCGTGCAGAGGAGATCCAAGGATGCTCCTGGGGAAGGGAAATAAACCAATTAAACGCAAATCCTTCATGGTGGTCCTACAATTTTTTTATAAAAAGTTTAATGAAACCGAACTGTTCATGGATATATATATTCGATGTTAGTGCAAGTCATCAAGAAAATAATACCAACCTGAATAGAGTGCGAGGACCGGCAAGACTGCGGTGGTGGAGCAGGAGAAGAAGATGATGATGAAGAAGAGCAGGGCAGGTGCCATTGGGAGGGGAGGTCGGTGGGTGAATTTGGAGGAAGAAGGCGAAGTGAAATCCATATGGGTATGTTAAAGTTCGCTCGTATTGTACAAAAGTTGCTGACAGGATTTCAAAGCAAAAAATGTGTTTGTGAGAGAGAGCAAACTAGAGAAAGAGAGAGACTGACACTGTTGGTCAGTCAGATGGAGAGAGAGAGAGAGAGAGGGAGAGGCCAAGGGGAAGCAAATATAAACAAAAAAAAGGAAATGTGAATTTGTTGGGATCCACTAAAAGAAGAAGAAATTATAAAACGTAGTGTTGGGGATGTGAGGAATCTGCTTTGGTGAGGAGGATCCAGATGATGAGATGGGTTTCTTCTTTTCCGCCCACCTTATCTGGCATTTTTCTTTTGTGCTCACCTTGTGTTAATATCTATTAATTCTTTTTTTTTAAACTGAGTTTTTTTAAGTAAAAGATATTCTATGATGTTTGAGCTCTGGTTGTGAGGACGGAGGGTACACTGTTCAACTACCAGACAATTTATATGAAATCGTACGTTGTATATTTGTAAATAAAGCTGATGTACATTTCCGTTGAATATATTTGGCAGTTGAGGTTATTGGTGCCTTCTAGGTTAGGCCATGCTATATGAAAAAGGAGTGCACATGGATCGGATTGGTTCATATTTTAGCTTAATCCGTGCTCAGTTCAATCATAACGGATTTTTATTTTTTGGAATCCAATCCAATACATCATATATACAAATCTAATCTGACCCAATCCATCAGATTAAGACTTGGATTGGATTTTTACACTTGCATTTTCTCGCTCAATAGTCTACTCATGCACGTTTGTACTTTACAGCACACTAGTCCTCGAACATTCAAATAATGACTTAAAAACCAAGAATATGAATAGATGTAAAGAAAAGAAAATAATCAAATTAAAGTTAAAGATTCCATGAATCCATTATAAAAAATTGAAGACCACACAATCAAATTAAAGGATTATATTGAATTTGATATTCAACTTTTTTAAATAAATAATGCATTATTTATTTTTTGCAATTGATTTCCTCCAAATGATTCAAATAAGAACAATACATATTAACACATAATGATACAAGGACAAGTCATCAAACAATACAAGATCATGTGATTATATTTCGTGCAATATTAAATTTAACAAACAATGAAAATATACAGTCAACAAAGTGGAGATGCTTATAATAACGCCAACCAACAATGGGAGAGTTTGATGTAGGAGACTAACACATTATCAGTGTGTTCACTGATGTGTGAAGGCGATGCATATATTAAAAACATAGTCTCTTTTCAGACTGAAATCAATAAAAAAATCAGAGATGCAAAAACTTTAGACATTCAACATCATTTTAACTCAGCTTATCATCGCTCATTACGGATGAAAAAATGATATTTATAACTAACTCAACTAAACTCTTCAAAAACGAGTCAACCAACATTTTGCTAGCAAATCAAAAGCATCATCCACTAATCACAAATTGATAGGGAGAGATTTAAAGAAATCCATATATTCCTTATGCTTGGAGGGATATTAATGTAGATAGGTCACTCAATAAGGAGGCGCATCCACAACAACCCATGCTTCAATGATAGCTATGAAGGAAATGGGTTCGATTTTACCCAACGTGTCTTGCATAACTTCTACAGAAATATGACAAGTAATTTCGCAAATTGAAAAAAATTGGTATGATAAAATAACATGGAAGAAATAACGATCATTTATAAGAGAATCATGTAAAGTATGTATGCATGTATCTGCCATAGACTATTAAGAAGATTATTCCCTTTTACTAAATAAAACTGTTGTTTTTAAAACCGTAAAGATACCACCTGGGCGAAGTAGACGAGAACCACATAGGGGTCTCTTGCAGAGAACTCTTCCATCGTAATGGCAAGCACATCAGAGGGGTTATGGGCAACGTGCTCGAGTTCCTCCATGGTAGTGTAGAAGCTGTGGCCCACTGCCTCATCCATGCGCACGATGGAAGGAGGTCGGGGATAGTAGGGTATAGCAAGAGGGAGCGTGCTTCGTCCAAGCACACATGGGAAGGAGGCGGGGACGGTAGGGTACATGAGGGGGAGTATACCTCGTCCAGTGATAATTAAGGAAATTCGAGGGTCACACGGTTTCAAAAGGCAAGCAGTTGATGTGTTGACCACTCAAAAGATCATAATTAATCAACAATTAATCCACAATATAAATTAAAGCAATGGATATAAAAAATGTGGAGTTAAAATTTATTATAACACTACAACAAAGGTGTATAGGTGTAAGCATGTGTTGAGGTCGAACATAGGGAGCAAACAATAGATTATGAGAAATAATGCGCCAAAATTTGTTCCTATTCTCTTGTCCATTTATTGTTTTGTGGGTTTTTAATTTTATATTTTTGCTTTCATTTTATAAAAATTATCTTTTGTTTTTGATTTTGTATTTTTGTATTTTCTATTTATATTTTCTGATTTCTATATTTATTTTTCTTTTTAAATATATAATATATGATATATAAGGCTATATATACAATATAAGATATTATACTAATACTAGTAAAGGTAAATAAAATACAAAATATTTTTTTGGGGTTTTATATATTTTTGTAATATTTTTGTGATTGTTTGGATTATTTGCTAATTTTTATGTATTTTTAAAGTAAAAATATCCCAATTCAGAGATTTAATAAATATCTAAAATTGATTTGAATTTTAAAAATAGGAAATAAGGTCCAAAATTATCCAATTCAATTTTAATATATAGATAATAATAAAAAACTATAAAACAGAAAACATATTTTTGGATCTTTTAATGATTTTTTAGATTTTTATAAAGGTTTTTGGGGTTTTTCAATTTTTATGGTTTTTATTTTTCCATTTTTACTGTTTTTGGTCTGTAGTTAAAAAATGATAAAATAAATAAAATATATTTTTTGAAATTTTTCAAGAGGTTTTATACTATGATAGAACAAATGGGTTCCTTTTGATTTTTAATAAATGGTTAAAATGCTCAAATATGCAAGGTAAATATGGGGCATGAAAGTACATTCTACCAGACATCTAACCCTATTCTTGCACGATTTTAGGAGCTAGGGTGCTATTTTTAATAAATGTAATCCAAGCACCAAAATTACACAAACTGGTAGGGACATACTTGCAATTAAAATAAAGATCAGACGTTCATCTACAATTGTGTCAAAATTATACAGCGTATGTTAAATTTTATTGGACTACAAATAATACAAAAATTCGCAAAGGTTTCCTTGCAATTTGCCCAGCTCACATGGGACTACACATGAGCTGAGCTGGACAGGACCAAAAAGAAATTACAATTAAGTGTGGGGGCCTTTATGCAAAATATCCATGCTATTTTAAACTTTACATTTTATTTGCAGGATGAAATAATAAATACAAAAAGGCAGGGGAGGATCTGCAATTTACCCTAATTGAGCGCATGATCGGATGGTGCATCGCGACTCACTTGCCACACGTACCGCTCATGTGCAGCGATACCCCTTCTCTCTTAGACGAGAAGGATTAAATCGCTGGGTTGCGATCAGACGGTCATGGGTGGTTGCGTCCAACGACATCTGGAGAGGCGTTCTTGATCTGGCGGTTCCTGAGGCAGGTGGAAGGTGGTTCAAGGACATGCCGAAGTACGATGAAGCAGACGGTCGGAGCTCAAGAGCTCCGGCGAGGGTGACCTAGCTAACCTAAGCTAATTAACTAGCTAAAACATGAGATTAAAGAACAAACTTAAACCTAAGAGTAATTCTAACCTACAGAAAGCATAATGGCGCAGCTCATACCTGGAGATTAACTAAGGAGCAGAGGTGGCTGGCAACGGCCACCTTGGGTGCACCTTTTTCACCCTCCAACCACCGTGGAGCTTCAGGAGACCTCCCCTGTCACGGGGATACGCACTAGGCTAAAGTCGAGGGGTTCTAGGGTTTAAATGATGACCAAAAAACAAGAGGAAGACATGAGGTTTTATTTATAGACATGTGCAGACACCCTTATTGACCGACGATTAGGAACGAATTCAAGATATGTACAAGAGATCTAAGAAGTCACTTGAATCATGGAGTATCAGAGATGAAATCTCATGAAGGAATCAGGGGTGTTTGATTCGATAGATCGAGTCGAAAAATGTGAGGAAGGCGAAGATGCGACGGTCTAGCGGGGGTCAGAAGCGCCAGCCAGAGTTAATCGAAGGTCAACAAACTCTGGGCTCTGATTGGCCCACGTCGACCGCATAAGGACAAAAAGTATATTTATTCATATTGAATTAATTGAAAATAATACTTGATTTTAATAATTTTTTATTATAAAATAAAAAATGTTTATTATTTTATAAAGTACTTTATTATGATATTTATTTATTTTTGGTGTTATTTATTAGTAGGTAGTTTTTAATGGTATATTTATAGGTATATTTATCTATGTTTTAGCTATTTTATTTTTATTTTTTATTTATTTTACTATTTTATTCTCTTATTTTATATAGTTACAACTTATTTTTAGATGTATAAATATATCTTGATTATATTTTTATGATGTAATATATAAACCTAAATAAATAGATCGATTTATTATATAGATATAAGCATATGTATTCCATCTATATATTTTATATACATATTTTATTTTAGTGTTTTATTGGTGGTTTTATTTTAGTTTCAATATGTACATAAGTTATAAATCATATTTTCAAAATTATAAAGATATAAAATAGTAAAAATAATAAAGAATGAATAAATTGATTATTTTATTCAAGTATACTATACAATGAGGGTCCAAAACCTAACTTTCACATCTGAACTCCAAAAAATATGAAACACCGTCACTAAATAGCTTAATAAAAGTTATATACAATTAAAAGTGATTTTGATATTTTGAGTTTTTATTTTGAAGATATGGATATAAGAAGTTGGGATTTTGGCTTTTTATTCTATGTATAAAAATACACTGTGTATTATTTTTATATAAACTCATTCTTTTACTTTTATTTACACTAATATATACACCTTTCATGTACAAAGTTTCTTTATTTGATATATAATAATAAAGAATAAAATATGTATCAAAAATGAATTATTGGGAAATAAATAAATGTGCTTTTTATTATATTTTTGGCCCTTATCTCCTCACACTGTATTCCTTGTCCACCAACTTAATTCTTGACTTGATCTTGGGATTTAGGTGATGAAACTCGATTTCATCATCTTTATTTGCCTATTTTAACCCCCTTGCTTAAACATGTGGCAATAAAAACCAGACAAAACCATGTAAATATTCGAGTCATTGAATAAATTTAAAATACAAAAAATGGCAAAATTAAAATTCGGGGTGTTTTTACCCTTAAAAATATCTTCAAAAATATTCTTTTATCTTTGTTTGACCTCATCTCCTTTTTGGTCAAATAAAACTTGTAGATCTCATCGAGATCTATAACTTTCATGTTTTGAGTTTTTCCGAATTCGGTCATCTACACCCTCCTAAATCACATTCTTCTTCGTAATAACCTGATTGGGCCACGTGGCTCCTTCTGGTTGAGCCATGTGGCCCGTTGCCTTTGCATATCCCGCCTCGGTTCTACATCGTTCGATCTGCTCCAACAGATACCATCTCGACCGCTTAGTCCCTCCCCTTTTCTTAGCCATTCGATCGAGCACAGGATTCCATCATAACCATCCATGAGCGCCTCTCTACCCACTCGACACGTGGCTAATCCCTTTACCGATCGATCCGATTCCACGCCTTCATCTCAGCCATCCCTCTCCGCAGGATTATCAACCACCAGATCTATTTCAAAATCCATCTGGACCATTGGCCAGCGCCTCGCCCTCCTTGTGCCACGTGACGCTCCATACACCCCTTGATCTGATCGTTTCATATCGAATCCCAACCACTCACTAGCGCTCTGCTCCGAGCTGTTGGATTTCAAGATCCAACAGCTAAGAACCCGTCGTCAACCTCCAGTCGCCCCCGCACCCACGTTCTCAACCACGTTAGACCACTTCCCCCTTTTCATTTCCCCCGCCATCTCCACCACTCTTTCCACTTGACAACCACTTCACGACGGAGACAATAACTCCCTTATCCTCGCGCGAACCCACGTCTGTCACGACATCGCCCATCGTGCTCCACATCCTCCACCCAAATCCGAGCCTCCACCATCAGAACAACCACCTCTCCTTAAATATGCCATCCCGCCCGTCTGTCACGCTCGTCCACCTTTACGAGGGGCTTCGCCCAGCCCCTCTCTTCCTCCCTGTGACAAGGGGGAGGTTCGATCGAGGCGCAACGATGGTGGTAGGTCCTGGTGTTGACCCCTGGACATGGTAGGCCAGGACCGCGGTGGCTCCGCCCCGCCAAGATGCTTCCCATGGCTGGGGGAGTTCAGCGATGACCAGAGTGCCATTGGCACTCAGCCCAAGCTGCCACCTCTCCGCCATTTCCCAGGTAAGATACTCCGATCCTCTTTCTAATTTTCATCTCTTTTTCTCATAATTAATTAGGCCTCTACACGCATCATCGTCTTTCGTTGATCATCTAGAAAGCTTTGCCGCACCACCCCCATTCAAGCGCTCATTGCCGAACACCCCTTCTTTGCCTCATAACCCCAATCGCCTTCATCCCAACTTCTTCGCCCTCCACGGCGGAGGAGCTCCGAGCTGCCAACTTCTTCATACGCAGAAGCTCTCACCTAACTCCAGCTCGCTTGAACATTTCGCACCACACGCTTCGGTGATTAGTACTAACCATGTAGGTCTCGAGTCTTCAACGGACGGAGGACTCGTCGGAGCGTCGTCAAGCAGCTGAGCATCAGGCCTACAGGCGTCTTCTACTTCCTCCAGACATCCCAGTTACTTCTTCGAGCTCCAAGGTCGGTTTCCAGGTGGTCAAGAGCAACTGGAGGACTGCACCGATGCTAGAAAAGGGCGGCGGAGCTTGGACCACTTTGCTGGAGTCCTGGTTCCGCCACCAGTTGCAGCCAAGGAGGAAGAAGCAGGCGCCGTTGGATGCTCTTCCTCGAAGCTCATCCCACAACGCAGAAGCAGCCACGTCGACATATAACACCACTTCCAGCTACCGTCCGATCTCGTTGATCGGATGGTCTTCGTTAGTCCACATGTCATCCTCTGAGCCTCTGCTCCAGATCTATAGGCTTGGGTGCCTTGAGCCTTCACCGAGCCTCCCCAGAGCTCCGAGCCTAGCCGAAGTTGTCCCAAGCCTCCTCCGAGCCTGGATCTTCACCGAGCTTGGAAGCGCACATGTAGGTTACTGCAACCAGGGAAAATTGCAGGGAAGACCACCAAATTCTTCAAATTTGCAGATAGGTCCTGGAGTCACGTGGTACCCACGTGCGCTTGGGGTATTTTGCATTCATACCCTTGCGGGTTTTAATAATTACAAAAATACCCCCGTACATGTGGGTTATTTACAGGGAAGGTCCTGCACTTTATTTTATTTGCAATTTAGTCCCTTTCAGGGACTTCTTTGCTAGCTATCTTTCATGTTTTCTTGCATTCATGCCCCTATCTTCATTCGTGCATGTCTTCAGCCTCATATCTCTGTTTTAGTTGATTTCAGTTTCCTTTCAAAGATTGTTTGATGAAGTTTTTAATGGCATAATTTGTTCCTTGTTTTGACACTGTGATTTTGCTTGTATTATTTCAATAGCCAAGTGTCTATTATGTATTATGCTTATGCCTTGCTTAAATTTTCCAACAAGTTTGTAACATGAATTGAACCCGAAATTAACTAAAGTTTAAATTGCTCATTATTTTGTTCTGATTTAGGGCACATTTGCATTGCATTAAATTGCATCTATTTGCATGATAAAAATCAAGTAAAAAAAACATGTTTCATGATCACATAATGCTTCTTGCCTTGTCTTCGTGCATTTCATCGACCTACACCTACTATTCTGACACTTAGTTAAATTAATTTAAGTCCAAATATTACGAGAGAGGCTTCTGTCCTTGAGTTCGACCTTGGGCTTGCCCAAGCAAAATATATAATCATTTTATTTTATTGACATATCAATTAGATGGTTTTTGATGAACCAAATTTAGCCCGACTGCAATGATGATCTGAGTGTTAATCCTACACTATTAAAGGGCTAAATTTTGGCTCGTCATTAGGGTCATAAAATATCTTGATATTTTATTATTTTTATTTTCTTCTCTTTATTATATAATTTTTGCATAAAAAATAATATTATTTACACAATAAACACAATAAATAATGAATGATATTTTGTACAAATTAATGCTAAATAAATGCTTTAGCCATGTTTTTTAAGGCGAAAATGATAGAATAAAGGTGATGAAATGGAGATTCATCATCCATGCACATAGGGGAAGGGAGTCGGGAATAATTGGGTAAATAAAGGGGGGAGCATGTCTCATCCAAGTTTACAGGGAAAGGGGGTAGGGGTAGCAGGGTACAGAGAGAGGGAAGAGGGAAGGTTGTGATTTTGGGCGGAGATGAAGAATGCATTTAGGGGATTTCCAAAAGAATGGTGTGATTTTAAGCGAAGGAAAATGACACTGGAGGGAAAAGAGAATTGATTGCTCCCCCAACTTTTCTTGACTATTGAAATGCTTTGAAAAAGTTGATCATCATTGCCAACGATGAGCTTATCGGAAAAAAATTCATGAACGTGATGATTTTAATTAGCCATCATGAATAGTTGCCACTTACAATACATTTTCCATAAGTGTATATGTAAGTTTGTATATATGTGTATGTGTGTATGTATGTATCTACATGTGTGTGTATGTTAATGGATTAACAGATTGAATCAGATCCGATTTGGTAAAGATTCGATCCGATCCATACTTTAATGGATTTCAAAAATTCTGATATTATCTGATCCATTAGAATGGTAAACCAAACCAATCCAATTCCATAACATTATATTGGATAGGATTAGGATTTTATCTGGTACGTGTGCTCCCTTAATATAAATAATTGAACAATGGTCTTTTCTACTTATACCACTCGGAGATTTTGTAATTACAGTCATGGCTCTACTTTTTTGCAATAACACTTGAGCCCCTGTCTTATTACAAAATTTACAGTGATGTCCTTCTTTTCAAAGGGACAATATTGTAAATTTTATAAGAATACAAGGGCACAAGTGTTATTGCAAAAGAAGTAGAGGTATAACTGTAATCACATAATCTCGAAGGGGTACACATGTAAAATTGATGAACTCGGGATTTAAAAGGACATTTTTACATAGAAACTTATAAATTTACACTATGAAGTGAACACATTTGCAAACTTTGTATTCACAAAAATATTCGTGTGTTTTCCTCAGTTCAATGGTATGATATACCTTTATGTAATTTTGTGAATATATCTATATGTAATTTTGTGTATATGTACATATTTGTTTTGAATATTTTTGTAGATTTTCATATGAATGTACCAATGATGTATAATACTAGAAACTATAACTAGTTTATTTGATTTTATAAATGAGTAAATACCTGAGAATAATACTCAAGATTTTGAATGCAAGAATATTTAATCCCGGATTTATTTTATTTACTTTTCTTCTTCTATATCTTAACATAAGTTATATTCATGTATTTTTATTTTATTCAAATATAGAAAATATCTTTTCCTCTGTTTAAGGATTTATCCAGTATTTTTGATTTTTTAAATTATACGTCCATAAGTATTATGTTTTTAGGAATGGTAAATAATGTAATCTATTTGAATAACAAGTTGGGAACACTTCACATATTGTACTATTTTTTCCTTGTTTTTGCTCCTCACTATTGTCTTCTTATTATAGTTCCTTCTTCACAAACTTCACTTCCTCATCCATCCCCTTGTCGTCAATCTCTGCATACGTGTTGACCTTCGCAATGACCACCCCTCATGTATATCTCAAAATGCAGTCGTAACATGGAATGGTCAAAAAGTGTGAGAGCGAGTCATCAGGTCAAATATGTTATAAGTGGGTCATTATCAACCGGTTCAATTGAATCTGAACTCAATGTATTTTTACATACAGTTTTCCTCGATAACTGCTGAAAGCACATAAATGAGTGTGCTAAGATTTGAATTTTAGTTGTCGTTGTGAACATACACGATTCTCGATATTTTTCAATTAATGAACAAGTAAAATAATTTCTAAGAGTATAGCGGCAAGTTCAGACAAACACAGAGACAAGACGGAAATAGCACAAACTTTTGAAATAGACCGGCTTGAAAATTTGACCAACACACGAGATATTTTTCTTAGTTTTTTTATTTAATTTTATAAATCTAAAAAGTAATGAAATAATCATCAATAGATTGTAAATTCTTTCAGAACCTGTAGGATTTTGTGGTGAATTAATGGATTAAATGAAGACTAATTTCATTGATCGAATTGCAATTAAAGAAATTACCAGATAGAATTGTGTTAAGAAAAGAAATAAACTTCAAGAAATTGTTGAAAGTCCCTGACAGACTAAATTACAATTAAATAGAATTCTAATAATTCTATTGCAAATGTCATGGATTATAATATGTGAAATTGGAGAAATTACAAGGATTAAACAAAAGTTTCACAAAATTTCATATGGGACCAACTTGAATAAAAAATACAGAAAAATAAAAAATTACAAAGATGCCCTTGATCTCCAAGATCAAGGGCTAGGCAGATCTCGGTCGTGCTCAACGTTGTGCGGCAGAGCACAGGATGGTGGAGGAACGACAGAGTGGCAGCGGGCTCAACGAAGGTGCGATAAAGCTCGGTGGTGATGTGGAGGAGCAACGATGGGAAGTGATCGATAATGGTTCTTCTTGGGTTGAGATCCATTCCTTCCTTTAGTCGTCCTCCTCCCTTTATATAGTCACCGAGGAAGAGGAGGTGACGCATCATTTGGTAGAAGGGGAGGCGACCCTCGTTGCTGCGAGGGAGAAGAAGAGACGTGCATATGAGGAAGAGGAGGGGGCTCTTGTGCAGGAGTTCGGCTGAAGGAAGAAGGGGGCTGATGTCAGTGCCCTATTTTTTTATTTTTTTTGAAATGTTGACGTCTGCATGATGTCGA
Source organism: Ottelia alismoides (assembly GCA_037367405.1). Taxonomy (NCBI): domain Eukaryota; kingdom Viridiplantae; phylum Streptophyta; class Magnoliopsida; order Alismatales; family Hydrocharitaceae; genus Ottelia; species Ottelia alismoides. Next base: position 548,002 of record JAZKJV010008852.1, on the reverse strand, counting down.
CTATTTTGTCGTTTAGCTTTTTCTTCTTCTTCTTCTTTTTTGAATATGAAAAGGGAAGATGATGGGAGGGCCTTCTCAGGCCTCTTCTAAAATGGACATGGAAAAGAAAGAAATATTGTCAGAATTTAATTTTTCCATTCAACCAAAATGTAATATTAGTGCTTGGATCTTTAATTTCCATAGAGACATTATCAAAAAAAACCCCAATTACAACATAAGGTCCTTTCCATTTTGATCTTAGTTTTCTAGAGAATAACTTGAGCATCGAACAACTGTGCCTTTTGATCAACCTTGAAACTTTTCCTTGACATGTGAGCATCATGTCACTTCTTAAAATTATCTTTTTAGATAAAATTATCATCATATGCTTGACATCTCAATTCCTCTAACTCAGCAAGATCCAATAATCTTTTTTTTCCAGCATCATCGAAATTAAGGTGGCACTTCCGAACAGCCTAAAGGGATTTGTAATGGATCTCTACAGGAAGTTGACATACTTTTCCATAAATAATACGGTATGGGATCATTCCTAAAGGGATGTAGAAGAAGTCCGATAAGCCCAAAGAGCAAAAATCGGGTGTTGTGATCGATCCTTTCGATCCGATCTCACAATTTTCTGAAGGATGATTTTTATCTCATGATTGGAGAGATTAGCCAAACCATTAGTTTGTGGATGGTATGTAGTTGAGACTCTATGTTGGACTCCATTCTTGTTCAGAAGTCACGTCACTTTACCATAACTTTTAAGAAACGTGTTCCTCCATCACTTATGATTACTTTGGGAGGCCAAAGCGAGCGAACAAATCATTCAGAAATTTTACTACATTTGTGCTACCAACAACACAAGTAGGGGTCGCTTTAACCCAATGAGAGACCTAATCAACTGTCAGCAATATGTACTGATATCCATGTGAGTTTGTGAATAGTCCCATGAAGTCAATGCCCCATGTGTTGAAGACTTCGACAACATGACCGATGAAAGAGGCATCATGTCTCTACGATTAATGGTTCCAGTTGTCTAGCATTCAGAGCATGCTCGAAGAAATAGATTAGCATCTTTGCGTAGTGTAGATCAATAAAGGCCATATTGCAAATCTTCTACTAGAGTGATGACCTCCACATCCGGAAGTGTGGTAGTGAGTTAGGACACTAGGAATTTCTGATTCTGGTATACAATGTCTCCAAATTAGATCAATACCTTCCTTAAACAATAAAGGATCTTTCTAGTGATAGAATTGAGACTGAAAAATGGTTGCATCCCTTTTATGCTTTGGCCAACCCTTAAGAAGTATGTGTGCTATCAGGTAGTTGACTATGTCAGCATACCAAAGTATATGTGACAAGACCAGTACAGATTCATATGGGAAAGTCTCAAAAATGTGCAATTCAGAGGTGGATGATTTTTCTGCAAGATGTGGTGAGGGTAGTCTGGACAGGTGGTCAGCTACTACATTCTTTGTCGCAGCTTTATCCTCGATTTCAACATCAAATTAATGGAGCAAAAGTATCCATCAAATCAATCTCGACTTCGCATCCTTTTTTGTTAATAAATATTTGATTGCAGAGGGGTCAATATAAATGATTACATGACTCCCTAATAGATATGCTATAAATTTCTCAAGTGCAAAGATCACAGCTAGCAACCCTTTCTCGGTGACTGTATAATTCTTTTGTGCATCATCTAAATTCTTGCTAGCATAATGGATGGTACAAGGTTTACTGTCCCTCCTATGATCAAGAACTGCATTGATAGCAAAATTTGATGCATGAACCACGATCTCAAAACTCAAACTTCGATCAAACATTTGTAGAATTGATGCTTCAATCACCATTGCTTTGAGATTTTCGAAAGACCTTAATGCTTCCTCAAATAATATGAAATCTTGATCGTTTTCCAATAGTCTGGTGAGTGGTCGCGCTAATTTTGAAAAATACTTAATAAATCGATAATAAAAGGAAATATGCCCTAAAAATGATCGTACACCTTTGATAATTTTCGAAGGGTCCAAATGTGATTGTTTCAATCTTAGCAGGATACACTTCCATTCCAATTTTTGATACAATACGCCCCTTAACGATATCTTGGCGAACCATGAAGTGTGACTTCTCTCAATACAAAACTAAATTGACCTCAGTGCACTTGATCTAAAAAAGGATTTCTTTGAAAGAATCACCAAATATAGAGAAGTCATCCATAAAAATTTCCGTGTAGTCTCCAACCATTTCAACAAAAATTGCCAATATATCATTGAAATGTAGCTGGTGCATTGCATACTCCAAATGGTATTCTTCAAAAAGCGTATGTACCAAATGAGCATGTGAATATTGTTTTTTCTTGATCTTCTGGGGCTATGGTGACTTGATTATGATCAAAATATCCATGAAGGAAATAGAAAAATTCTTTCTCAGTCAACTATTTGGTTAATGGAAGGTAGGGAAAAGTGATCCTTTCTCGTTGCTTTGTTCAATTTCTTGTAATCCACACATGCTCTCCATGATGTCGCCACACGTGTTGGAATGTCATCTCTTTTTTCATTCTTCACAATTGTGAGTCCCACTTTCTTTGGGACTACTTCCATGGGCTCACCTATTTATTGCAGATATGGGGTATATGATCCCGTCACTAGACCATTTGCAAATCTCTTTCTTAACCACGTCTCGCAGAGTAGGGTTTAGTCTCCATTGTATTTCTCGAGCTGGTTTTGAATCATCTTCCATATAGATGTGATATGTGAAATATGTAGGACTAATGCCTTTCAGATTAATGATTGTTCAACCAATAGCTATGAATTTCTCCTTAGCACTTCCGTTAATTGGTCTTCTTGTGTTTGCGTCAAGTGAGCATTGATGATGTCAGGAAGGGTTTGTTCTTCGTTTAGGAAGACATACTTTAAATCATGTGGAAGGTGTTTAAGCTCGACTTGCACATTGGTTGGTGTTTCAAATGTAGATGCTTCAGATGCATCTAGAGAGGATATTAGGATGTGTGAGAAATATATATGGGGTTGAGACGTATAAGGTCCATCAAGTGGATAAATTGTCTCAAAGGGTGGTTCAAGCATGGGCATTATTAGAGATGAGGCTACACCAAGTTCTGTATCTAATGTTTCCCATGCCTCATCTAACACCATAATATCTTGACTTGAAATTAGGCACTATGGCTCCTTGAGAGCAAAATCCAAAAAATGCATTATTATGGTGCCTTAGATCCATGATAGATGTGTCGGAGGTGATCAGACTAACCTCTAGTGGGTCTTTGGTCAATATGGTGCGAGTGAAATCTTCTTTTATTTCCAAAGATATGCAATCCTCAATATACCCATAATCTTCTTATTCAGAGTCAACATACTTGGGGATGACAATATCAACAGGAATGATTTCATTATTAACCTTAAACTTCACTTTCTCATCCTCGTATCAAATATTGCATTAGTTGTAACCAAGAACTATCAACCTAAAATTGTTGAAGTTTGGATCAGGGTCTTGGATGGATCCATATCTGTTATCACAAAGTCAATAGGGAATTGATGCATTGTACAATAACTAAGACGTTCTCCAATACTTCTTTCGGTTGCTTCACAGAGAGATCAACCATTTGAAGTTTCATTGAGACATGTTTCAATTTTCCAATATCAGTAGGGAGGAGATCTATTGAGACACCGTTATCTAGTAAAGTGTATCCAAGGTTAACTCATCAATTGTGCATTGCACCAGTTGTGTCCCTGGATCCTTCTTTTTTCCGGACAACATGTAATAAATATCATTTGAAGTTTCCCTTAGTAGAATGTATTTCTCAGGTTCAGTTTTGTTGTGATCTCCTTTTGATTTTCCATTAGATTTTCATTTTGGGATACATGTCCTTCAAGAAGGAGGAATACACAGGTGTTCGACGAAGGGAAGAGGAGAGGTGTCGATGGTGGTCGACGAAGTGCGGAGGGGAGGTGTCGTTGGTGGTCAGTGAAGGGCGGAGAGGAGGTACTGCAAGTGGTCGACGAAGGGCGAAGGGAAGGCACCACTGGTGGTTGGCGAAGGGCAGAGGGGATGGTTCGTTAGGGTTTGTATGCGTTGAGTGTGAGAGAAGGAGAGGAGGAGAGCAGTCACGAGTGAGTGGGGTGTGCATGAGAAATGGGAGGGTGAATGTTGATTGACATTTGATTTTAGTTAATGCTATTTTTTAAATATTTTTGAGTATTATATAAAATCTACCGTAAATTAATTGTGTTTATATAGAAGAGGTAATATTATTGATAAATAATAAAAGGCAATGTTATATGTGTGTATGTATATTTGTATATAATTACATACATACATACACACACACACATCGAATTTTTAGAATGAATTCAAACTAATTCAAATTCAATTCGTTTGGGAATCGAATCCATGATTGGAATTCATATTCAATTCAATTCACTTAGAATCGAATTATTTCCGAGTTATTATCGAATGAATCATAATCGAATTCGAATGCTTCAAGTCAATTAGCACTCCTAGTTCTGATACTATGTGTAACATTTTGCACTTAAATCCTCGAGCCGTTATTGAAGAAAACTGACCCTAACAACATATTTGGTTGTTGGGTTCATGCTCAATTGAGACACTTGACAACCCTCCAGATTGCTTAAGCTCAAATTATCAAGTAGTATTCCCCTTCACTTATAACATATTTTCAAACTTTGCGAGTACTAGATATGAGACTGTCTGGATATTACATAAAATATGAATCAATTTCCAACGACGAGCGTCATTTTTTTTTCAAATGCAACAAAGAGTAGTCCAATTGTTTTTTTCAAATGCAAGTTTTCTTAATCTCTTGGTACCTTTTCCGTTACACTCGAAAAATAAAGTCTGTAATTTGAAACCGAAACATAATTGAAATCTTAAACAAAGTCTGTAATTAGAAATCGATAAAGAGGTGATAAGAAAAAGTGGGCGAAAGAGGTGGCAGCGTCTCTCCCACCCAAGGTTTTAAAAATCGGACCGACAGTCTTTGATTTGTCAACTAGGTCGGACCGTCGGTCCAAATCGATCGGACCGGTGATGATGTCAATATGACATCATCATTCCTATCGACTCGAAAAAAATCGGACCAGGCTTAATTTAATGGTCAGATCGGTCGAACCGGTTTCCTGAACCATAAAAGCGGATATATATAAGTATGTATTTATATATCAATTAAATAACCATTTAAAATGTTCAATCTTTCAATAGAATAACATGTTTGCCTATTTCGAGTAAAACTCTACATTACTCACATTTTCTATCATTATATAATATTGTAATCATTTATTTATAGTTGCTTCTAGAAAATTAATCTAAGAAAGTATTGGCGGAACGTATATTCCATAAAAAGACGGACTTAACTTATATCGTAGAAGTTAAGAAGAGAAGAGTACAAGTGATAAAAATCCTATTATTTCATTATTTAACCTTTATTTTTTGAAAATTTACCAAACCATCAAAATCGGATCAATCCGGGTCAACCGGATCCGACCATCCGGTCAACCCGGTCCGACCACCGATCCAACTAGATTTTTTATTTTTTTTTGAAATTATTTACACAAAACCGACCGAACCGATCGGATCGGAGCTGATTCCCGATCCAACCGGTCCGATTTTTTAAACCCCGCTCCCACTACTCAACCCAAACGCAAACACCAGTCCCCTCACCTCCCTCAACACACACTCTCTCTCTCCATGCCTTTTTGCTTGTGTGTCCATCCACATCCATAATCTATATGCAATAAAGTGCTGCTCCATCGCCATCCCCAACCCACCTGCTCAAGACGGTACGCAGCAGAAACCCATTAGATCTTTACATTCCTACTGCCTTTGTGTGTTGCTTTCCACGACCTGGTCCAACCATTTTCTGCCTCCTTTCGTTTTTTTCGAGATCCATGCCATGCCATGGTGGAATGACGTGGCCGAGGGCCTGTTTTTCGCACGCTGCCTTGATTTTTGTTTTTGGATTTGGATATTACCAGGAGACCCCATCAATTATTTCCCCATCTTATGAATCGTACAGTACTCAAGGGCATACTTGCAAATCACACAGTTTGCAGGGGATGTCTAAAAATTAAAGCTCCAACAACTATATATATAGAGGGCTTATCCAATGGACCATATATCTATTAGAGATGAGATGGACTTTTAATCTCAGTCGTTAGATCTTGATCCGATGATTAGTAACTTCATATTACCGTCAGTAATTGAACACTTCAGTAACTTTCGTATTACCATCAGTAGCCTTGAATCAATTGTAAGTAAAGAAAGTAACTTAATCAGTAACTTTGATTCGCACTTACTTGTAACTTTATATAAGTTACTAGAGCTATGATACTACTTATTGACGATTCGGTATATATTACTGACTGAAGCTTGTATTTTTATTACTGAAGTTGCTGGAGATGAAGGGGGCACATCTCATCTGTAATGGACATTGGATAAAAATCATATATATATATATATATATATATAAATATATGTGGGAAAATAGGGTTACTCCCTAGGAACAGCCAACGAAATGCTCCCGCTCAATTTTTCCCATATTTTTTTTGTTTTTTTGGAAAATGAAAAAAATATATTTTTTATCAATATATCCTCCAAATATGTCATTCAAAATTCGCCAGAAACAAAGACTCATGCCATCCATCCAAAGCATGTCGACTATAGTAATTCTAAGACCATTAAAATTACATATTCTAGATGGAAGACATATAAGTTTCTATTTCTAATGAAATTCGAATGACATATTAGGGAGATATGGTGATGGAAATATATATTTATTTTTAAAAAAAATAAAAAATGAGGTGGGAGCAACCCATTGGCTTTTCCCAAGGAGCAAACCCATTTTTTCCCGCATACGCGCGCGCACACACACACATATCAAACTTTGCAATCTCCCATTCATTGTGTAACATCATGAGCTTAGATACCCGAATTGTTATCAAGGAAAACTGGAAGTGACAATTTATTGAGTCGAGCCTAATTGAACCTGTTGACAACCGCCTAAAATGCTCAAGTCTAAATTATTAAGTAGTAATCCCCCACTCTTGTAACTCACTCTCACACTTTCTTAATTTCCGATGCGGAAGTATGCTCGGATTGGGATGTTACACCACTTATATAAGCAATATCCTCGTTGCGTGACAAGGTGTTACACATTAGACCCAAGACCAAGAAAGAGATTTCCCTAGGGAATGCTTGGACTTCCAAATCCTCCCAACCAAGTTTGAGAGAAGCAAGCATATAATAAACAATTTTCGTGTTGGAATGCTTGCAGAGTGTGCAAGTTCCTGTTGGTGAAAAGAGGAGGCACTGGCTAGGAGTTTATTAGAGTAAAGCTGCTTCATTCAACCTGAATTGTCGCCGTCAAGATCAGGCCATCTATCAATCTGTTGGAAAATTTCCATCTAATTTTCGTCATCTAGAGCAGAATCAAGTTCATGCTAAAGGTCTGCCGCCTTAAATAAGAAAGCCAACAAAAGCAGTTTGGACATCGTAGAGCCGGTGTTGCTGCCTGCCGTAGGGCCATCCCCCACCCCGTCCCGTGAATGCATTAAAAATGCATTAATGGATGGGGATGGTTCATTAGAAGGTAGGAAAGGGGCAAGATTTTTCTTAATTCCGAGCCAATTTAAACAAAAAACATTTCATCCACAGATAAAAGGATACGAGGTCGCTTAACTAGAAGCCCAAAAGGGTAGGTTTCAAACGCCTAGTCTCGAGGATGGTCGATCGACTGTGTAAACACATTTACTGAGCAATACTTCACCCACTGTAAAGATCATATTCCCAATAAAAATTTCGGAATATCTCACAACAGAGAAATCTGACAAGGTATCTAACATTGTGGTAGCTAACCCTCTTCTCTCATAATTGTTCAACATTAGCGTGTTACCTCCTTTGCCGGTCTTCCAACCTTCAGACTTTGGTAGCCCACCCCCTGACTATCTGCTCGCATCCTTGTACTGCAGTTACAAACTCTGGCAAGGAAAACAATCTGGTAAGAAACTGCTTCTTCGACTGAAGAGACAAATTAACACACACAAAAACGATCAAACGAACAATCTTGTATAAAATGCACACAAGTTACTAGTGTTTCCTGATTAACGAATCGTAATACGCGCAAAGTCACTGAATGTGATCGACTACATAAAACTCCACTTAATACTGGAAATTACACTAAAGAAATTTGTGTGTCTGATTTCAGACCCCATTGTTGAGAGATGTGGTCGCTTCGTGTTGTTGCCTCCATTTATCATCCTGAATTGCCATGCCAATGAGTTTTAGTTATGACTTGAGAAGACGATTCTAGTGAATAAGATGAAAACAATTGCAAAGGGATTTGAAGGACGATGATACTGACCTTTGTACAAGCATAGATATAATGAACCTCGGGATTTGGGCCTACTACGGCAATAGCAAAGCTACCATCTGCATTCTTAGGAATTGCATCGGTCACTTCCCAAGCGGTCCGATTCGGCGCTTTCTCCAATCTATCTGAATAGCAAGTGAAAATTAATAAAGTTCAAAACTATTGCCCCTTTCTTAAAAGGGTAAAATTTCACAAACTTGCTCGACTGAACTTTTAGAGTATCGGTCAAACTCAAAACTGTACTAGTAGGTATAGTTCGTTATTTTAAAGCAATATCAGTCGAACAACTCAAAACTGTACGTAGTAGGTATAGTTTGTTATTTTAAAGCAAACTTGATTGGAGCCTAATCTTTTCAAAAAATTTAGATTTATGCTAGAGCAGTAATGTACAGTAAAATCTATGCTTAAGAAATAATGTACAGTAAAACCCAACTGTTCTGTCAACAAAGTTATTTTTTAGGGATTTTACACCATGACCCTGTAAATTTTGTCAATTACCCGCTCCTCCATGTATTCTACATTATTATTCTAGAACCCCTGACAAACCTACTCCCTCTTACACCATGACCCTGTCGTCAAATCTAACTCTCCTTGAGTTAATTTCTTGAGTTTAATTTCAGTTAATCTAACCATAAGCAAATCCAATGGTTGATTTTTCCTACCCTCTCTCCTAGATTCACATCTCCCCTCTTCTTCAACATATTTCTCTTTCTTAAAAAAACATATCTCTCTCTTCCATGTCTGTAAACAACCGAACACTGAGCAGCGACATCGCCATGACAAGACCCATCAACAGTCCCTCCATGTTGTGATCTCCCGAGTCCAGTGCGAGAACACAGTTGTCGCGGTGGAGTCCATGTTGGCGTTAAAGTAATAGAAGTAGAGGCTAACAATCTCATCATAATTACGCTTCTTACCTCCATCTGGAAGCTCAAGTTCCACTTCCTGTTGGGAAAAATAAACTATATGTTTATTCCTTTAACCCTAGGCTCTCTTATATAGGGAGAGACCTATGGGCAAATTACATACGGTAGACAAAGAGAAAATGAAATAGATAAAAGATAAAGGAACATAAAATAAACTTCTACACTCCCCCTCAAGATGGAGCATAGATCATGCTCAGCTTGGATAAACACTTCTGGAAGGGCCCCCGAAGTAAGGCTTTGGTAAGAATGTCTGCCGTTTGGTCTCTTGAGCTGACATGGGATGCAGAAATGAAACCTTTCTGGATCATATCACGTATATAATGGAAATCAACCTCGATGTGCTTTGTCCTTTCGTGAAATACATGATTATCGGTATTGAATAATGCAACCTGATTGTTCCATTTTAGCGACATGGAAGAGAAACATCTATATGTAGATATGTCAAGACTGCGCGAACCCACATCACTTATGTACATGCTTGGGACATAGCTCTATACTCCGATTCAACACTGGATCTCGCACCCAAGGTTTTAAAAAACGCGAGGCGTATCGAGGCGTTTTCCCAGTATTGCCTCGAGGCCTAAGCCTCGAGGCGTAAGCCTCACTCGTGGAAGAAATTTTTCATAAAACATCATAATTAATCATAATTACAATTTTCAAGTTCTAGAAATTTAATAGTTATGAGTAAATACATAACTCCATGACATTTCAAGGCTAACATCATGGTTCAAACATCAAAATTGTTAATATAACACTCTTTTTTGGACTCTAAATCAGTAAAGAGTCAAGTAAATATGAATATGCAAGCACAATAATAGGTAACTAACTCTCTGCAAAATTTAAAGTCTTGAATAAAATTTACTAGAGGGGTTAGATGTAACACAAGATGCATACTAAGAGTAGAGGCATTAGATTTAATATCTCAAGATCCAAATTTTTGTTCACGTTGATATATAAAGAACATGCATAACAAAGTAAAAATAAGCTCAATACTTTAATAAACTAAAAAAATGCATTTTAGTGAATTGTGAGCTTAAGGACTTGAACATACTTGTCTATGAAAGATGAAAAGCCCACAATCAAAAAGAAAAAGAAAAAAATATTGCAGAAAAAATTCAACAAATCAGCACACAAATGAGGCTACGCCTCGAGGCAGCGCCTCGAGGCTTAAGCCTCACAGAGGCTGCATGAGGCTATAGCCTCGAGGCGTTTTTCCTAGAAAAACGCCTCGAGGCGTACGCCTCAGCGCCTCGAGGCGCGTTTTTAAAAACAATGCTCGCACCCATTGTTTGCTTCTTACTCTTCCATGAGACAAGTGACTCCCCAACAAACATAGCGATGCCTGATGTAGACTTCCTGATATTCGGGCAGCCTGCATAGTTTGCATTTGCGCATGTTGAGATAGTAATAGTACCCACCTTTTTAAACAGTAGCCCTGCACCAGGAGATGATTTAAGATACCTTAGTATCATATGTATAGCATCCATGTGTACCTGAAGACGTTGTTCCATGAACTGGCTCACTTTACTGACTGCAAATGAAATATCAGGTCTGGTAATAGTAACATAAAGAAGCTTTCCTAACAATTCCCTGTATCTCCTCCTGTCAACCTCATCAGTATCATCATCATACATCTTCATGCTTGGATCCATAGGTGTAGAAACATGTCAACATCCAAGCATACATGTGTCACTTGGCAAGTCAGTGACATATTTTCTCTAAGTCATCACAAGTCCTTATTGATTTCTAGCAAACTCCAAACCCAGAAAGTATCTAAGCTCTCCTAGATCCTTGGTAATAAATTCATGGCCCAGAAATTCTTTTGCTCCTTTTATCCCCTGCACATTATCTCCTTAATAAGTATATCATCAACATACACCATAATGACAGTCGTACCTCTGGAAGTCCTCTATACAAAAAGAGAATGATCTGCATTTGACCTTTTGAATCCTTGCTTCTCAAACAAATCTGAGAGTTTTTGGAACCAAGCTCTCGAACTCTGCTTAAGGCCATAGATTACCTTATGAAGTCTACACACATGTAAACACTCCCCCTCAGCAGCAAACCCTGGTGGTTGATGCATGTAGACTTCTTCCTGAAGATCACCATATATAATGTATTCTTGACATCCAATTGCAATAGGGGTCAATCTCGAATCACGGCAACAAATAAAAATATCCGTAAGGTAGAATGACGAGCAACTGGAGAAAATGTGTCAAGATAATCCACCCTGTACGTATGAGTAAAGCCACGAGCAACCAGTCGAGCCTTGTACCTATCAATGATGCCATCCGCATTGTGTTTTACTGTAAACACCCACTTGCAGCTTACCATAGATGCCCCAGTAGGAGCTGGAACAATGCTTCAAGTACCTCTCGACTGAAGGGTGGCCATCTCTTCCTCCATAGCCCGAGGCCATCTACTATCAGCTAATGACTCCTAATACATACGTGGAATGTGCACAGCGGATAAAGCAACTACAAACCTCCTGAAGTCCCATGTTAGATGCTCAAAGGTGACATGAGAAGCAATCGTATATGAAGCACATGAACGCTTCTACTTCCTTGGAGCAATAGGCAAATCAAGTTCTGCATCTCCTGTACCTCCATCCGTATCATCCCCTTCCTGAAATAGCCCCTGCTGAGAAATACCATCAGACTCATCATTAGAAGTAATGTTGTCAGAACAAACATGAGGCATGTTTCATGATTGACCATAATCATGAGCACGGGCTAACCGTCGACTGTAGTGGTGTAGTAGAGGAACCAAAACAATGGGAGGAGGTAATACTGGTGGAGATGATTGTGGTGGAGGTGGTGATGGAAGTATTGGAGCTTGTGGTGGTGGAGTTGATGGTGCATACATGGGTGGAGGAGGAATATAGATCTCATCATCTATGTTTGATGGTGCCAACATGTCGCACATAGGAGAGAAAAACATGACTAAATCAAAAAACGTGACATCTGCACTAATATAATACCTCCGCTGTAACGGATCATAGCAACGATAACCTTTTTGAGTCATGTAATACCCGATAAAAACGCATTTGACGACCCTAGGAGAGAGCTTATCAATCCCTGGAGACAATTGATTGACGAACGCAATAAACTCAAAGATACGAGGGGTAAGGGAGAACAACTCTTTGTCAGAGAAGACAAGGGAGAAAGGTATCTTCTCCCCCCAATAATGACGAGGGCATGCAGTTAATGAGGTAACATGTTATGAGAACCGCATCGCCACAGAATGAGTGCGGGGCACAACTCTGGATAAGGAGCGTACGTCTGTTGGGATATGTAAGCACAAGAGCTTTATTCCCTGCACATTATTTCCTTAATAAGTATATCATCAACATACACCACAATGACAGTCGTACCTCTGGAAGTCCTCTATACAAAAAGAGAATGATCTGCATTTGACCTTTTGAATCCTTGCTTCTCAAACAAATCTGAGAGTTTTTGGAACCAAGCTCTCGAACTCTGCTTAAGGTCATAGATTACCTTATGAAGTCTACACACATGTAAACACTCCCCCTCAGCAGCGAACCCTGCTGGTTGATGCATGTAGACTTCTTCCTGAAGATCACCATATATAATGTATTCTTGACATCCAATTAAAATAGGGGTCAATCTCGAATCACGGCAACAGTTAAAAAATCCTTAAGATAGAATGACGAGCAATTGGAGAAAATGCGAACCCTGTACGTCTGAGTAAAGCCACGAGCAACCAGTCGAGCCTTGTACCTATCAATGCTGCCATCCGCATTGTGTTTTACTGTAAACACCCACTTGCAGCTTACCATAGATGCCCCAGTAGGAGCTGGAACAATGCTTCAAGTACCTCTCGATTGAAGGGTGGCCATCTCTTCCTCCATAGCCAGATACCATCTACTATCAGCTAATGACTCCTAATACATACGTGGAATGTGCACAGCGGATAAAGCAACTACAAACCTCCTGAAGTCCCATGTTAGATGCTCAAAGGTGACATGAGAAGCAATCGTATATGAAGCACATGAACGCTTCTACTTCCTTGGAGCAATAGGCAAATCAAGTTCTGCATCTCATGTACCTCCATCCGTATCATCCCCTTCCTGAAATAGCCCCTGTTGAGAAATACCATCAGACTCATCATTATAAGTAATGTTGTCAGAACAAACATGGGGCATGTTTCATGATTGGCCATGATCATGAGCACGGGGTAGCCGTCGACTGTAGTGGTGTAGTAGAGGAACCAAAACAATGGGAGGAGGTAATACTGGTGGAGATGATTGTGGTGGAGGTGGTGATGGAAGTATTGGAGCTTGTGGTGGTGGAGTTGATGGTGCATACATGGGTGGAGGAGGAATATAGATCTCATCATCTATGTTTGATGGTGCCAACATGTTGCCTGTAGGAGAGAAAAACATGACTAAATCAAAAAACGTGACATCTGCACTGATATAATACCTCTGCTGTAACGGATCATAGCAACGATAACCTTTTTGAGTCCTGGAATACCCGATAAAAACGTATTTGACAACCCTAGGAGAGAGCTTGTCAATCCCTGGAGACAACTGATTGACGAACGCAACAAACTCAAAGATACGAGGGGTAAGGGAGAACAACTCTTTGTCAGAGAAGACAAGGGAGAAAGGTATCTTCTCCCCCAATAATGACGAGGGCATGCAGTTAATGAGGTAACATGTTGTGAGAACCGCATCGCCACAGAATGAGTGTGGGGCACAACTCTGGATAAGGAGCGTACGAGTGACATCAAGAAAGTGGCAGTGCTTTCTTTCTGCAACACCATTCTGTTGGGATGTGTAAGCACAAGAGCTTGATGAAGAATGCCATGGGATGAAAGAAATTGAGATAGTATATGGGTACAGAATTCAAGAGCATTATTAGTTCGCACAATTTTGACAGAGATGGAAAAAACATTATACATTTTTTTAATAAAATTCATAATAGTATTGCCCACTTCTGATTTATTCTTTAACAGAAAACCCAAGATAAACGACTAAAATCATCCACAATAACTAAATAGAACCTGTGTCCCTGATGATCGGGAACACGACTTGGACCCCAAATATCTATAAGGAAAAACTCAAATAGAGAGTTGCTGCTCCGACTCTGATGACTAGGGAAGACGGGCCGATGATGCTCTCCCAACTGACATGCTTCACAATTGAACGACGAGCGAGGAGAAATTTGAGGAAGGACTTGACGTAGTTTCTGAAACGGAAGATGACCGAAGCGTAGATGCCATAGATAAGGAGAGACGGGTCCAGTAGAATGAGATGATGCTCCAGCATAAGGTGTTTGGACCAGTCGATACAACCTGTCTTGCTTACGGACATACCCAATCATGTTGCCCGTGAGAATATCCTGAAACACAAGAGATGATGGGTCAAATATTGCCCGACAATGTAAATCTTAGTAATCTGACTAATTGACAGTAAATTCATTGAGAAATTAGGAGCATGAAGCACATTCTGCAACTGCATAGAAGGTGTTAAGGCAATCTGCCCCGGTCCTGTAATGGGAGAATGAGTCCTATCTGCTATGATCACTGTCCTTCTTAGAGAAACTTTCTTATAGGATGTAAGTTGATGTCTATCTCCACACAAATGATGTGTGGCACCTTATTCTACAATCCATTCTGAGTTACCTGAACCCTGGTAGAAAGTAGAAGTATGAGCACTACTTGAGGAACTAGCTTCTGTAGTAGTAGCAACGTCCAAGCTGCTCTCTGAAATAGATGGAGGAGTACTGGCTGGAGGCATGATATCTCGCAGTCGAGACACAAGTTCATCATATCATGGATCTAATGAGAGTGGAACGCCATGATGATGAATATGTTCTGCTGCACGGGAAGATGCTGGGAAACTATGCTTGGAGTAGCATGTATCTTCTGTATGACCAGTCCGATGACAGTAAGTACGCTGTGGTCCACGACCACAGCCATCCCTACCATGTGGTCCTCGTCCACAAGACTGAGATGGGTTAACTCTTCCGTGAGAGGCTGCCATAGCAGAAGAATTTGGCACAGAAGCAGAACTTGAGATGTTGATTCAGCTCAATCTCCGAAAAGCCTCCTCCATGGGAGGAATGGTAGCATCTGCCAGAATCTGAGAAGAAGCGGCCACATACTGTCAGTCTAGAGAGACTAGAAAGACTCCCACCATCGTGACATTTCGATATGTCTTCAACTGCTCTGGAGTAGCTGTTAGGGGCATGAAGCTATGAAGTTTCTCAAACATTCCCCGCAAAACAGTGTAGTGAGCATGCAGAGGTCGACCATTCTGCTTTATCGTGAAGATGTCATGCTAAAGCTGAAGGATTTTTGTCTCATTCTTGGCTTGTGAATACGTGGCAGCACGAATGTCCCACATGGCTTTAGCAATAAGTTGATGCAAGACATCGTTAGCAATGTCTGGAATCAAGGTACCAGACAACCAGACCTGTCGTCAGCCTCCCATAAGGCATACAACCTTGTCTTCTCCGTTGGCTCGTCCTTGGTAAGAATATATTTCTTACCCGTCGATTTCATTAGGCTCATAAATTGCATGGCCCATAACTCGTAATTCGACACATCCATCTTCACAATAGGTGCAGGACCTCTGAAGGTGCCTGTGGTGGGGATCTCGACATTGCTTTCTGACATGATGACTAGAGACAACTAGGGTTGTAGACGAGATAAACTTTGGTCTACACTGACATGACAGGGTTTGGTTGTATGTGTAGACTTACACAACCAAACCCATCAACCTGGAGGCGTGAGCGGAAGACCCCTTGGAAAAGGAACAGCAGCCGGAGTGACCCTAGGGGTGGCGGTAGCCGAGTGGCGGCGGGACCCGAGAGGCGGCGTGGCCCGAGATGGTGGCGGGGCCCTAGGTGGAGGGACCCGAGATGCGGAGGAGGCCACAAGGCCGAGCGGCGCACGGGGGGTTGGGACGAGCATTGGGCGGTGATGCCCTAGATGACGGTGGTGAGAGGCTTGAAAGGTGGAGGGACAAGGGTTAGGGTTCGGTACAAGAGCTCCGGTCTAGGATCGCCGCTCTGATACCATATAGGGAAAAATAAGCGATATGTTTATTCATTAAGCCCTAGGCTCTCTTATGTAGGGAGAGACCTATGAGAAAATTACATACGGTGGACAAAGAGAAAAGGAAATAGATAAAAGATACAGGAACATAAAATAAACTTCTACAGTTCCAACATAACATAACCTGGAATTGATTGTGGCATTTCATAAAGCATTATATATACAGTGCAATGATTCCTCCTGCCTCCATCTTATCATAATAGAAGGATCCTCCCCGCCGTCGGCTTCACTGTAAACACCATGATATTCAACCCAATAAGCAAGAACTCAAGTTTCTCCTTCTCGATCCCTATCATGAGGAGAAGTCAACCTATGTCGCAATATAATGCACCTACATGGTGCATTATATTACAAAAAATATATATAATGAGTATTTTTGCTAATATAAGGAAAGAGCGGATTTTAAGTGTAATTGATCTGAAATCAGCTGGACTGTTCAACCAACTAGACATTTAGCATATTGTTAGGGGCTTAAGTGTTCTTATATATATATATATATATCCAATTCTAAAGACCTTTATTATATGTTAAAGGTTATGGATTAAACTCGGATAGGAGATAACCAGCTTGTCGTAATGGAGCTTGGATAATTCTATTTTTTTTATCATGTAGATATCATGATCATGTCATCCAGTGACTGGATTAAATTCATTTTCCTATATAATGAAACAATATTTAGGTAATATGCCTTGTCATACTTATTACAAGTTTTAAGTTATGGATAGATTTTGGAAAGGAGTATACTAGAGACATATTACAAATGTTGTAAAAAAATTAGTATTTAAAATATTAACACATTTCTCTTATGAAATCAACAAATATATACCATTCTAAATCAATTGACTCTTGAGCATAATAATCTAATTACTTATATTACTAAAGGGAAAACTTGACAAGTACCTAGATCAATATAGTCAATCACAGGAAGAACTGAAAAAGAAGATTAGTCAAGTAAGTGAAAATGATTGATAATTATTTAGTGCCGATCATAGTGAACCTTCCACCTGACCGTGTGAGGGTGCGGTGACCCTCAGCTGGGCGGAAGATAGGAAGCCCAGTTAGGGCAGCAACCGCTAAGTGCGTGGGTCTAGGATCCCAGTCCTTTTCACGATTTTTACGCGAGCTCGCAGTGTTTTTATGCCTCGTTGGGATCCCGACTTTTGACCAGTTCCGTTGACCCTTAGTTTTAGGATATCCATGCGGGGGATCCTTGGTTTTCAGTTTTTCGTACGAGCTCGTTTGCCCGTACTAGTCAGGTCGTTTTCTAGAGTGACTTTTCCGGAGAGTCTCTCTCACCCGTCTCTGGGGCGTAATTTTGGAGTAGACCTTTCCCTCTATTTGACCACACTTCCAATTAGAGGGCGAGACGGAAGAAACCTTTGTAGGCTACTTCACCACTTGAGTTTTGTTTACTTTCACCAACAGACTTGGTGATTCTACATTTAAATCATCCATGTCTACATCTAAGTCATCTAGAGTTACATCTGAGACAGTTGCAGTTGAGGTTTGGAGAAGTTACAATCAAAGTTGAGTTGGTTGGAAGTATCAATCATAAAATTTGATTCGAAATCCCTATAAGCTAGTGGACGTGTTGGGAACTTAGTTAGAATGCATTATACAACACCGCATGCCTACGGAGGTACCCCAATCCTAAGGCATTCCTCTCGTCTTAGAGTCAAAGTGTGAGGTTGCACACTGATCAAGACCACAGACTATCCATTAGACTTAAGAATTAAATAAATCATTAAACCTTTCCAATCTCATCTTTCCCATCGTCAAAATCCACAAACATGATATCTAAACAAAATAAGAATATATACATACACGCATACATTCATGAACAATCAATTACAATATAAATATGTTGTATATAAGAAATGTTGGGATAATGAATGCATGGGAGGTGCTTACAAGCAACTTGAAAACCTTTTTGCATACGAAAGTAGATATAAATTTTAGTTGTTCCTACCTTTCTACTTGCTTGCTTTTGAACATATTAAATGCCTGCTTATTTTTATAAGATTTTGGGAGGTACCAACGCCCGCTGATGCCTCTTAACATGTTTTGACAGGTAAAGAGCCTGCTGCTCAGTAGCTATTGATGACATCTGCTGACCGTGTATATTCCGGACGTTATGTTTCTTTTATGTCAGTTTTTTGTTCAATTTATGATGTAATATGTTTCCTTTCTCTTCAGTCATATATTTTGGGATCTACATGTACATTGTAATACATTCTTTTCTTACATGTAATATTATATGAAAATGAATGAATGTTGGTGGCACTCCTTTTCTTATTTTGTGATGATACAATAAATGTGATTGTCATATGTAGCACCAAACGCAAAAAATTTTCCTTGAAATTTTAATACTTTCTGCGATCACATGTTAATGTAATGGTGCGAACGTGTGTAAACGGGTACCCGGATCCGAGGGGTTCACAGTTTGGTATCAAAGCCGTGATACCCCGATACGTACATTCGTAGTATTACAATTCCGACCGCATTAAATTCTCTGATAGCGACAGTCTTCTGACTTGTCGTGAGTCCGAAAAGGGAAATATGACATTCATATTCAATAACCACAGATGTCACCAATTTCATTAATCTCTATATTATATCCTAAGAAGAGAAAAATCATATATAATAAGTATCTGTGAATGGTATTTTTATGACTAAATGGTTCTCATGCAGAGCCATAGCATCCCGACCAGGCAGGAGACGACTGACCAGCTGACACGCATATTGATCGTTCTTTCCAATCTTCAGCAGCAACAGGCTTCCATGAGAGATCAACAGGATCAGATTTTGGCTCAGCAGACAGAGATTGCTGACAGACAAACAGACAAGGAGCTCATATTTGAGGAGCTGTCAGATTCCACCCACCATCCATCTCACGATGACACGTCAGGACCAACGACAGTCAGTAGAGGTACAACAGCCTCATTTCGATGATCCACTTGAGGGGATACCAGAGTATGGAGCTGAGGAGGATGGAGACTTTCACAGGGAGCAAGACCTTATTGACTTTGTAGATGAGGGAGAACGCGAGTACTCTGCCATTCACAAGCACCAGTCGGTCTTCACTTCTTACCAACGGGCCAATGTGCCCATGTTCGAGGGCACCGGTACATCAGATGTTGCTGAGTAGTGGCTCAAGAGAGTGATAAAGGTGTTGAGGATGATTCGCACACCACGAGACACGTGACTATCTTCCATGGAGTACTCACTTACAGATTTCGCTGAGAGATGATGAGATGTTGTAGTTTTCGAGTTAGGTCGAGAGCCTACTTGGGATGATTTTGAGTCACGATTCAGAGCCCACTTCTTTTCTGCAAAGTGGAAGGAGTCCCAGCGCTGACTATTCGCAGAGCTTCATCAGGGACGGATGACAACCAGAGATTACTTTGTCATATACATAGAGCTGTCACGACATACACTAGCAGCTGGCGCATTTCCAGAGGAGAATAAGGAAAAGTTCATTAGAGGCATGCGAGAGAGGTGCAAGAGAAGTTGGCTGGATTACACATCACTTCCATCTCCGAGGATACTGATGCAGTGGAGAAGTTCGAGGATATCCGAGAGCGACGATTCGGGAGCTCATCTGGAGCAGCACATAGACCGCGACGATCTTTTGGGTTGATCTGTCGACCGTTTCAGCAGCAGAGGTCAGCCAGGCGATTCCGACCTACAGGTTTGTCATTCTCTGGTAGTGCTCGCTCATCTCCATCGACCACTTTAGGAGGAGCACTTGCCAGACATGGCAAGATTTCGCTCGACCATCTGGGTAGCATCGAGCATACAGACCTTCGGCAGGACCAGCCCGGAGTACAGACACGACCACTCCATCTACCCGGTCAGTCTGTTGTTACTTATGTCATGAGTGGGGACATTACCGACATCAGTGTCCCCAGAGATCTGGTGAGCCTCAACCACAGCCTTCACAATCGCAGCCTCACGCACAACGTTCAAGGAGTCTCCATGGCAGGAACTCTAACTTCAGATGACAACAACAGAGAGAGACACAGAGTGTGGCAGGATCCAATATTGCATCAGCCAGGCAGGGTCAGTTACATGTAGTTACTGAGGAGCAAACACGTTCAACAGCTACTGTGGTGAAAGGCATGATCTCAGTCTTGGACCAACCTTTCCATGTTCTTTTTGATTCTGGTGCGACGCATTCTTTTCTTGCTTCGAGGCTACTAGCTTCTTTAGGTAGAGTTGCAAAGACTCTATCTTCTCCATATCACATCTGAGGGTCAGGTGGCCAGTTGTTTATCATTTCCCTGATAGTCCGGCACTTGCCCGTACTGAGTTGCGGTCACGAGATGATTACAGATTGTCTACTTCTACAACTTGATGAGTTTGATTTGATTCTCGGCATGAATTGGTTATCAGCTCATCATACACTCGTTGATTGCTTTAGGAAGATAATTGCCTTCAGGATTCCAGATTTACCCGAGTTCACTTTGAGGGTACTACACATGTCCACAAAGGAGTACATTTCAGTGTTGCGAGCTCAACGACTTCTTGACCAAGGGTGTTATTCATACCTTGCATTTGTTCGGGAGGTATCTGATCACGAGCCAATAATGCATGATATTAGAGTTGTATCAGAATATCTAGATGTTTTTCCTAATGAGTTGCCAGGATTACCTCCTGAGAGAGAGATCGAGTTCGAGATCACATTATTACCAAATACACAGCCGATCTCGATGGTTCCTTATCGCATGGCACCATCTGAGTTAAGAGAGTTGAAGGTGTAGTTGCAGGAATTGCTTGATTTAGGATTCGTAAGACCGAGCACTTCACCCTTGGGATGCTCTGGTTCTATTTGTCAGAAAGAAGGATGGATCCATAAGGTTATGGATCGATTACCGGCAACTGAACAAGAGAACAGTGAAGAACCGTTATATGTTGTCGTGCATCGATGATTTGTTTGACCAGCTCCAGGGATCTTCGATGTTCTCGAAGATCGATCTTCGTTCAGGTTATCATCAGTTGAGGACATGGCCTCAAATTTCAGCGAAATTTGGCCAAATTTCTGTCGAATATCGACATCCAATCGAAATCGAAACTCGACCGAAATAATCGAAATAAGGGGGTCCTAGTACAAAAAATGATCAAAATTTCGGTCGAAATTTCACCGAAATTCTGTTTTGGTCGATACGGAAATGGTGACCGAAACCGACATTTGGGACCTTAGCTGAGGATTCGAGAGGCAGACATTCCGAAGAGCGCTTTCAGGACTCGTTATGGGCACTACGAGTTTATGGTAATGCCGTTTGGGCTCATCAATGCACCTGCAGCATTCATGGATTTGATGAACCGGATCTTCCGTCCATACTTGGATAAATTTGTGGTGGTGTTCATTGATGATGTGCTCATATACTCACGGAATGAATGGGATCATGCGAACGATCTACAGATTGTCCTGGACACATTGCAAGAGCACAAGCTATATGCCAAGTTGAGCAAGTGTGAGTTCTGGTTATCCCAGGTCTCATTTCTAGGGCATGTCATTTCTAGAGCAGGTATCGCAGTTGATCCTGCAAAGATTGAGGCAGTTATATCTTGGGAGCAGCCCAAGAAAGTTAATTAGATTAGGAGATTCCTCGGGCTAACGGGCTATTACAGGCGCTTCATCAATAAATTTCACGCATTGTTCACCCTCTGACACGATTGATGCAGAAGGGAGTTCCATTCATTTGGGATGAATCATGCGAGCAGGCCTTCATGACACTGAAGGAGAGATTGACTACAACACTCATTCTTGCTCTTCCTTCAGGCACTCAGGATTAAGCAGTCTACACAGATGCATCCGGCAGTGAGGTTATGTGATTGCTTACGCATCACGACAGTTGAGGCCGCATGAGCGGAACTACCCTACACATGACTTGGAGTTGGCGGCAGTTGTCTTCACCCAGAAGATCTGGCGCCCCAATCTATATGGAGTAAATTTTGAGATATTTACAGATCATAAGAGCCTAAAGTACATTTTTTATCAGAAGGAATTGAACATGAGGCAACGCACTCGAGCTACTGAAGATTATGATTGCACGATCTCTTACCATCTCGACAAGGAAAACATTGTAGCAGATGCACTTAGCATGAGAGCTCATGCTGAGGGTACGACAAACTAGCTATATACATGGGGTATGCTCGCATCTCTGACCGATTGGCATCCTCAGGAGAACACATCCATTTCCACCACCATACCTCCACAATTCAGCAGTTTGTGAGATCGCATCGTCGAGGGCCAGAGGACAGATCCATGGATCCGAGATAGATACATGTGCGCCGTCAAGGATGAGAATGATGACTTTGTTGTAGCAGAGTCTATTTAATGGAAGGCAGGACAGGTCATTGTACCAATGACGAGAAGTTGCACAAAGATATTCTCGATAAGGCACATAGTTCATGATCATCGATTCACCTGGGTAGCACTAAGATGTGTCGTGATCTGCGTCAATATTTCTGGTGGGATGGAATGAAGCGTGATGTGGCGCAACATGTCAGCAGATGCATGACATGTCAGATGGTCAAGGCCGAGCACAGGAGATCGTCAAGATTACTGCAGTCTCTCCCCATTCCCGAATGGAAGTGGGAGAGCATTTCTATGGATTTTGTCACGGGATTTCCGAAGATATCAGGTAACCATAATTCCATTTGGGTCGTTGTTGATAGGTTGACCAAGTCAACCTTTTTCATACTTGTCAACATGACTTACACTCCATCCAAATTGGTCAAGCTATATGTGCATAATATCATTAGGCTACATGGAATACCATGAGAGGTGGATTCTGACAAGGATTCGAGATTTACATCGCACTATTGGCATTAGTTCATGTCAGCACTACAGACAGAGTTGAAGATGAGTTCTGCTTATCATCCACAGACCGACGGTCAGAGTGAGCGCACCATTCAGACACTAGATGATTTTCTCCGTGCTTGCACTTTGGAGTGGAAAGGGTCTTGGAAGGACCATATGCCATTGGTTAAATTCACGTACGACAACAGTTATCATTCCAGTATCGGCGTGGCACCATTCGAAGCCCTATACGGGCGGAGATGTCTCACCCCTCTCAGTTGGCGTGAGGTTGGTGATCATGCTCTATACTCCGTACATTTCTTAGAGGAGAGTGCAAGAGATGTTGATCTTGTGAGGCGGAGACTTTTGACGGCACAAAGCCGCCAGAAGAGCTATGCAGGCTGTCGGAGAAGAGATTTAGAATTTCAGGTATCTAATCTTCTTCTCTTTCTTCTATTACAATTTAACTTAATCTCATACTAATGACATTCCTACAAATTATACGTTAGAGATTGGGTATTTTTGTGTGTGTATCTCCCATGAAGGGAATACAGAGATTCGATGTTCATAGCAAACTAGCACCACGATATGTTGGACCATTCGAGATCCTTGCTAGGGTGGGGAAGGTGGCATACCGAGTAGCCCTTCCTCCATATCTATCAGTTATTCACGATGTATTATGTATCTAACTTGATGAAGTATGCGCGCGACCCTCGACTCGTCATCAGTTACAAGAATCTTGATGTGGAGCCAGACTTGACATATGAAGAGAGACCGATGCAAATACTTGATAGTGTTGTGAAGAAGCTTCGCAGCAAGGAGATTTCATTAGTCTGAAGGATATGGAATTATCCTCAAGCGCATCACGGAAGCATGATCATCGTATCGGATACGACGAAGAACGACTAGTCGTACTAGTTGTTCGGTGCAGCGGAATTTAAAAAATTTTATTCGATGAAACCACATGATCCGAGAACCATTCTCAGATCGTTTCATCTATAACCACAACAAGTATAATGCAATACCTCTTGAAGCGTGGTTGATCGAGTCTCTAAGAGAAGAGACCTCCTGTCTCAAGTCCGATCGTCGGCGAGACTGCTTGCGAGCGCGGGGATGAACCGCGTTGTCCTCGCAATCCAAGAAGATGATCCAAGCATGGTTGCTCCTGATCTCGTCGCACGAGATCAAACGTCTCCTTCGTGAGAGGAACTCTCCAAGAAGACGGAGAACCGAAGAACGTCGAAGCGGCAGCGCGGTGGCGATGGCGACGACGGTTCTCTCCTCTAGGGTATGGTGGACGACCACCAACAAGAGAGGGAGAGAGGGCTGGCGTGTATGAAGAAATGAGGGAGAGAGAGAGCTCTAATATTGCAAGTCATTAGAGAGCATAGTGTGCCTCTCTATTTATAGGGTTTTGGGATCCATGGATCTCAATCCATGGGACACATAAAATCAATGGGTGAGATTGATTTATGTCAATCCAATGGCCAAGATTGTTGTTGTCAAAAGCAACAAATTTAGGTCAAAATATATTTGACAAAATCAAATATAATTTATTCCTAAATCAACCCAACAAATAAGGAGAGAAGATACATGGAGATTTCATCTCCATGTACCTTCCAAGTGGGCGGCCACACATTCCTTATAGGAATGTGGTGCCGCCCCTTTAGATTGCATGGAGATTGCAATCTCATGGAAATCCATGAGATTGCATATCTCCTTGGAATCTCTCTTATTTATTTGCAACAAATTTATTGGGTTTTATTCTCCAAAAAATAATTCACAATTATCTTTGAGAATATTGCATTCTTGCCATAGAAAAAATTGTGAATCATATTCACAACCCAAAACAACATATAATTCATATTGTTAATTAATTACACAATGTGTATCTAATACACATAATAATTAATCAACACATATAAATTATAATTAGCTCTCTCTAATACATTATAAATCACATTTATAATATATTATGAATAATTGGATATTTCTATCCACATTATTCTTATCCACATTAATTAAATCACATTTAATTAAATTGGATAATTTCTTCACACATCAAGATGATTAAATCACATTTAATCATGATCTCTTCATTGCTTAGATCTTATGGAATTATTCTTGAACCCTTCAAGAATAATGCAATCTCTCCGCAGATACTTGGAGATAAGGACAGGGCGATTGTATTGTTCCACGTATAGTGAAATGGATATTGAGATCATATCTCAAATCCAGATCGCGGGCCTCCCATAGATGCTTGATTAAATCAAGACCGTAAATCTAATCTTCTCATTGTATCTGAATCATATTCAGATCAATGTCCAACACTTGGACCAAGATCAGATCACTTTTCTACTGAGAGGAGTCACTAAAATCCAGACCCGTTTCATCACTCCCTAGGAATGGAAGCGTCATGGTTATACAATCGTTTATGATCAAATCACCCTCAGGTATTCCCAATACCTGTACATCCTGCATACTGGAAGACTCAGTCTAAACCCGAAGTATCGGATCAACTTTATACTGTCTACTTCATGGTTTTATCAGTAAGTTTCTCATTCGATCATTGGGAGTTGGTATCGATCATACACTTTCCAAAAGTGTATATCATACCTAGGTCTTGATCATATACTAAAAGTATATATCAAACCTACAAATTCAGTCAAGCTTCCAAAGCGAGACGACCATGCGCATGGAATTTGATTCTTCCCAATATCTCATGAGTGAGCTCATGTCTTCCGGTTCAGTAACTGAACCTGTATGATCCCTTTGAGAGATCGTATTACTCATATGCCCTTATATGCACACCAGCGCGCCGGTGTATAGACCTTGATTAGGTCATCAACCTATTGGTCTGCCAAATGTACATACTTGGACATATAGCAACACATCTGTCTCCGGTCAGAGGATGCGTGCCTATATCATGACAGCATATGATATAGGACTTTGGTTATCTCGATCTCGTTAAGTGAACTCTTTGACCTAACTAATCTGACACCTCCGAATCTCTATTCCTATGCAGAGGACCTGCATCAAGAGGTCAGTTAGATATCAGCCTTCAGAGATAGGATTGCCATCTCCTACTCAGGCTGGAGATCATCTCTTAATAATCATTTGACGGTGCTTGATGAGTCCTCAATCTAACTCTTTAGATATTCATCCAATCACCAGCCTCTATGATTCAACAGTTGAATCAACAGCTGTATGATTATTAAGATGGCCATGGTATATAACCCTAATTGTACTAAGGGACCTATTATACAAATTATTCATTCTTCATTTCAGATCAGGGAATGATATGTGCAATAACATTTATTGCATAATGGCTTGTCGTGGGCTCGCATTTCCAACAATCTCCCACTATAGCCCAAAGAGCCATTAATGGGCTAATCATTTAAACCCGCACTCATGTGACAATCATAGGCTATTTAGAAAATAGCTAGGTAAGCTGACCAGTCACTCTGTTCCCGCGAGACTATGCCAAGTCCTTTTACGGCACTTGCATATCCCCAGTAACAGTGCTCGCATCCAATGCGGATGTTGCATCTTATGCAACTAATACTCAATCTTGTTAGTTATAGTGTCCTCGACACTACAGCTTAACAATTATCATAACCAGTATTTCCATAATCCTTATAAGAATATCCTTATTTCTGGAGATCTCTATCTCCTAAGGTATCCTTAGTTAAGACCTTTTAGATCACTACCTATAAAGTCTTAAACTTTTGAAGATAAGACTTTGAGATCACTATCTCAAAAAATCTTGTCATCTATGAAGATTTTGTTGTTACTGCAACCAAGTGTCTTATTTCCATAGTAGGACTAGTAACAGTTTACTACTCCCACTGCATGGCAGCCATCTGGCTTTTGTACACATCTAGCACACACCCGGCTTCTTAGAACTAATGCCCAAGGGCAAGTAGTTCTAGCATTCACTTCCTCAACTCTTTGAGGTGCTATCCCTTTAGATAGGTCAGTACCATATCTTAAGGGATGGAAGCCTTTCTTGGAATTTCTATGAATAGAATATGTCCAAGGTGTACTACAAATGTGACAGTCCAATTATCCTCTTCTCTTGGCTTCTGAACAACTTCAGAACTAAGATCTAAGAGGTACCTTTGAAATCATATTTCAAGATATGGAATAGCCAGTCTATAAAACACTTATTATCATCCTTATATCATTCTAAATGATTAGGATATTATCTACATTTAGCACGATGAACACAAAGGCACTCCCACTAAGCTTCACAAGGCTCATCAAGATTTTATCTGAAATCATAACATTTATAATTTCATCGAATCTTATGATCCAACTTTAAGAAGCTTATCTGAGTCCATAGATGGATTCCTTAGCTTGCACACCTTGCTTTCCTCAACCATGAAGCCCTGGGGCTACTTCACGTGAATATCCTCAAAGAGGTATTCGTAGAGGAATGCAATATTGACTTACATCTTGAAGATGCAACAGTCAAGTTGTGTAGCTAAGGTTAGCAATATTCTGACGGTTTTAAGCATGGTCACCGAAGAGCAAG
Source organism: Ottelia alismoides (assembly GCA_037367405.1). Classification (NCBI taxonomy): domain Eukaryota; kingdom Viridiplantae; phylum Streptophyta; class Magnoliopsida; order Alismatales; family Hydrocharitaceae; genus Ottelia; species Ottelia alismoides. The sequence continues at coordinate 520,268 of JAZKJV010008852.1, read as the reverse complement.
TCTCATTGCAAGCAATGTCTTCTCTTCCGATGTGTAGCTCATGACTACGAGCCGTGCTTTGAAGGTCTCTACCTTCTCATCAGGTTCCCTGTCTCTTGAAGATCCATTTACACCTTTACAGGTCTTACCCATATAGGTGGATCCTCGAGGGTCCATATACAACACTTGTATATGAAGTCTACATTAGACTTTTATTGCTATCCATCTATCCATGCTATGATCTTCAGAAGCTTCATCACATGAAGTTCGATCATTGTCAGATTTCTCTAACACATGGAATCCATCCTCAAACTCATTTGAAGAGGTATTAGTGTTTCATCTTTAATTGTCCTTTTAGTTTCCAATTTCAGGAGTCTCATATTATCTTCTCAAGATAAAATGAGTTCCTATACTTCATTTTCATCTTGATTCTCAAGAGTCTCAACCTCTAAGAATCACACATTCTCGGAGATGAGATATTTTAAGAATCTCAAGGTTATAAAGTAGGTATCCAATACCATCCTTTATTTTCCTAATGAAGTAGCACTCTCAAGTGCTCAATTCCAGCTTACTTGCATGGAATTATATGCAGTCTCTACTACATATATACCTGGATACTAAGAGGAATTTATGCTAAAATTTCATCATTGATTGAATCATGTCACACATGATCCAATTGAATCTCCCTTCAACTTTATTGAGTTTAGGTTCATTAGGAGGAGTGAGATAGGAATGATATTCCTTTCTCCATAAGGTATATTATGAATTCATCTAATAGGTACTGATTACCTAGATTAGACCAAATTCATTTTATCTCCCTTCAAACTTTGGTTCTAAACCAAACTTGTGAAATCTTTGAACTTTTCAAAGGTTTCTAAGTGAAGAGAAGAAATCTCATATCATACATAATCATTAATAGATATCACATATCCACAATGTTCATTATGATATAGATGATCCACATACATCAATATGCATGAGATCCTGAATACCTCGGCATCTTACACCATTCCCAAAGAAGGGTGTATTGGACATTTTACTTTGAATACAATATTCATAAGTATGTAAGTTTTGAAATTTTAGACATTCTAAAGTTTCATCTCTTACTAGTCTATTGATCAAATCGATAGACAAATGTCCAAGGCTCGATGCTAGATCATTGTCAAATGATCTTCATCCTCCTATTGATCTTATAAAGGTTTTAATTTCAGTATTTAGAAATATTAATGAACCATTCATTAATTTTTCTAATTTAGTGGAGTCCACCAGATTTTAGATTACTATCTGAAATATCTCCATCATAATTCTTTATGATAGTTCTACCTCAGAATTCATGTTTATTTCCAACATTTAGAAATAAACAATGAGTGTATTCTAATATCTAGGTCACAGAGACATTCTCTAAGACTAAGGGCTCTCCCACTGAAATTAACAAGTCTATTAATCCAACAGAGATTGTTGCAACAATTGCATCAATATTCACGTGGACAACTATAAACCTTTAAGATCAAATTTTCTAGTCTTCTAAAGCATATGCAACCCATTACAAATGTCATCAGAAGATTGAGATACAATTATTTGACTTTATCTTATTCAATAAGTAAGTCAATATCAATGATTTATGTAGATTACTCTGATGCTTCATCCGAGTCCTTTTCTAAGGATTCTAGACAGACTTGATAGTCATACTATCAACACATCAACTTATTGCAGTATTGGCACTCATCCAACTCTTTGGATGTCATATGGAAGTTACAGAAGTCCAGTCAACTCTTTGACTTTCCTTCTTTATTGGGTCCAACCCATGCTTCTATTGCGCTCCCTTTATCTATAAGCAATCATTGCTTAAGATTAAGGATCTCTTACAATAAATTCAAAAGAATTCAAAATAAGAGTATTTCAACATTTATTTATGCTTCATTAAATTCACACAATATGAATACTATGAAGCTTCATGAATGACTAGAGTATAGACAGTAGAATAATGACACTCATCATCTACATCCATCTAAACTCATAAAACATAGGTTCAGGTAGGTACTCAAACAATTTGAATACATCATCTCTTTATAGAGCTACCATTCTACATGATGCAGAGAACCATGTCACTCATGATTAAATGTCAAGAGCACATATGTATACCAGAAAATCTTCATTGATTTTATAAGGATTATATGACAATCATGATCATCATCAACATGTCACTTCCAAAGTACATTTGATGATACCAAGACTATAGAGACACACAAACCCTAGGGTTGTAGTCCTATCATCTATTTAATTGTCATTCCTCACTATAATGAGGAAACTTGCACATTGCAACCACATACATTATGTGTCCATTTGCAAGTACAATATCTGGATCATGAGTCCAATCCAAGATATTTCACTGGTTACAATTGAGTATATCATTGAGTGGGTTTTAATGAAGGATTATCTGAAATAAGAAATTTGCATAAATATATAAATATATATATATTTTACTTTGATTTAGGATTTTTATATCAAAGTTGTCTTGCCTTGTCAACATTGAAAGTTCATTCCCTTAATCACTTTCAATGTAAGAGATATACTTACCATTATATCTCAACAAGATCTGGGATCTCCTTCCTTATCTTTGTTACATCCCAATAATATGAGAATCTGCAACTCGGATAAAAAGAAGCGGGAACACATTCCGCTTTGCAAGTCCAACTTGCATTTCCCAATTCGGTCTTTAACACCCGAGCCCACCACCCCTAAGGCGATGTTGACCCGTCGTTAATTGAACCAACCGTCAACAGGAATAGTACTCGCTATACGCAATCCAATATCGCCCCAATAATATGAGGATCCGATATTGGGGTCACTACGTATACGGCCTTACTCTTTCGAGAAGCAAAGAGCCCGATCCAGATGCGCTTGCATACAAGAGCTGTCACTTCGGACAGGCGTCTCCTACATACAATCCCTGGCGACGGAACCCTTCGCCTTGACGGGAGACCATGGATGTCACTTATGTGATCCTCCATATCATATTCAAATTTTAATTAATTATCGTGAATCACATTCACATAATTAATTCTTCCAAGGGAATTATTAGCTCTAATCATATTAGAGTATTTCAATTGGACATAATCAATTTAATCATATTAAATTAATTATCAATCCAATTCAATCAATTAAACTTGATTATTTTACTTGAATACATATATGGTAATATCTCAAAATACGTATTAATTCGAATTTTAATAATTAGAAAAATATATCTTAATCCCTCGGACATTATCCCGGCCCTACCCGCTGTCAAGGCCAGTACCGACGAAAGTGGGACGGACCACATACGTTGCAACCCGCAACCACAATGCTCTCCGACTAGGCACCATATCCGCCTCGGGAAAGGATAATGCCAAATTGATTAATTTGTACTTGAGATGATCATCGGTTCTTCAACCGAAATTGTACCATATAGTAATAATCAAAACATTTTTGATTATAAGGAAATTTGCTAGACAAATTCCCAAATCCTATTCAAGCATCAAGTTTGAAAGATTGTGGTTTCCAATTATGATTTAGATCACATCTTAATCAATTATTGGTTAAGGCAATGTCATTTAAGGGAATAATTATCATCAAATATTTCACAAATATTTATGCACAATTATTCTAGGAAATTAAACAATTTAATTTCACTAAATGATTAAATGACAATCACCAATCAAACATTAAGTTTGATGAATGTGTTTCCAATTAAGATTTAGATCAAATCTAATCAATTAATTGGATGAGGCCAAGTCAATTATGTAAATAATCATCTTCAAATATTTCACAAATATTTTTCATGATTATTTCACGAAATTAACAATTAATTTCACTAATTGACAATCACTTGGTTCTTGATTAGGACTGTAATTTCAGCAGTGACCCCTTCTTACTAAAATTAGCATATTTCAATCATACTAAATCCAAATTAGACAAAATCAATTTTCATAGATTGCTAATTTGATTTAGGACAGAATCCAAGTGATGTTACACGCATTTCGAGGCAAGTCTAAACAGTAATTAACATTTTAATCACGTTCAGATCTACAGTTCCCGCAACAGTGTATACATGTTCATTAAAACAACCATATCTAGAGCATACGAAATCCGATTTACGTAAACTCAGTTCCTAAGGTTTCCTTATTTAATGGGGAACAAAATCCAAGCATTAAATTCGTGTTTAAACAATTTAAACAGTGCCGAATTTATTTACTAAACAGATCTGCGAAATCAAATGCGATAAAAACATTCGCGACCTTAACGAACTCAAGTCGTCCTCGGTTTTTCGAATCATATTCGAAACCGTCGACCTAAGGCTCTGATACCACTTGAAGGATATGGAATTATCCTCAAGCGCATCACGGAAGCGTGATCATCGTATCGGATACGACGAAGAACGACTAGTCGTACTAGTTGTTCGGTGCAACGGAATTTAAAAAATTTTATTCGATGAAACCACATGATCCGAGAACCATTCTCAGATCGTTTCATCTATAACCACAACAAGTATAATGCAATACCTCTTGAAGCGTGGTTGATCGAGTCTCTAAGAGAAGAGACCTCCTGTCTCAAGTCCGATCGTCGGCGAGACTGCTTGCGAGCGCGGGGATGAACCGCGTTGTCCTCGCAATCCAAGAAGATGATCCAAGCATGGTTGCTCCTGATCTCGTCGCACGAGATCAAACGTCTCCTTCGTGAGAGGAACTCTCCAAGAAGACGGAGAACCGAAGAACGTCGAAGCGGCAGCGCGGTGGCGATGGCGACGACGGTTCTCTCCTCTAGGGTATGGTGGACGGCCACCAACAAGAGAGGGAGAGAGGGCTGGCGTGTATGAAGAAATGAGGGAGAGAGAGAGCTCTAATATTGCAAGTCATTAGAGAGCATAGTGTGCCTCTCTATTTATAGGGTTTTGGGATCCATGGATCTCAATCCATGGGACACATAAAATCAATGGGTGAGATTGATTTATGTCAATCCAATGGCCAAGATTGTTGTTGTCAAAAGAAACAAATTTAGGTCAAAATATATTTGACAAAATCAAATATAATTTATTCCTAAATCAACCCAACAAATAAGGAGAGAAGATACATGGAGATTTCATCTCCATGTACCTTCCAAGTGGACGGCCACACATTCCTTATAGGAATGTGGTGCCGCCCCTTTAGATTGCACGGAGATTGCAATCTCATGGAAATCCATGAGATTGCATATCTCCTTGGAATCTCTCTTATTTATTTGCAACAAATTTATTGGGTTTTATTCTCCAAAAAATAATTCACAATTATCTTTGAGAATATTGCATTCTTGCCATGGAAAAAATTGTGAATCATATTCACAACCCAAAACAACATATAATTCATATTGTTAATTAATTACACAATGTGTATCCAATACACATAATAATTAATCAACACATATAAATTATAATTAGCTCTCTCTAATACATTATAAATCACATTTATAATATATTATGAATAATTGGATATTTCTATCCACATTATTCTTATCCACATTAATTAAATCACATTTAATTAAATTGGATAATTTCTTCACACATCAAGATGATTAAATCACATTTAATCATGATCTCTTCATTGCTTAGATCTTATGGAATTATTCTTGAACCCTTCAAGAATAATGCAATCTCTCCGCAGATACTTGGAGATAAGGACAGGGCGATTGTATTGTTCCACGTATAGTGACATGGATATTGAGATCATATCTCAAATCCAGATCGCGGGCCTCCCATAGATGCTTGATTAAATCAAGACCGTAAATCTAATCTTCTCATTGTATCTGAATCATATTCAGATCAATGTCCAACACTTGGACCAAGATCAGATCACTTCTCTACTGAGAGGAGTCACTAAAATCCAGACCCGTTTCATCACTCCCTAGGAATGGAAGCGTCATGGTTATACAATCGTTTATGATTAAATCACCCTCAGGTATTCCCAATACCTGTACATCCTGCATACTGGAAGACTCAGACTAAACCCGAAGTATCGGATCAACTTTATATTGTCTACTTCATGGTTTTATCAGTAAGTTTCTCATTCGATCATTGGGAGTTGGTATCGATCATACACTTTCCAAAAGTGTATATCATACCTAGGTCTTGATCATATACTAAAAGTATATATCAAACCTACAAATTCAGTCAAGCTTCCAAAGCGAGACGACCATGCGCATGGAATTTGATTCTTCCCAATATCTCATGAGTGCGCTCATGTCTTCCGGTTCAGTAACTGAACCTGTACAATCCCTTTGAGAGATCGTATTACTCATATGCCCTTATATGCACACCAGCGCGCCGGTGTATAGACCTTGATTAGGTCATCAACCTATTGGTCTGCCAAATGTACATACTTGGACATATAGCAACACATCTGTCTCCGGTCAGAGGATGCGTGCCTATATCATGACAGCATATGATATAGGACTTTGGTTATCTCGATCTCGTTAAGTGAACTCTTTGACCTAACTAATCTGACACCTCCGAATCTCTATTCCTATGCAGAGGACCTGCATCAAGAGGTCAGTTAGATATCAGCCTTCAGAGATGGGATTGCCATCTCCTACTCAGGCTGGAGATCATCTCTTAATAATCATTTGACGGTGCTTGATGAGTCCTCAATCTAACTCTTTAGATATTCATCCAAGCACCAGCCTCTATGATTCAACAGTTGAATCAACAGCTGTATGATTATTAAGATGGCCATGGTACATAACCCTAATTGTACTAAGGGACCTATTATACAAATTATTCATTCTTCATTTCAGATCAGGGAATGATATGTGCAATAACATTTATTGCATAATGGCTCGCCGTGGGCTCGCATTTCCAACATAGTCAAGGTGTTGTGGCATCGATACGACGTCGAAGAGGCGACGTGGGAGACCGAAGCCGACATGCGGGCACGATAACCGCAGCTTTTCTAAGGTAATTAGCAAAACTAGCTTTTGTAATTAGATATATGATAAAACAATATGGCTTGTTTTCTCTTTGAGGTTTTTATGGGTTCAAAACCCTTTGAGATTTTTATTGCCATATGAAATCCAAACAAGACACCTAATAACCTTAACTCGAATTTCGAGGATGAGACCCCTTTGAGGTTTTTATATTGTAACATCCGGTTTCCAATCAACTCGAACCCGACCCGATTAGGGTCTGATTAACCCAAAAAAGTTGTTGGGGCAATGCCAAACAACCTAAAACGATCAATTGATCATGAATCAAAAGTCGTTCGTGCGAAATCGACCAAAAATCGATCGCATCGTAATGTGTGTCCGAAAAAACCACGACGTAAATTCGGAAACCACGAAATGAATCGAGACCGTCATTAGATCCGATTTAACAAAACAAGACTAACGGAATCGACCGTTCGTCAATCGGAGATCGTTTGATATTTTTAAATCACAAATTTTAACTCTAAACCAAAACCGTATCTCGAAAATTTCTGGGGTTTAAAACCTGATCGAAAGTAAATCAATATTATACTCATATTGATCATCGTTCGGAGACGATCAAATCGAGGCATTACACATCACAATTTGACATTTGAGACACGAGTACGGATATTTTTTAACATCTCAAATCAAATAAATGAATCAATATATATATATATATATATAAAATTTAAATTTTTAAAAACAGTAACAGCAGAGTGCTGGATTTCCAGCAAGCTCCACTTGCCCATTTGCCTTTCTCCACTTGGATTCTTCCGCTCCCACTTGGCAATTAATTAGACCTCATCTCTTTCTATATGTACCAGCCCTTTTCATTTATTTTGTCACCATTTTCTCTCCGGTTCCAGCCGTAGAAGAGCATCTCCAGCCCCTCTCCTCTCCCAAAAATATGTCTTTCTCTGAATTGCTCCAAAATTGTTCCAAGCTACAGCTCCAGGCACTTGGGGCTGCTCCAATCAACATTTCTTCTTGCTGATTGTGCCTTCCTCCTTCCAATTTGGAGAAATAAAAGGTACCATTCCCTCTCCCTATATATATACACCTCTTTCCCCTTAAATTCCCAGCTTAAACCTCTTCTTTCTCCTCCATTTTGGGCTGAAATCTGTTGCAGATTAGACCGTTGGAGATTGAATCCAAGAAGTTTGAGGTGTTGAAGTCCAGAAACCAGCCCTTCCACATGCAATTGACCCTCAATTTATATAGATCTAAGGAGGTACATCCCGAGCCATTCATTTTGCTGCCATGCATGAGTTCCACACCCTTCTTCTACTACCATTTTATGGAATCCAAGTAAATACAAGATCAAATGTACAATCCTCAACCATTCCTTTTGCTATCATACATGGGTTTTCCCTTAATTTCATTGGTATTGAATGGTTTTGTAGCTGCTATCTTGACAATTACAAATGTGGATTTCAGATTTTCTTTATAGTTAACCTGCTCTATTCTCAGATTGCAAATCTGGCACCTGATAAATTCTACAGTGAATATTATTTTTGCCTCTTTAGTATAAACATCAGTCTACTTATTTGTCGAAGTTCTGAATTGCATGGATTTTTGTTGAGACCATGAATTAGGTCCCTATCTCAGTCTCTTATTTTAGTGGCATTCTTCCGGCGAATATGAATTAGAGATCATAGATTTGATTTGGTTGAATCCTGTAACCTCAAACAGAACTCTTGATCATATATAAAAAAATACATATGAAGTAATAATAACTTTTTAGTTGAAAATAAATTATTGGAAACAGAGCCATTCTTATACACTAAATAAGTTGGACAAAAGGAGATTCGCTTAAGTTCCATTCATTAAGTTGTTAAATAGAAGATAAATTTTTTTATAATAAAATAAATTATTTAGCTGGACTGTTCAACCAACTAGACATTTAGCATATTGTTAGGGGCTTAAGTGTTCTAATATATATATATATATATATATATATATATCTAATTCTAAAGACCTTTATTCTATGTTAAAGGTTATGGATTAAACACGGATAGGAGATAATCAGCTTGTCGTAATGGATCTTGGATAATTCTATATTTTTTTATCATGTAGATATCATGATCATGTCATCCAGTGACTGGATTAAATTCATTTTCCTATATAATGAAACAATATTTAGGTAATATGCCTTGTCATACTTATTACAAGTTTTAAGTTATGGATAGATTTTGGAGAGTATACCAGAGACATATTACAAATGTTGTAAAAAAATCAATATTTAAAATATTAACACATTTCTCTTGTGAAATCAACAAATAATACCATCCTAAATCAATTGACTCTTGAGCATAATCATCTAATTATTTATATTACTAAAAGGAAAACTCGACAAGCACCTAGATCGGTATAGTCAATCACATGAAGAATTGAAAAAGAAATGATTAGTCAAGTAAGTGAAAATGACTGATAATTATTTAGTGCCGGTCATAGTGAACCTTCCAACTGACCCTCAGCTGAGCGGAAGATAGGAAGTCCAGTTAGGGCAGCGGCCGCCAAGTGCGCGAGTCTAGGATCCCGTTCCCTTTCACGACTTTTACGTGACCTCACAATGTTTTTACATCTCATTGGGATCCCGACTTTTGACCAGTTCCGCTGACCCTCGATTTTAGGATACCCATGCGGGGGATCCTTGGTTTTCAGTTTTTTCGTACAAGCTCGTTTGCCCGTACTAGTCGGGCCATTTTCTAGAGTGACTTTTGTAGAGACTTATATTACTATGTTATGTACCGTTTATTAACTTATGTTTTATTTCTGGACTTCTATGTATTTTACCCATGGGGTCTCTCTTTATATAAGAGAGCCTAGGGTTCCTTGGAATAAAATATTATTCACTTTTTCCAACATGGTATCAGAGCCAAGGGTTCAACCCTAACCCTAGTCTTCCACCGCCGCCTCTCTCCTCCTCCATCTCCCCACCCTTCCGTCGTCCCCTCCCATCTCGTCGTTTCTCCTGTCGCCGCTGGGACCCCACCTCCCTTCCCCATCATTCCTCTCACCGTAGGGACCCTCCACTTGGTGTCGTCGGGCCCCTCCCCAACTGTACCGCCGTAGGGCCCCTCCCTGTCGTCGTAGGGCCCCTCCTTGCCACCGGGCCACTTCTCGTAGGTCGTTGTACCTCCATGGATTTGAGTGTGTAACGTCTACATATGCACTCAAATCCAATCAAGTCTTTGTAGGCACCTGTTATTGGTCTACAATCCCTAGTTCTTCATCTACGGCGACATGTCAGAGAATAAAGTTGATACGCCCTCCATAGACGCCTTCAAAGGTCCTGCGCCAATAGTCAAGATGGACGGGACAAACTATGAGCTCTGGGCTATGCAGTTCATGAGTCTCATGAAGTCAAACGGTAAAAAGCATATACTTACCCAGGATGAGTCGGAAGAGAAGACTGGGATCTATGCCTCTTGGGAGGTTGATGATATTATGCCAAAGTTTGGCTGTCAGGCACACTGTTAATGGAGATTGCCCATGATGTCCTCCATTAGCCCACTGCCAAGGCAATGTGGGATATTCTGGCCGCTACGTATTCCCAAGTGCGGAACGAGACCAAGATGTTACAGCTTCAGCATGATATATTCACAATGAAGCAGAATGGTCGGCCACTTCACTCCTTGTACACATCCCTGAGAGGGATGTTCGAGAAACTATACAGTACCATACCACTTACGGTGACTCCAGAGCAGCAGAAAACCTTTCAGAATGCTACCATGGTGGGGGTACTTCTTACAGCCCTTGATCCTGAGTACAAGGCATCTCGCTCTCAGATATTGGCCGATGCGGTCATTCCTCCAATGGAGGACGTTTACCGAAGGCTCAGTCGCATATCAGTTTCTCCCAGCACACCTACTCCACCCCCATCGGTGATGTCAGTATCGCGTGGGAGAGGTGGTCAGTCTTCTGATCGTGGACGTGGACCCCGTAGACGGGGAGGTCGCTTTCGTCAAGCATGTTCGTTCTGCCATCGCACAGGTCACTCCGAGGATACATGCTACTCTAAGCATGGGTTTCCAGCATCAACGCGTGTAGCCGAGCATGTACTGCCCCAGTCAGCATCCACTGCAGATAATCAATTCGAAGAGCTTGTGGCGCGCCTACGTGATATTATGCCACAATCGTCTATTGATTCTCCAGGTGGACCTTCAGATGTTGTTGCTACTGCTTCTGTCAGTTCGTCCGCAACTGTTAGTATCTCAGGTAGCGTTACTGCCTTTACATCTTGTCATGATATATCTGATTGGATTATAGATTCTGGCGCCACCCATTATCTCTGTCGCGATAGAGAGAGACTTGAGTCCTACAAGGACATTCTACATGGACGCTCAGTGCTGATAGCAGATGGTACTCATTCCCCCCTTGTTGGACAGGGGGAGGTTTCCTTATCACCTTGTATGCGTCTACAGAATGTTCTACATGCTCCTGAGTTCTCCGTGAATTTGTTATCTATTAGTCAGATTAGGAAGGATATGCACTGTCATGCTATATTTGACCCCTCATCTCTTATTTTTCAGGCCATACTAATGGGCAGGGTGATTGGCTGTGGTTCTGAGCAGAATGGTCTCTATCGGCTGGTCTGGAACTCTTATGTTGGCGTCTATTCTCATTCCGTCGGACCAGTATCTCCGTACATCTGGCATCTTCGCTTTGGCCATCTCCCACTCCATAAAATGCGATATCTCTTACCTCAGATATCTCCCAGTTCATCTTTTCGTTGTGAAGCGTGTCAGTTAGGAAAGCATCATCGGTCTAGCTTTCCTAGCCGTCAGAGTTGGAGCAGTAGCTCCCCGTTTGAGTTATTTCACATTGATATTTGGGGTCCGAGTCGTGTACCTGATCATCAGGGAAACATGTTTTATCTAGTTGTGGTAGATGACTTTTCTCGTGTATCTTGGGTCTTTCTTTTAAAGAATAAATCTGAAGCAGGGGATGTAATTAAAAATTTGATTAATGAAGTGCAGAATGTTTTTTCTTCTACTAAATATGTTCGTACAGATAATGCATTGGAGTTATGTACCCAATCTCTCTCTCAGTTTCTCTTGTCTAAGGGTATTATTCACCAAACTACTTGTGCTTACACATCCCAGTAGGATGGCGTGGCAGAAAGAAAGCATCGTCACCTTCTTGACATCACTCGAACCCTTCTTATTCAGAGTTATGCTCCTATCACTTTCTGGGGAGATGTTGTCCTTACAGCCTGTTACCTGGCCAATCGTATGCCATCATCCGTCCTTGGTGAGAAAATTCCTCTTTCTATCATTTTCCCGGATAAGGAATTATTCTTACTTACTCCTCGTGTCTTTGGTACTGTTGCATTTGTTCATCTCTTGTCCACTGGACTTGACAAACTCTCTCCTAGAGTTGTCAACTGTGTCTTTGTAGGTTACTCTCAGACTCAAAAGGGCTATCGTTGTTATGATCCCATAAACAAGAAATACTTTGTCAGTACTGATGTCATATTTTTCGAGTCGGTTATGTACTTTTCCCCTGCAGGTGACAGGCTGGTCTCGTCCACTACCAATGATGATGTCTATGTTCCTCCTCCTCCTAGTTTGAGTTCACCTGAGTCCACCCCAGCTCCAGTTGCTACACCACCATCAACACCGCCACCTCCACCACCGCCACCTCCACAACCTACTATTCCACCTTTACCAAAATTCTATACGCGTCGGCCACGTCCTGCTCAGGATACACGTCAAGCATCCATCACGCCTCAGGTATGTTCAGATGGCATTACTACTGACGAGTCAGATATGGTACATGTGCAGGATTCTTCATTGTAGGAGGAGACTACACCATCCAATACAGAGGACGATGACCTTGATATTCCCATTGCTATCTGGAAGCAGAATGTGCATCATATCCTTTTGCTTCCCATGTGTCCTTTCATCGTCTCACGGGAGACTTTCAGAGATTTCTGCGGCCTTGTCTTCCGTGGACATACCACGGACCTATGAAGAAGCTATGAAGATTGATTGCTGGCGACTGGCTATAGAAGACGAGATGCGTGCCTTACAGTCTGGTGGCACATGGAGCTTGGTTCATGCTCCCCCTGACGCATCCATTGTTAGCTGCAAGTGGGTATTCACAGTTAAATACCATGCTGATGGCAGTCTTGATCGATACAAGGTACGGTTGGTCGCAAAAGGTTTCACGCAAACCTATGGCGTGGACTACATGGATACCTTTTATCCAGTTGCTCGTCATTCTACTCTTCGCATTCTTTTATCAGTTGTTGTGGTACGTGACTGGACTATATCTCAACTTGATGTCAAGAATGCCTTCTTGTATGGAGATTTGTAGGAGGAAGTCTACATGCAGCAGCCACTAGGGTTCACTGCCGAGGGGGAGAAGCATATGGTGTGTAGACTTCACAAGGCAATTTATGGCCTTAAACAGAGCCCAAGGGCGTGGTTCCAGAAACTTTCCCATCTGTTTGAACGACAGGGATTCAAAAGATCAAATTCGTATCACTCGTTCATTCAGAAGTCTGCTACAGGTATGGTTGTCATCATGGTCTATGTTGATGATATTCTGGTTACAGGAGATGATGTTCAGGGAATATAGAGGGCAAAAGCATTCCTGGGCCGTTAGTTCGTCACGAAGGATCTTGGAACTCTAAGATACTTTCTGGGGTTGGAATTTTCCAGGAATGCACAGGGTCTTATGATGACCCAAAGGAAGTACATTACATATTTTTAGGTTGAAACAAGCATGGTTGGATGCAGACCATCGAGTACTCCTATGGATCCAAGCATGAAGCTGTATGATGATGACGCTGCAGAAGTAGACAAGAGGAGATGTAGAGAGATGGTGGGTAAGCTCCTTTATATTACCATAACTCGACCCGATATTGCCTTTGCAGTAAGCCGGGTGAGTCAATTTACGGAGCAGCCAAGACAAGTTCATATGGATGCCATATACATGGTACTGAGGTATCTAAAGTCTTCTCCAGGCTCAGGGCTGCTATTTAGAAAGGGCATAGATTTATCTATTTCAGCATGTGCAGACGCAGATTATGCAGGGTGCCTAAGGATCGAAAGTCGACCTCAGGATTTGCCGTGTTTGTTGGGAGCTCTCTGGTTTCTTGGAAAAGCAAGAAACAAACTATTGTGGCAAGGTCCAGTGCCGAATCTGAATATAGGGCCATGGCGCAAGCAAGCACGGAGATGATGTGGGTTCAATCTGTACTAGAGGGTCTACATATAGTCGTACCTTTACCCATGCAGCTTCTGTGTGATAATCATGCAGCGTTGTTTATTGCCAACAATCCAGCATTCCATGAAAGAACAAAGCATATAGAAGTTGATTGCCACTACACGAGAGACTTGATCTAGAGAGTCTTGGTATCTACATCTCATACGAGCTCAGGAGATCAGACTGCTGATATATTCACCAAGTCGTTGCTTAGAGTACCTTTCCAGAGATGTTCTTCCAAGCTGAGCATGATAGACATCTATGCTCCACCTTGAAGGGGAGTGTAGAGACTTATATTATTAGTTATGTACCGTTTATTAACTTATGTTTTATTTTTGGACTTCTATGTATTTTACCCATGGGGTCTCTCTCTATATAAGAGAGCCTAGGGTTCCTTGGAATAAAAAATTATTCACTTTTTCTAACAATTTTTCCGGAGAGTCTCTCTCACCCGTCTTTGGGGGTAGTTTTGGAGTAGACCTTTCCCTCTATTGGACCACACTTCCAATTAGAGGTCGAGACGGAAGAGCCCTTTTTAGGTTACTTCACCATTTGAGTTTTGTTTACTTTCACCAACAGACTTAGTGATTCTATATCTAAATCATCCATGTCTACATCTAAGTCATTTAGAGTTACATCTAAGACAATTGCAGTTGAGGTTTGGAGAAGTTACAATCAAAGTTGAGTTGGTTGGAAGTGACTATAATAAAATTTGATTCAAAATCCCTATAAGCTAGTAGACGTGATGGGAACTTAGTTAGGATACATTATACAATACTGCATGCCTATGGAGGTACCCAAACCCTAAGGCATTCCTCACGTCTTAGAGTCATAGTGTGAGGTTGCACACTGACCAAGACCACAGACTATCCACTAGACATAAGAATTAAATAAATCATTAAACCTTTCCAATCTCACATTTCTCATCGTCAAAATCCATAAACATGGTATATGAACAAAATGAGAATATATACATACATACATTCATTCATGAACAATCAATTACAATATAAATATGTTATATACAAGAAATGTCGGGATAATGGGTGATCATGGGAGATGCTTACAAGCAACTTGAAAACCTTTTTACATACGCAAGTAGAAATAAATTTTAGTTGTTCCTTCCTTTCTACTTGCTTGCTTTTGAACATATTAAATGTCTGCTTATTTTTAAAAGATTTTGGGAGGCACCAACGCCTGCTGACGCCTCTTCTTCTTAACATGTTTCGGCAGGCAAAGATCCTGCTGCTCAGTAGCTATTGATGACGTCTGGTGACCGTGTATATTCCAGACGGTACGTTTCTTTTATGTCAGTTTTTGGTTCAGTTTATGATGTAATATGTTTCCTTTCTCTTCAATCATATATTTTGAGATCTACATGTACATTGTAATACATTCTTCTGTTACATGTAATATTATATGGAAATGAATGAATGTTGGTGGCACTTCCTTTTTTGTGGTAATACAATAAATGTGAATGTCATATGCAGCACCAAACGCGAAAAATATTCCCTAAAATTTTAATACTTTATGCGATCACATGTTAATTTAATGGTGCGAACGTGTGTAAACGGGTACCCGGATCCGAGGGGGTTCACGGTTGGAGATGGTGGCTCTGTAGAGGATGAGGACTTGGTGAGCAGGGCAATAATCAAGGACGAAGACGGTAGGGAGGATAGGGAAGGGGATGGTGTAGATGGGTCGAGAAGGGGTGGGGAGTAACGTTGCATGAAGAGGTAGAAGATGATGGCATTTCATTGTAAAACTAAAGACTTTTTAAGGATATAATGGGAAAGTTAACAACAATTTTCGTTAAAGTTAGTGTTAGTATGGGATGGAAGCTAACCACAGGGGTTATGGTTAGACCTGGCCAAATTGCGGGCTGGGCCGGCCCATGGGCCGGGCCGAACGGGCCGAGGTTAAAAAACCTCTGTCCAAAGCCCGCCCATGGGCCCCCATGGCCCATTTTGGCCATTTTCCATTGATTTTTTTAATGGTATTTCATACGCATAAATGATTTTATTAATACCATCTATACGTTATATAACTAATATACGTAGTTTACATGTTACTTGACATGTAATTCATTGAATTTTTATTTAAAACTAGCGTCATAAATGAAAAACTTAGAGCATATCATATTAATATATGTATAATTTGACATATATTTATATATTTTTTTATTTTTTGCGGGCCGGGCCGGGCCGGCCCATGCTTAAATTTCGAAGCCCAAGCCCGGCCCATGAGCGGGCTGGGCGGGCTGGGTGGGCGGGCCCCCAGCCCGTTGGCCAGGTCTAGTTATGGTGTAAGAGTCAACAAGTTTATGAGGGATTCCGAGATAATTACGTAGTATACATGGGTGAGCGACTAATTGGCAAAGTTTACAGGGGTCATGGTGTAAAAATCTTTATTTTTTAATGTCAAGGAAATGGAAGAAATTAAAAGTACTCTTTTATGGAATTCAATGATCTATGATATCTTTAATCATGAATATGCTCATCTTTCTACCTAGGCATGTGATTAGTTGACCTCTAGCCACCAAGTTCTATCCAATGGATTAGGATATAAATAACTCTAGAAACACAATCAACAAAAAGCACCAAACAATTTAACATGGAAACCCTTCAAGACATAGGGCATGGGACCACATGATTCCTTAGACCTCTGTAAAGGTTTGAGCATGTCTCATTTCTTCATGAAAAGGGGGATAAGTTAAGCAATGGATTAAGAGGATCCTCACTATGGTCCATAAATCTGATGAATATAAATAGCTACTCAAACACACTCGACTACCTATTTTCCTCAAAGTTTGGTCCTCACTAAGGCATTTGTTGCTTCTTTCTCGAGGCTTCGTGTAAGGCATTATTAACACCTCAGAGTCGAAATTTCTTTAACGAAAAGAAGTTTGATGCCAGCATAATTCTTTCGATCATGTGTAGACCATGATTGTTAGAAAGAGCGTACTCTTGCTTTATAATTATATAACATATTCATGGTAATCTAAAGAGGAACACCAATGTCGATCTTCAGCCTCGACATCTCAGTGACTCCCACAACAACAACTTACTCCAGCTTCAGTTCTTGATTTCACACAAACAGGTTTTATATTGCTCCTTCAAGTGGCAAAGTTATTACCCAATTATATGCAATAACATGTGGATCTCCTAGGGTTCGTTTGGTTGCCAGGTTGGGCAGGGCTGGGTTGGGTTGGGTACTATTCGCAGGGGTATCCCCTCCTCACAGTTTAATATTCACCCAGCCCACCCAACCCAACCCAACCCTGCCCAACCCTGCAACCAAACGAACCCCTAGTGTTAATGCAAACCAACTTACCAAATAATCTATATAACATTTAATTACTTATAAGAGTGGGCCAACTAGAACACAGATAGATTACTTTGTATTGAGGAGAAGAGATCGGTTGTATTGTAAAGACTGCAAAGTAATCCCAGGAGGGAGTTTGACAAACCCAACATCGTTTGTTAGTCTTGGATGTACAAATGAAAGGGTTGGTAATTTGTTGCTTCTTTCTCGAGGCTTCGTGTAAGGCATTATTAACACCTCAGAGTCGCAATTTCTTTAACGAAAAGAAGTTTGATGCCAGCATACTTCTTTCGATCATGTGTAGACCATGATTGTTAGAAAGAGCGTACTCTTGCTTTGTAATTATATAATATATTCATGGTAATCTAAAGAGGAACACCAATGTCGATCTTCAACCTCGACATCTCAGTGACTCCCACAGCAACAACTTACTCCAGCTTCAGTTCTTGATTTCACACAAACAGGTTGTATGTTGCTCCTTGAAGTGGCAAAGTTATTACCCAGTTATATGCAATAACATGTGGATCTCCTAGTGTTAGTGCAAACCAACTTACCAAATAATCTATATAACATTTAATTACTTATAAGGGTGGGCCAACTAGAACACAGATAGATTACTTTGTGTTGAGGAGAAGAGATCGGTTGTATTGTAAAGACTGCAAAATAATCCCAGGAGGGAGTTTGACAAACCCAACATCGTTTGTTAGTCTTGGATGTACAAATGAAAGGGCTAGTAAAGAAAAGGAGGGTTTCTAAGATAACTAGAACTAGACGGTGGAATCTTCCACTGAAGCAAGCGAGCTTCAGGGAGAAGGTTTTAGAAGACTTATCTTGGAATTGTAGCGGTAGTGCAAACGAGATGTGGGAGGCAGTAGCATCTTGTATCTGAAAGGTAGCCAAAGAGATGCTAAGTTGTTCAAAGGAAGGAGCTCCAGGTCAAAAGGAGGCTTGGTGGTAGAGTGAAGGGGTGCAAGAGAAGCTAAAAATAAAAAGAGCTTGCTTTAAAGCTATGTCTAAGGATAGAACAAAGGAAACTGTCACAAACTACAAAATAGCGAAGAAGGAAGTAAAGAAGGCCGTAAGCGAAGTTAAGTCAAAAGCTTATGAAGTTTTGTATAAAGATCTCGACTCTAAGGGCTAGTTTGGTTACAGGGTTGGGTTGGGCTGGGTTGGGATGGGTGGATAGTAATCTGTGAGGAGGAAGTACCCTTGTGAATAGTAACCAGGGTTGGGCCAACCCTGCCCAACCCTGCAACCAAACAGGCCCTAAGGAGGGACAGAAGGATATATTCAGGTTGGACAAAGCAAGAGAAAGAAAGACCAAAGATCTTTCTCAAGTGCGATGCATTAAGGACGAGGAAGGTCATGTGCTTGTTACTCAGACGGATATAAAGACTAGATGAGAGCAGTACTTCCATAAACTTTTTATTGGGGAAGGAAATAGAGAGATTATTTTGGGTGATCTAGCTTGTAGTGAAAGTTACTTGAATCGTGCAAGCCATAGACGGATACAAAGAAAGGAAGCAGAGGAGGCTTTGAAGGTTATGAGACCCGGAAAAGTTGCAGGACCAGATGACATCCCTGTATAAGTATGGAGAGTTTTAGGTGAGCGTGGTTTGACTTGACTTACGAATCTATTCAATGTTATTTGGTGAAGCAAGAAAATGCCTGAAGATTGGAGGAGTATCTTGGTGCCTCTTTATAAGAATAAAGGAGACATTCAAAATTGTTCAAATTATAGAGGTATCAAGCTGATGAGTCACACTATGAAAATTTGGGAAAGTATGATCGAAAGAAGGTTGAGGCAAGTTTCCAACGTAAAAGAAAACCAATTCAGATCCATGCTAGGTCACTCAATGATTAAAGTCATCCATTTGTTGAGGAGAACAATGGAGATTTATAGAGCTAAAAGGAAGAACCTCCATATGATCTTTATTGATTTGGAGAAGGCTTATGATTTTGTCCCACGAGAGATATTGTGGAGAGTGTTGGAGAAGAGATAAGTACATGTCCTATGCATTAACTTCATAATGGACATGTATGATAGGGCTTTATCTGTGTAAGGACCCCGTCTAGGAAGACTGGAAATTTTGACATCAACATTGGTTTACATCAAGATTCTGCCTTGAGTCCATTTCTTTTTACTTTGATTATGGACGAGTTGACAAGTCACATTCAGGATGAGTTACCTTGGTGTATGTTATTTGCTGACGATATTGTGTTAATTGACGAGACTAGAGATGGAGTAAATGAGAAGCTTGAGGTCTGGAGACATGAGTTGGAGACTAAAGGATTTTGTATAAGTAGGACTAAGACGGAATATATGGAGTGCACCTTTGATGAACCAATGGTGAAGGAATCGATGTGAAGATTGGTGACGATAACATTCAGAAGAGAGATTCCTTTACATATCTGGGATCTATTCTGCAACATGATGGGGAAATTGATCGAAATGTTACTAATAGAATAAATGCAGGCTGACTAAAGTGGAGAGGAGCCTCTGTTATTCTCTGTGATAAGAAAATTCCTTTAAAAATTAAAGGAAAGTTTTACAAAGCAGCCATGAGACTTTATAGATCTGAATGTTGACATGTGAACCATAGACATGTGCAGAGAATAAATGTAACAGAAATGAAAATACTAAGGTGGATGTGTGGACACGCACGTAAAGATCGAATTCGGAATGATGCAATCAGAAAGAAAGTTGGTGTAGCTCTGATCGAGGATAAGATGCGAGAAAACCGCTTAAGATGGTTCGGACATTTGCAAAGAAGATCAGCTGATGCACCAGCTAGGAGATGCGAGTGTTGGGATGTTGAGCCGGCTAAGAGAGGACGAGGACGGCCCAAGAAGTATTGGAAAGAGACCATATGAAGGGATCTTAGTTTTGTGGATATAAGCACGGGATTGACCCAAGATAGATCTGAATGGAGGTGAGAATCCATGTAGCCGACCCTACTTAATTGTGGGAAAAGGCTTTGTTGTTTTTTAACCATCAAATGCCAAACCTTGCACCAAACTTCACATTCATTATGAAGTATATATGAGTTACCTTACCACATTCACAACATAGATCATATCAAATCTGGTTAATATAATGTAGATAAACTTCCCAACAAGCTTTTCATAAGGCCCTCCAAATTCAATAAAGTGTGCCATCTTTAATCATCAGCTCATGACCGTGAAAATTAGGATGTAAAGATTCATTTAGTGTTGAGACCAGATTGTAACCTGATTTGCCTCAAAATCTCAGTATCGAGAAATATTTTGGATTCCTAAGATCCTTCAAGTCAAATTCAGCAACAAGAATCTTCTTGATGGATTTGCCATCCCCTGTTGATCACGTCATAGAAATACACCAATAATAGAGTAACCATGGCAACGTTCCTTTATACAAAGAAGGCTTGGTCCTCATGATTCCATCGCACTAGGCTCTGGATGATTGTTTCCAACCCATATAAAGCCTTCATTTGTAAAACTTCCTATCCTTTCATCTAAAAGGGCACATGCATGTAAACTCCTTTGTTCATATTGCTATTCAGAAAAGTATTTCTCATATTGAGTTGCTGTAGTCTATAATCTTGACAGATGATAGAAGATAAAACAACCAACACCATATTCATCTTGGCCGCATATGCAAAAGTTCCCATGAAGTCAACGACTCAATCCCATGCTTATGATGACTAAATCCTTTTGCATAACATCCAACCTTGAGCATTTCAACCTGTCCATCTAGTTTGTATTTGATTGTAATATACCCACTCAAAAGCCTACCAAGTGAGCTCTACCGGGTACATGCACTATATCCCAAGTGTTGTTTTTAATAAGCGCTTCTATTTCATGCATTCAACCAACATGGGATCAACACACACCTCAGCCACATTTTCCTAAATAATACAGATTGAATTGAAAAGATAGAACAATTATATCTGAATTTTTTTTTAAAATGAACGATGTTCACCATTGATTGGTGTTCATTCAGAAAACTCCTTGTATTATCAAAAATAATATTATAAGAACTTCAACCAAAACTCATAAAGGATGCACATGCGCCCAAATATTCTCAACATTGTGTTTTTTATCCTCCTGAAAGATCAATGCATTCTTGGCAAGACAAATGGCACATAATATAGTGATCAACCTTGCCCTCTCTGACCTAGATCGGAAAGTCTCAGTGCCGAAGCTCCCTCCCAAAATTAGTCAGGGCCCGAGATGTCCAACCACTCCAGACCCGCCATTCTCCAAACTTCTCTCACAACATCATAACAAAAGAATAGATGTCCAATATCCTCCTCGCTATGATAAACAAGGCATAACGACATTGTTAGCCAAATCCCCATCCCCAAGAGTAGATTGCACCATCACAGCCCTTTGACACTCCTTCACCATGAATTCCAGGTCTAGTAGTCATGTGCCCTCGTAGGGCCTCCTCAACCTCTAGCTCCATGGGAATACCTTGCACTACTTTGGGAGTCCTAGATAAAAAAATCAGCACCCATGTGCCACCCAAATCCCCAACAATCCACAACCAACGCCATGTTATCCATAGCCTGAGCAACGAATTGGGGGAGCTTGTTGCACAAAGCCAACTCCATCTAATCGTCATGCCAAAATCAGAAGAACCCTCAACTTTGTACCACCGCATACAAAAAAAAGACCACTCTGACATCATCAAGCAAAGACTCCTCGATGACATCGAGGGTGAAATCACCTTCATCTAACTCAAACACCATAAATGTTGCACCCCAGCTGGCAAAGGAAGTCCTCCTTCTCATTCCAATTTTTCACCACGCACTTTGCTAATAGGGCTTTGTCCATATCTAAGAGGCAAAGGACCTCAAAACCATCCTCTTGCAATGGCCTGGATATCGTAGCCCAAGATACCAGGGCTACCCCCTTCTCCTACGCAAAGGTGGTTCCAAAAAAAACTTTGCATCAATCTTGAAATGTTGAGAATCTTCACTCCCATTCTACATGTTAGAAAGCGAGCATGCGGAAGCATGATCAAATATACATAATAAACAATAAGAAACACCAGGATTTTACTTGGAACCCTACTCCATAAGGAGTGGGATGAAACCACAGGAGAATGTCACAAAAGGCTTGTGTGTTCATTAGATTTCTCTCATCTGTTACAGAAGATGTGCGGCTTCTAATATAGCCCCCATTGACTCTCCAAGTCTCACAACTGGTAGATGTGGGACTCAACCACTAGACGTGATAATTGTATCCTGGAGGGATCCAATTACTCATCTACACAAGTGGCGCATATATTCCCATAGGAACAAATTTTGCTGAAATTCGGTCGAATTTCGGTTACGGTAGGTGACCGAAATTCGGCCGAAATGGCCTATATCGGCCTAAATTTGGGGGCCCTAGTTCAAAAACCGACCGAAATGACCGAAATTTCGTTTTGGTCAGTCACCGAAACGAAACTGAAATCCGACATTTAAGGCCTTGTATATTCTAACACTCTCCCTCAAGCTGGAGCAAGCAATGCTCACCTTGGACAAATAGAAAGAAATCTCAAACTCATAATACAAGACACTACAGACAATATCAACTCAACGCAAACACAATTGTCGGTTGTTATCGAGGAAGTTGCTTCTCATGTCCTGCAGGCAGGGAAAGTCGTGTCGACGATATATCGGCAATATATCACAGATATATCGGTAACGAGTGGTTGGCGGTATCGAAATCAGAGTGTATATCTTTTTATAGGGATATCGGCGATATATCACCATATCGGCCCATATCGGTCAAAAATGACTGGATTCGGTACAAAAAAACCTAGGATATCGACCGATATCGTCGATATTTCGTCGATATCTCTATATATCAATGCTTTTATTCATGCAAGCTTGATTCCACTACCTATCTAGCTACGAGACTCCCGTACTGGTAGGGTATGGTGTAACAGGAGGGTGCATACAATGCTTATTCAACTTGGTGTATATTTGCAAGTTATTTCATGTTGTAAGAACTTGAATGAAATCCATTTCCAATACCTATAAGTCAATTCTTCAAAAAAGTGTCAATAAGTCAAGAATCAACATTAATATTGATATGATCGAAATGATCGTTATATGCAATATAAGCTTCATAGATGATCTATATGTGTGATCTAAGAGTATATTTGTAAGTTATTTAGTGATATAATAACTTGGATGAACTCTATTTTCAATATATATATATAGGTCAACAACTAATAGTACCAGTACCAATGATATGTTCGATATGACCGATATGTGCAATATAAAGATCATAGTCTTCATAAAATGATTTATATGTGTCATCTAAGTGTATATTTGTAAGTTATTTAATTTTATAAGAACTTGAATGGAATTCATTTCCAATATCTATGGGTCAGGAATAAACATTAACATCGATATGTTCGATATAACCGATGTGTGTGATATATGGGCTATAAATGACCGATATGTGTGACATAAGTGTGTATTTGTAGGTTATTTGTTGTTTTAATATTATGGATGATCTTAATTTCAGAAAAAATGATAAAAAAAATGATTTTTTTAAGCCACTTCCGACATTTACACCGATATCGTCGATATATCGGCGATATATCCCAATATACCCATTTCCGGGCGGACCGAAACGATATCGATAAGGCCTTCCTTGCGTCCAGGTGAGGAGGAACAAACAGGCAGAGTGTGAGTCGAACTGGGTCTCCTCGTCAGAGAACATGTGCTCTGTATTGCGTCTGTCAGATAGTTAGAGTCACAGAAACTGGATAGGTCTCTAATGAATCCATGATTCATCACACTAAAAGATGAAAATAGAGCTTCGTTCCCTAGTAATTAGCTGCATTTCATCATTTATTCTACATTTTTACCATTCATGCACTTAAAATTAATATCTGCATTTTAGCACTCATAATTGCACTCATAATCATCATCACATTTTCACCTAAATTCAAGCATTTTTAAATAATTCATGCTAACTCCAATTGACACCAAACCACCTCATTGTGTACATATTATTAACAAGATTAAAAGAAAAATACAGAAAAATGACTAATCAAATAATTGGTCCATGAGACAAAATCCAAATTCTAAAATAAACAGATTAAAATGCACATATCTTCCTCATACAATGTCTGATTTGGGTCTACTCACTTTTAAAGTAATATATATTCAAAGATCTTCAAAACAAGACTAATTCCATAAAAATCAGGGCTCATATGTGAAAGTTGGGTTTTGAATCTCTTTTGCGCATTTTGTGTTTTACCTGATTTTGACCTATTATTTGATGTACATATTTAACTCGTATTTTATTTCTTTTTCATTTATATTTTTTGATGAAAGTTTCAATAAAATTCACAAAAATCCAAATTCAAAATAAAACTGAAATCAAAGAAACTGACCGAGTCCGAGTTTCCCTTGTGATTCTGTACAAATATCTTCGATTTTCTACTTTATTTTACTTACCTATTTTCTTATTTATTAAAAATAAAAAATAGATTTATGTGAAAATATGTGTCTTTTATTTTATCGTGTTTTTTCTTGATTTTTCTCTTAATTAAAAATGACAGAAAAATTACAAAACCCAAAAATCAAGATATTTTATGTACATAGAGTAACCCCAAAAATATCACTTTGTACAGAAAATTTTTCGATCCGAGATCATTTGCTATTTCTTTTTTATTTATCTTTGGATTTAATTTTTTCAAATTTTCTGGGAGTGACACGTGGCAGCTCTTGGAGCCGCTACGTTTCTCCCATTTTTTGTATTTATTTTTTTGTTTATTTATTTTTAAAAAATAAATAAATAATAATAATAATATGGGGCCACCTGGCATGATCTGGGACGTCCGATCTCAGCCGATCGGACGGCCACAGATCTGCCTTCTTCCCCCTCATGTGCGTGTCACGTGAGGTCTCTCTCCTCCCACCATCTTCTTTTTCTCCAGTCAACGCCCCTCCTGCAACTGCCTCCTATTCTCTCGTCGTGCACCTGCCTCCTCTCCGTCGTTACCTCATCTCTCGCCACCGAACCTCCGCAACCTCCATCGTTATCTCCTCTCCGCGACCCTCCTATTTAAGCCCCTTCACCTCAACCAGGAACCGGATCCGCCATCTTCAAACTTCGAGAGAGCTCACGATGCAGTTGGTGACAGTAGTCATGTCGTCGATGATAACCTCGGTTCTGGCGTTATCATCCAAGCCCCCTCCTCTGTCGTGGAGTCGAGGCGAGAACCAAGGAGAGGCGCCTCCTACCTCTCCAATCTTAGGCCACAAACCTACCTTCTCTTCTTTTTTCCCCCTATGTTCTTCTGCATTCCTCTTTTTTCATTTTTTTCTTCTTCTGCAACCCATCTGCAACCTCTGAATCTACCTTCACACACACTAACCTCTGCGCGCCCCCGATATTCATCGACTCTTGCACCCAGCACCACCTCTGTGTAGGGGCCACGCACCACCTCCGCCTCGGTTCCATTCCCTCGACACCACCTTCAAGCTCCACGATACCAGCAGGCCACACCGCCTCCATCCCTCCATCGCTTTCCTGTAGACCGTCGCGCCTCCTCCAGCACGAGCGCCTCTAAGCGCCACACGCACTCCCCCACGCCACCAACAGTTGTGTTCGACATTCGAGCCCACGGCGAGCCATTATGCAATATATTATCGCAAATATCATTCCCCGATCTGAACTAAAGAATAATTAATTTGTATAATAGGTGCCTTAGTACAATTAGGGTTATGTGCCATGGCCATCTTAATAATCATACAGCTGTTGATTCCATTGTTGAATCATAGAGGCTGGTGCTTAGATGAATATCTAAAGAGTTAGACTGGGGACTCATCAAACACCGTCAAATGATTATTAAGAGAGGATCTCCAGCCTGAGAAGGAGATGACAATCATTCCTCTAAAGACCGATATCCAACTGAGCTCTTGATGCAGGTCCTCTCATAGGAATATAGATTCGAAGGTGTTAGATACGTTAGGTCAAAGAGTTGACCTAACGAGATCGAGATAACCAAAGTTCTATGTCGTATGCTATCACGATATAGGCACGCATCCTCTGACCGAAGAGATGTGTTATTATATGTCTGAGTATGTACATTTGGTAGACCAATAAGTTGATGACCTAACCATGGTCTATACACCGGTGCGCTGGTGTGCATGCAAGAACATATGAGTAATACAATCTCTCAAAGGGATCATACAGGTTCATTTATTGAAGCGGAAGACATGAGCTCACTCATGAGATATTGGGAAGAATCAAATTCCGTGCACGGTCGTCTCGCTTTGGAAGCTTGACTTAATTTGTAGATTTAATATATGCTTTTGGAAAGTAAATGATCAACACATGGGTATGATATATGCTCTTGGAAAGTATATGATCAATACCAACTCCCAATAGTCAAATGAGAAACTTAATGATAAAACCCTGAAGTAGACAGTGTAAAATTGATCAAATACTTCGGCCTTATGTTTGATCTTCCAGTAAGCATGATGTACATGTACTAGGAATACCTGAGGGTGATGTGATAATAAACGATTGTATAACCATGACGCTCTCATTCTTAGGGAGTGGTGAAACGGCCTGGATTTTAATGACTCCTCCTAGTAGAGAAGTGAAATAATCTTGATCCAAATGTTGGGCATTGGTCTGAATGTGATTCAGATGCAATGAGAAGATTAGATTTGCGATCTTGATTTAATCAAGCATCTATGGGAGGTCCGAGATCTGGATTTGAGATGTTATCTCAATATCCAAGTTACTATACGTGGAATAATACAGTCGCCATGTCTTTATCTCCAAGTATCCTCGGAGAAAGCACATTATCCTTGAAAGAGTTCAAGGATAATTTCAATGTTGATATATGTATCCGAGCATTGAAAAAAATTTGATAATTAAATGTGATTTAGTTGTCATGAATAATATGAATTTGATTCATATTATAAAGAGAGTTATCTTAGATAATAAAATGTGATTTAATTATCAAAGATGTGAATAATGTGAATGTGATTCACATTATTTGGGCAAATGAGAATAGAGATCCAAGATGATTAAATGTGATTTAATTATCAAGGATATGAATAATGTGGATAGCACTATCCATATTAATCATATATATTATAAATGTGATTTATAATATATAAGAGAGAACTATTTGTAATTTCCATTTGTTAATTAAATGTTGATGTGAATTGGATTCAAATTGAACAATTAATTGAAAATGTAATTCACATTTTATTTTGCGTTGTGAATGTAATTCACAATTTCCAATGGCAAGATTGCAATATTCACAAAATAATTATGAACTATTTTGTAGAATAATTTACAACAACAAGTGTTGTTGTAAGTAAATATTGGAGAATTCCATGGATTAATGTAATCTCATGAGATTACATAAGATTCCCACCAACTTCCATTAGGAAAGGGTGGTGTAATCTCCATTCCATAATCTCCATGCTTAATTGATTTAATTTGGGATTAAATTATATTGATTTTTCAATATATATTTAATCTAAATTAAATTAATTGTTGTTTTTATAACAAAATCTTGGCCATTGAAAGAAGCACAAATCAATCTCATCCATTGATTTTGTGTATTTTATGGATTGTGATACATGGACTTCCAAAATACTATACAAGAAGAAGCACCCCTTGCTCTTCAAGAGATACAAGTCGGGGAAAACAACATTGCTCTCTCTCTTTTGGTCGTCCACCTTGATGCCCTAGAGAGTCCACATCGTCGCAACGTCGCTGTTATGCTGCCGTATTGTCTGCTCGTGGATCTCTGTCTCCTTCTGTACGCCTTGCTCGTGAAGAAAACGTCAGATCTCGTGTGACGAGATCAAGAGATTCGCCGCTTGGATCATCAACATGGATTGCTAGAAGCACTCGTCTCAGCAACGCGCTCGCAAGCGTCTCCTCCGTCAGATCGAACTTGAGATAGGAGGTCTCTTCTTTTAGAGTCTCAATCGCAACCACGCTTCAAGAGGTAACCCTAATACTTGTTTGTGGTTTGTAGATGAAATGATCCAAAAAGTATTCTTAGATCATGTAATTTCATCGTATGAAAATTTTTTAAATCCCGCTACCTCGCACAACTAGTACGACTATTCGCTCCCCATCGCATACGATGCGATCATCACGCTTCCGTGATGCGCTTAAGGATCTCACCATATCCTTCAAGTGGTATCAGAGCCTTAGGTCAGAGGTTTCAGATACAATCCATAAGCCTAGGACGACTTGAGTTCATTAGGGTTTATGAAAATTCTATCGCATTTGTTTCAGGCAGCCCTATTTTGTGAATAATTCAGCCCTTTTTAAATTGTTTAAACACAAAATTATCATTTGGATTATTTTCCCTATTAAATAAGGAAACCGTGGGATTTGAGTTTGTGTGATTTGGAATCCGTTTGCTCAAGTTATGATCATTTTAGTGAACATGTGTTCACTGTTTCGATGACTGCGATTCTTGACATAATTAAGGAGTTAATTGCGGTTTTGAAATGCCTAGAAATGCGTGCAAATCACTTGGGTTCTATTGTAAATCAAATTACCAAACTATGGAAACTTATTTTGCATGATTTGGATTTAAATTAATTAAGATATGTTAATTTTAGTAAGTTAGTGTCAATGTGGAAATTACATTCCTAATCAAGAACCTTGTGATTGTCATTTAATCAATTAGTAAAATTAAATGGTTAATTTCCTGGAATAATTATTGATAAATATTTGTGAAATATTTGATGATAATTATTTTCTTAAATGACATTGCCTTAACCACTAATTGATTAGATATGATCTAGATCACAAATTGGTTACTCAATCTACTTTCCAATAAACATAGTTGCTTGAATAGGATTGTGAATTTGTTTAGCGAAGTTCCTTATAATGTTAATAAAAAATATTTTGATTATTATTATATGGTACAACTTCGTTTAAAAAACCGATATCATCTCAAGTACAAAATGATCAATTTGGTATTATCCTTTCCCGAGGCGGATATGGTGTCTAGTCGGAGAGCGTTAGGGTAGCAGGTTGCACTGTGTGCGGTTTGTTCAACTCCTGTCGATACTAGCCATGACAGTGGGTATGGATGGAATAACGCTAGGGAGACCACGATGTATTTTTTTAATTATTAAAATTCGAATAATACGTATTTGAGATAATATCATATTTTAAGTAACAATAAAGAATTTGGGATATTAACTGGATCATTGATTTAATATAATTAGATTAATTGGAATCCAATTAAAATTAAAACACTCTATTATGAATAGAGTTGTTATTTCCCTTATAAGAACTAATTATATGAATATGATTTACAATGATTAAATAGAGTTTAAACATGATATGGAGGATCACATACGTGACATCCATGGTCTCCCGTCAAGGAGAAGAGTTCCGTCGCCAGGGATTGTATGTAGGAGATGCATGTCCGAAGTGACAGCTCATGCATACAAGCGCATCTGAATCGGGCTATTTGCCTGTCGAAAGAGTAACGACGTATGCGTAGTGACCCCAATATCGGGTCCTCATATTATTGCGGCAGTATTGGATTGTGTATAGCGAGTTCTATTCATGTTGACGGTTGGTTCAATTAATGACGGGTCAACATATCCTTAGGGGTGGTGGGTCCGGGTGTTAAAGATCGAATTAGGAATGCAAGTTGGACTTGCAAGGCGGAATGTGTTCCTGCTTCTTTTTATCCGAGTTACAGGTTCTCATATTATTGGGATGTAACAAAGATAAAGAAGGAGATCCCAAATCTTACTGAGATATAATGGTAAATATATCTCTTACATTAAAAGTGATCAAGGGAATGAACTTTCAGTGTTGACAAGGCGAGACAACTTTGATATAAAAATTTCTAAATCAAAGTAAAATATATATTTATGCAAATTATCTTATTTCAGATAATCCTTCATTAAACCCGCTCAATACTATACTCAATGATAACCAATAAATTATCATGAATCTTATATGTGGTTGCAATGTACAAGTTTCCTCATAATAACGAGGAATGACAGTTAAATAGACAATAGGACTACAACCCTAGGGTTGCAGTCCTATACCCTCGTTCCACGCAGCATCAGAACCAAAAAAATTTTGCGGGCCTAGGCCCGGCCCAAGGCCCGAAGTTTTTAAGTGGCCTTGGGCCTGGGCCCTTCAGGGCCCGGCCCATGCTCATCCCTAGCTATCACAATTGTTCTCCCTGGAGGAAGTTGTCTATAGGACGCAAGCTGATGTTTGTCTCCACATAAATGATGTGTCGGCCCGGAGTCCATAATCCACTCTGTAATCTCATATCCATGACATGATGTAAAAGCATAAGTATTACTAGAGGCGTCAGCGGAAGCGGAAGCTGCCACATATGAATGGCCTCCTGGAGATGGTGAAGAGGAAGGAGGCATAAATCCCTCGGTCTGGCTACGAGGTCATCAAAACTCTGATCTGAGGTAGGTCATGCTGGGAGACTCAATTTGTTCCGCTACTCGGGACGATAGAGGAAAACCATGCTTGGAATAGCTTGTATCCTCTGAATGACCAAGGCGATGACAAAACGTACAGGGCTGACGGACTCGACCCCCTCTACCACGGGGTCTACGTCCAAGAAAGCTAGATGAACCTCCCCTGCCTCGGGGGGCGTTCATCGTTGAAGAAGTCTGACTACTAGTAGTGGACGAAACAGTAATCCTGCTAAGTCGACGGAAGGCCTCCTCCATGGGAGGAATTGTAGCATCTGCGAGGATCTGGAAGCGAGCAACATCATATTCAGGATCAAGGGCAGCTAGGAATATACCGACTATGGTAGAATTCCAATACGTCTTCTGTTGCTTAGGAGTGGCTGTGGGAGGCATGAAGCTGTGTAGCTTCTCAAACATCCCTCTCAAGGATGTATACAGGGAATGCAGGGGCCTTCCATTCTGCTTGACAGTGAACATATCATGCTGGAGTTGGAGGATCTTCATCTCATTCCTCCTTGAGAATATATTGTTGTGAGGATATCCCACATCGCCTTAGCAGTAGGCGGATGTAAGTTTTAAGATTTTAATTCTCGATTTCGGTTTCGTTTCGAGATGGCGAAAAAATTTAACAATTTCGAAATTTCGACAATTTTGGCCAAAATCGGCATAGATTTGTGAAGGAATGGTCCATATCAAAATTTTGATTTCGGTCGGTGGAGTGTCGAAACCGAAATTTCAATGAAATTTCGCCGAAATTTTGCAAAATTTGAAACACTGGATGTAACACATCATTGGCGATTTCAATCGTCAATGTACCAGAAAGCCAAACTTTGGTATATGCATCGTCCGCCTCCCATGAGGCGTTTACCCCAGTTTTCTCCACCAGTTCCTCCTCGGTAAGAATGTGTTTCTTATTATTTGACTTTATAAGGCTCATGAATTGCATAGCCCAGAGCTGGTAATTTGTCCCGTCCATTTTAACAATAGGCATTGGACCTCTGAAAGCGCATGTTGCGAGTACATCGACTTTGTTCTCAAACATATTGCAGGATGTAAAAGACTAGGGTTTTGTATATCAAAGATTGAATGTCTACACAGACATACGTGGATTTGAACGCATGTGTAGACTTATGAATCTAAATCCATAAACCAAGTGAAGGGACCAACGTCGATGCGTGGAGATGCAGCACACGGAGGCGATGTGCGCGAGAGGACGGCATGCGGAAGGGCAGTGCGCACTAGCGGGCGCACAAGCGAGGGTGCCGGAAGGGTTGGCGGCCCGCGGTCGCAAGAGGTGACGGGTGGTGCGCAGATGGCATGCAGGCGGCATGCGGACGACACGCAGGCGACGTGCAAAGGGAGAAGGGTTGAATGTAGGGTTAGGGTTTTGGATACGAGAGCTCTGGTCTAGGACCACCGCTCTGATACCATGTTGGGAAAAATGATAGAGATGTTTATTCGAAGAACCCTAGGCTCTCTTATATAGAGGAGAGACCTATGGGTAAATTACAGAAGATAGACATAAAGAAATAAAATAACTGAAAAGGGGCATAGAAACATAGAAATATCTCTACAAATATGAAGAAGAAACTCAAGTTTTATGCAAATGGCAGCTTTGGTACCATGTATAATAGAATCAACCAAAAACACAAAAAGGATTTAAAGTAGAAACCCTGTAAATTTAATGGAAAACTCGAGACTACACAAATCCTTAGACCTCTTTGGAGTAAGGTTATTTCCATTGTCTCGATGGAAAACAAAGGGACATGAGTTACATGCATAGACTTGACAGGGTAAGTAGATCCTCACCCACAAACAACCATTAACCTAATAAAAACAAATAGCAACTCCGCAATGACAAGAAATAGTAGGTCCACTTTGCTTTAAGGCTTGGATTTCTTCCATTCGAGTATCTTATCAACTTTTCAAGAAGTTACTCCTCACTAAGGTGTATTGGTTGAGAACTTGAGATGGGAGCTTGCACCAAACATGAAACGTGCAAACAACAGGGCATGTATGATTGCTTTACTAGTCAAGCTAGGGAAGTTCGAGATCAGGTGGACCTCAAGGAACATTATTTAGAGGAGCTACAATGAAAGTGATCTAACGATGATCAAAGCAGTGGGTTTCTACAAATGAGATAGTCAAATGGAAAGGGAACTTCTGATGGTACACTTATCTGCTATTGAAATTAAAAGTAACGGTGTTTTTCTGTGAGTTTTTCTCTTCTTTTTTGGGGTTTTTTCTGCGAGTTGCAGTCAAGGCATTGAGTGTACCAGTTTATTTCTCCGAATGTGTCAAAGTTCTACACGAGGACGACTTTCTTACGTCAATTGTCAATTTAATCAAGTACCTCATCAGATCCAATTCATCTCCCAGAATGTGCAGCAATAGTAAACTATTCAGACAATTGACAATTTTAACAACTAATTTAGTAACCTTCATATATCGAATAGAAACTCATTTAAGATTTTTTTTGTATTGGACTATTTTAATCATTATTTTTCTTCTCTTCCCTTAAAAAATAATATTGTTATTTTCAACCTCTGGTTCTCTCCCATAAAAGGGATTAGATATTATATGAAATACAAAGAATGTTACTTCACATGATACAAATGAGAAGTGGATGTTTCTAACCTATTACGTGAAGATTTATATTCCACATGCATAAGTTTTGTAGTAAATGTAATCGATAAGTTGGATCACCATAAGTAACCTGCAAAATGACAAATTAAGATTAAGTTGGATTTTAAAAAAATGCCATTAGCAAATTATCAAGAGTGTATGAAGCCACCTTTGATGAGGCTATCAAAAAAGAAAACAAAAAATTAGGCAAGCTTCCTTAGGATGAAGTACAAAGATAACTTACCAAAATGTAGATCCCTTTATCCGTAAGCAATCTGAAAAAATAATATCCAATAAGCAA
The DNA here is from genome assembly GCA_037367405.1 of Ottelia alismoides. Taxonomy (NCBI): domain Eukaryota; kingdom Viridiplantae; phylum Streptophyta; class Magnoliopsida; order Alismatales; family Hydrocharitaceae; genus Ottelia; species Ottelia alismoides. Next base: position 486,398 of record JAZKJV010008852.1, on the reverse strand, counting down.
GATATAAAGCAAAATGCTAATTCAAATCATCCAAAATAACAAGTGTGACGAGGTATATTTGTTTGGAGGACAAAATCTACTCAGTTGGAAGATATTTCCCTTACCTTCCAACCTCTTCAAGCATCTTTGTAGCATTTTGCTGTGCTTGAGGTCCACACTACAAGGCAATTATGATCCAGCCAATCAGCTCAGGCCTATAAAAGAAAGTCCTGTGATAGGTCGAAACTCACCATGAGAGAATCTAAAGTTCCTGAGATAAAGAAAGAAAATAAGATAAAGACAAAGGTGAAGCAGAACCTTAATAAAAAAAGTTTGCATTGATGAAATTTAAAAACATGCCTTTATCAATCACGGCATCGAAAGATCCAGATTCAAAAATATCCATATTTCGGGCATCCAGTTGATAAACTGACCAAGAACGAAATTGAGGATAAAACGTGCACCATAATATAACCACAAGAAATGTTATGCATGATTAGTCAGCATAAACATAAGAAGGTTTTGAGAATGTTACACTTGAGTCGAGGATGATCTTGATATTTTTTTTTCATGCATTCTATTACAACTGTTGAGATATCTATATTGACAACATCCTCGTATCCGTCATTAACCATTCCTTCTCCAAGTGCTGAAATTCATATAAGAGGACACTTCTCATAAATCAATATAGACTGATTGTAAGAAAGACAGGATGCTATCCAAACACAAAATATATGCTGATTACATGATTTGAAAAGAATAGCCTTACAAGGATGACAAACATAAGAATATACATATATCTGGATAGAAATTGCCATGGATCATCTATCTTACAGTAGCTGTAGTCCCAACTAGTTTATGATCTTTCCAACAAGACCCAATGTTTGCATTGATAATAACATAAATAAGCATATTATCTGGCTTCAAAAAAAAGCATATATTAACAAAAGAAATCAGAAGCAGAATGTACTAATTACCGTACGACCTCAAAATGTCTTCCGATAGAACAAGCATTGCTCTGGAATACAAAATGGCTGCTTCTGACAGAGAACTCTCTTGTATACTTCCTACACGACTTTGCTACTCAAACACAGAACTAGATTATGGTATATGCCAATTAACCCCCGGAAACACTTGCTAAAATCAATTTGTAGGTCTTTAAAGAAAATTGTAGGTGGAGAGCAATTCTTTTTATTCAAGTGCATTGATATTGGCTAGAGTTACGACTGTCATATAGTTGCATATGCTCGTTGAAGCACTGTTGCATATATGCACATAATATAGCTAGATAGAAAGATGGATTAGAGACACAAAAAGAAACACACACAGAGAGGTTATTACAGAAAGGCTTCAACAACGACCATTCTCATTTGACAAATGCCCCATCAGGGCATGTTGTTTAGGGACTGACCGGGTTGCCAGTTTTTTTCGCTCTAGGTTTGACTTTTCCATATAGTAAATATATCATGCATATGAATGTGATGTGAAAGAAAAAGACTATAAAAATGATTCTGTTCTACAACATAAAGTCTCACATTTCCAAGTGCTTTACTCACAGAAAAGCTCTGGAAATATCTAGGCTAAGGTATGAGCAAGGACCAAACAGAGCTAGAAACAAATAACTCTAAAGTTGTCTGTTTTGTAATTGTAAATATATCGACTCAACAGTCACTTGCCTCTACCAAAGCCTTGATTTTTATTTTCATTTTGTTGAAAGGTAAATGTTAAGGGGAAATAATAGGATGCTTTATTAGACGCCCAAGGGTTCTCTTATATAGGAGAACTTATTGGGTAAATTACAGAAAGAAGAACAGAGAAATAAAAAATATAATAATACTCTATAATTAATATCTCAACAGCCCCCTCAACCTAGAGCGTAGATATCAATAAGACTCGGCTTGGAACAACATCTCTGATAAGATCCTCTCGTTAGGGTCTTTGTAAGTACATCTGTCGTCTGGTCTCCCGAGCTGACATGCGTAGTAGTGATGATACCATTGTATATCATGTCATGAGTGTAGTGACAATCCACTTCTATGTGCTTTGTAATCTCATGAAAGGTTGGATTGTTTGCAATGAAGAGAGCGTCTTGATTATCACATTGGAGGTGCATAGGAAGAGGTACTTCTCTAGTCAAGTCAGTAAGAACGAATGTGACCCACATCATCTTTGTATTAGATTGTGCCATAGTCATGTATTCCGATTCAACACTCGATCTGGCAACCACAGACTGCTTCTTACTCTTCCATGAAACAAGAGATTTCCCTATGAACACAACGAAGCCGGATGTTAACTTTCTATCCCTTGGACACCTAGCATAATCTACATCTGCGCATGCTGTAACTGAGAGAGATGTGTCTCTGCTGAAAAGAAATCCAGTACCATGTGAAGTCTTCAAGTATGTCAGAATCATATGGACTGCTTCCATATGTGCATGTCTGGGCTACTCCATAAACTGACTCACTTTGCTTACGGCAAATCACTGTTGTAAAAGTCGGCCGACTAGGCCGACTAGTCGGCCCGACTAGTCGAGTCGGGGGGGTATCCGACTCGACTAGGCCAAATCGGCCTATAGTCGGGTCGACCCGATTAGTCGCCCGAGTAATCGGCCTAGTCGGCCGACTAGTCGGCCGACTTTTGCATAGAAGTTTTAAACTGTTTGTATACTGTTTTTGTATACTTTTTTATACTTTTAATTGTTTGTGTTGTTATTACTTAGTCATTATTACAATAAATTCAAATATATATGAAGTGGTTTTATACTTAAAATAATACAAAAATATACCTCCTTTTGCCTTAACATCCTTGTGGACACATGAAAGTACCGTGTAAACTAACAACGTTCTAACAAACATTTAGCATCCTTGACTACAATAGATATGTATATGAATTCTTTTACATTATCAAATTATGTCAATAACTATAAGATTATATAATTATTACATCTTTTTATTTATCTTTTGTGATTTGTTAATTAGCTTCGTGATTCTTAATTACAATGATTAGTAACATGTGAGTTTGTTGATTAGTAACTTGTGAATTTGGTTAGCTTTGTGTTTGTATGTATTAAAATTGCTAAATTTGTGTATATATATGAGAGTGTATGTATTAAAAATCGATTTATATATTTAAAATATTTAAAAAAATCAAAACCGATTAATGCCCGACTAAATCCGATTACTCTCCCGACTGCCGATTAATCCTTAGTCAGTGACCCCACCGACCGAGTACCGACTACCGCTTTCTGCAACCTTGCGGCAAATGATATGTCGGGCCTGGTAATAGTTACTGTTGGAGTATAAGTTGTATGCGCCTATTGTGTTGTAGCAGGGTAAATGGATCCTGGAGGAGATCCATTTACCCCATCTAGTGTTTAGTCCCACATCGTCCAACGGTGGGACTTGGAAGCTCTGGAGAAGCTATATAAGGAGCCCCAGACCTCCTGTATCCATTGAGAAAGTGCAATGCATAACATGCCCCTTTGAGGGCTTCTCCCATAGTTTCATCCCGCTCCTCAAGGAGTAGGGTTCCACGTTAAATCCCGTTCTTCTTATTGTTCTTTATCATAGTTCCATGTTCGCTTCCGCATATTTATTTCTTAACATGGTATCAGAGCGGGTTCGATTCTCGAGGATTTCGTGTTCTTTATTTATTCGAGATTCGATTGTTGTTTATTCCTGAAGATTATTTTATTGAAGATTATTGTTGGTCAAAAGTTCTTGTTCTACGGTTTTTTGAAACCCTAGATTTATTCGTAAAGATCTGCTCTCCAGCCAGCCGCAGCATCTTCCAGCCCTAGCCCTAGCCCTAGCCGCGTGATTCCCATATCTCCACCGAAGTCCAATGGCGCATATTCCAGGGTTGTTGCAGTTCCCATGAGGGGAACCTAGCCCATTTGTTCCAGATCTCACGCAGCCATGCGCGAGATGCTACAGGCGGCTCTCCAGAAGGGCTCTCACGAGTCCCTACTTGCACTTCCAGACGAAGTGGTGGCGCACCTTGTTACAGGCGGAGCACTAGTCGCTCCCGGCGGCGCCATTGGCGTCGCATCTTCAGCCCAGGTCCCAGGCAGAGTACTCCAACAGTTGCGCCTGGCCACGCCTCGCGATGCCGCTTCTCTCTCAGGTTCTGGCGATGCCGAACCATCTAGCAACGTAGGCGATGCTGCAACCTTGTTTCGCACGAACACCCTGAAACCCCAGTTCCATCGATTGCGACGATCCTCGAGCCGACCCACGTGTATGCAGCCCTTGCTGCCCTGAAGTCCAGGCGACGCTGCCGACTCCTATGCCCGTACCTCCCAGTTGCGCCTTTCCCCATCGCGCAGCCCAGGCGGGCCCATCGCCTCCCCTTTGCCATCGATAGAGCACCCTCCCGCGCGCTCCTCCTCCCCGATACATCCTGCGGCAAGATCCTCAGGCCCCCACTCCTCCTCTGCGGGCGACGCGAGCATATTTTTTTAAGGGGGCGGCGGCGTCATTTCTAAGGGGGTCCCTTCATGGGAACCCTAACAGGGGCATCGTTTTTAAAAAAATGTGTTATTTGTTTACAACCCAAGGGGGACTGCTGCTTATTAAAGCCCTGTAAGTGGCTACAGCAGGTTGGGCCCACGTGGGCCATTTAAAAAAAAGGAAAAGAGGCGCGTACACAATACAAAAAGCCGTACGTATATGTTTAAAAAAAGATGAAAAGCCGAAAAAAATTGTTTCAAAAAAAATGACGGCTTGAAAAAAATTAAAAAGCCGCAAGTTTCATGTCGTTTTCTCCCCATTTATATTGTCTTCTCCCAACTTGGTCGACGTCCATGTTTTTCGACAAGTATGGGAGAAAGGGGGAGTATATGTGTAGAGTCACAGGCCAGTTTGTCAGTTTTTCCAGATTCTCCAGACTTCAGATTACAAGCTGTAGAGATAGTTCGTAGTATTATTATCTTTTTATGTATCTTTTTGTTATTTCTTTATCTTTGATAGACCTCTCTGTAATTTACCCTTAAGTTCTCTCCCTGTATAAGAGAGCCTAGGGTTTTCTAAATAATGATCGAAGACTCTTTTCCCAACATGGTATCAGAGCCGCCCTAGGGCTCTCTACCCGCCGCCTCCCTCTCTCCACCCGCCGCCCTCTCCTCGGCGCATCTCCTCCGCCGCCTCTCTCTCTCCAAGGCTTCCGCACCTTGCCCTAGGCCCAGCCCCATCGCCAGCGCCTCCCAGGCGGTCCCAGCCACCACCGTAGGTCCCAGTGGTCCCAGCCAGTCGTGCAGACATCTAGGCGACCCCCAGGCGGCACCCAACAAGCCGGTTCAAGGGCTGTAAGCCTTCTCTAAGGTGTGGCCTAGTCCTCTCTTCGTCCGATATATGGGTTTGAGTGCGTAACGTCTACATACGCACTCAAATCCGATGCAGTTGGTGTAGACATTCATCACAGTGTCTATATACCCTTGTTCTTCTCCAAGCGGCAGTATGTCAGAATCGAAAGCCGATATGCCCTCCACCGGCGCATTCAAAGGTCCTGCGCCAATAGTGAAGATGGACGGGTCTAACTATGAGCTCTGGGCTATGCAGTTCATGAGCCTCATGAAGTCTAATGGTAAGAAACACATTCTTACCGAGGATGAGCCTGTAGAGAAGACAGGGATTTATGCCTCATGGGAGGCTGACGACGCCTACGCAAAGGTCTGGTTGTCTGGTACATTGACGATGGAGATTGCTAACGACATCCTCCATCAGCCCACTGCCAAGGCAATGTGGGACATTCTTGCCGCTACATATTCGCAGTCGCAGGTGTGAAATGAGACAAAGATGTTGCAGCTTCAACATGACATTTTCACAATGAAGCAGAGTGGCAGACCTCTCCATTCCCTATACACATCCCTAAGAGGGATGTTTGAGAAGTTATACAGTACCATTCCTCTCAATGCTACTCCTGAACAGCAGAAGACGTTTCGGAACGCCATTATGGTGGGTGTTCTACTTGCGGCTCTTGATCCTGAGTATGATGTCGCCCGGTCCCAGATCCTAGTTGATGCAGTTATTCCTCCAGTGGAGGATGTTTACAGAAGGCTCAGTCGCATTCCAGTCTCCTCCAGCTCTTCTACTCCACCCCCATCAGCGATGGCAGTCTCGCGTGGGAGAGGTAGACCGCATTATGGTCGTAGTCGTGGACGTGGACGTGGCCGCGGACCCCAAGGAAGGGGTGGTCGCTTCAGTCAGACATGCTCCTATTGTCACCGCACAGGACACTCAGAGGAGACATGCTATTCTAAGCATGGATTCCCAGCATCGGTACGTGTTGCAGAGCACTCTCAGTCTCCATTACCCTTTACTGCAGATAGTCGATTTGACGAACTTGTGGCCCGTCTCCGAGATATTATGCCACATTCATCTGCTGATTCGTCTGGTGGCTCTTCAGATATTGCTGCCACTGCCTCTGCCAGTTCATCCTCCGCTGCGAGCACCTTAGGTAGATCTACTGCATTCACAACACCTCATGATATATCTGACTGGGTTATAGATTCCGGAGCCACACATCATCTCTGTCGAGATACCCGGCCGTTCAGTGCAGATAGCAGATGGTACCCATTTGCCTCTGGTTGGACAGGGGGAGGTCTTCCTATCCTCCACTATGCAGCTACAGAACATCTTACAAGCTCCTGAGTTCTCAATGAATTTGCTATCTATTAGTCAGATTACGAAGGATTTGAATTGTCGTGCTATATTTGACCCGTCTTCTCTCATTTTTCAGGACATACTCACGGGCAAGGTGATTGGTTGTGGCTCTGAGCAGAATGATTTATATCGAATGGTTCGGGATTCCTATGCTGGCGTCTCCTCTCATTCTGCTGGACCAATCTCTCCGTACATTTGGCATCTCCGGTTTGGTCACCTTCCACTTCAGAAAATGCGTCATCTTCTGCCCCAGATCTCTACTAGTTCGTCCTTTCGATGCGAAGCGTGTCAGTTGGGAAAGCATCACAGGTCGAGCTTCCCAAGTCGTCCGAGTCGGAGCAGTAGCTCCCCTTTTGAGTTGTTACATATAGATATATGGGGTCCGAGTCGTGTTCCCGATCATCAGGGGCACAGGTTTTATCTTGTGGTAGTGGATGATTTCTCTCGTGTGTCATGGGTCTTTCTTTTGAAAAATAAATCTGAAGCAGGAGATGTGATCAAGAATTTGCTTAATGAAGTGCACAATATTTTTTCTTCCTCTGTCAAATATGTTCGGACGGATAATGCCCTTGAATTTTGTACACGCTCACTCTCTCTATTTCTTTCATCAAAGGGTATTCACCAAACCACTTGTGCGTATAACTCACAACAAAATGGTGTGGCGGAAAGAAAGCATCGCCATCTCTTGGATATTACTCGAACACTGTTGATTCAGAGTTGTGCTCCTATTTCATTCTGGGGCGACGCTGTTCTTACTGCATGTTATCTAGTTAACTGAATGCCATCCTCAGTTCTTGGTGACAAGATACCTATCTCTCTTATTTTTCCAACAAGGAGTTATTTTCACTGACTCTACGTGTCTTTGGTACTGTGGCTTTCGTTCATCGTCTATCTCCCGGACTTGACAAACTCTCTCCTAGAGAAGTCAAGTGTGTCTTTGTTGGTTATTCCAGAACTCAGAAGGGATACCGGTGTTATGATCCTGCGACTAAGAGGTACTTCGTGAGTGTTGATGTCACTTTCTTTGAGTCGGTCATGTATTTTTCTCCTGCATGTGACAGAATGGTACCATCCACTACCACTGATGATATCTATGTTCCTCCACCGCCTACATTGAGTACACCTGAGTTGTCTCCTGTGCCTGTCTCCACGCCAGCATCACCACCACCACCACCTCCGCCTCCACCCATTCCACGGCCTATCATATCACCGTTACCTAAATTCTATACACGCCGGTCAGGTCCTGCTCAGACTACACAGCAGCCAATCATCACGCCTCAGGTATGTTCAGATGGCATTACTACTGACGGGTCAGGTTTGGTACATGTGCAGGATCCTTCAGTACAGGCAGACACTAGCCCATCCAGTATAGCAGATGATGATCTTGATGTTCCGATTGCTATTCGGAAGCAGAGGAGCAATGTGCCTCTTATCCATTTGCTTCACAGGTGTCTTTTCACCGTCTCACTGGTGATTTTCAGAGATTTGTCACAGCCTTGTCTTCCGTGGATATACCACGGACATACCAGGAAGCTTTGAAGAATGATTGCTGGAGATTAGCAATGGAAGAAGAGATGAGGGCCTTACAGTCTCGTGGCACATGGTCTTTGGTCCCTGCACCTTCTGATGCATCCGTTGTGAGCTGTAAATGGGTCTTCACAGTCAAATATCATGCAGATGGCACTATGGATAGGTACAAAGCACGCTTGGTTGCCCGTGGGTTTACACAAACCTATGGTGTGGATTACATGGATAATTCTCTCCAGTGGCGAGACACTCTACTCTTCGTATTCTCTTATCTGTTGCTGTGGTCCGTGATTGGAGTATATCTCAACTAGATGTCAAGAATGTCTTTTTGTACGGGGACTTACAGGAGGAAGTCTACATGCAGCAGCCACCTGGGTTTACTGCTGAGGGGGAGAAGCACATGGTCTGTAGACTTCACAAGGCGATATATGGCCTCAAACAGAGTCCGAGAGCATGGTTCCAGAAGCTGTCCAACCTGATTGAGGAACAGGGATTCAAGAGGTCAAATGCCGATCACTCATTGTTTGTCCAGAAGTCATCGGCAGGTACGGTTATCATTATGGTCTATGTGGATGATATTCTTGTTACAGGAGACGATGTTCAGGGCATAGAGAGGGGAAGGCAATCCTAGGCCGTCAGTTCGTTACAAAGGATCTTGGAACCCTAAGATACTTTCTGGGGTTGGAATTTGCAAGGAATGCACAGGGCTTGGTGATGACCCAACGGAAGTACATTACAGACTTCCTGATTGAGACTGGCATGGATGGATGCAAACCATCAAGTATTCCCATGGACCCTAGCATGAAGTTGTATGATGGTGATACTGATGAAGTAGATAAGAGGAGATATAGAGAAATGGTGGGAAAACTCCTCTACATTACCATAACTCGTCCAGACATTCAATTTGCAGTTAGCAGGGTGAGTCAATTTATGGAGCAGCCAAGACAGGTTCACATGGATGCTATACACATGATACTGAGGTATCTGAAGTCTTCTCCAGAGTCAGGGCTGCTATTCAGAAAGGGCACAGACTTATCCATCTCAGCGTGTGCAGACGCAGATTATGCAGGATGCCCTAAGGATCGAAAATCAACCTCAGGGTTCGCAGTGTTTGTTGGAGGCTCTTTGATTTCTTGGAAAAGCAAGAAACAAATTGTTGTGGCAAGGTCCAGTGCCGAATCCGAATATAGGGCCATGGCTCAAGCCAGCACGGAAATGATGTGGGTTCGTTCAGTACTATAAGATCTACATGTAGCGGTGCCCCTACCTATGAAGCTTCAGTGTGACAATCAGGCAGCATTGTTCATTGCCAATAATCCAGCTTTCCATGAAAGGACCAAGCATAATGAAGTTGACTGCCATTACACTAGGGACTTGATCCAGAGAGGATTGATATCTACTGCACATGTGAGCTCAGGAGATCAGACTGCAGATGTATTCACCAAGCCATTGCTCAGAGGACCTTTTCAGAGATGTTCATCCAAGCTGAGCATGATAGATATCTATGCTCCACCTTGAGGGGGAGTGTAGAGATAGTTCGTAGTATTATTATCTTTTTATGTATCTTTTTGTTATTTCTTTATCTTTGATAGACCTCTCTGTAATTTACCCTTAAGGTCTCTCCCTATATAAGAGAGCCTAGGGTTTTCTGAATAATGATCGAAGACTCTTTTCCCAACACATGCCATTCAGATTCCAGACTCTACGGTTCAGATCCAGTTTCAGACTCGACATTAGACATCTCCGAGTCTCCAGTTTCAGACACGCATATGATTACGGTCATTTTCAGATGAGCATATGTTGCTATCATTTGTCAGTGGTCTCCATCATTCTTCTTCTTCTTGTTCAGCCAGAGTTTTCATGTGAGCCATACGGACTCCAGAGCAGAGGACCATTCCCTATGCCATTGAAGGCAAGGATTTTCATGTGGTATCATAGGTAGTCCAGAGTAGAGCACCATTCTCTGAGCCAGAAGGGAGAGACCCAGTTCTCCGACGAGGAGACTTCAGGCGTTGTTTCAGACTCGATGATCAGATTCCGAGTTCTTCAGTTGACTCACACTCCAGCCCGCTCGTTCTCCTCACCTGCACGGCATGAGAAGCAACGTCCTCGACTGCAGCAATGTGCGTGTTGGGTTGATATTGTCCGTAGTGTCCTTTAGCGTTGAGTGGAGTTTCTTTCTGTTTGTCCAAGCTGAGCATTGCATGCTCCAGCTTGAGGGGGAGTGTTGGAGTATAAGTTGTATGCGCCTATTGTGTTGTAGCAGGGTAAATGGATCCTGGAGGAGATCCATTTACCCCATCTAGTGTTTAGTTCCACATCGTCCAATGGTGGGACTTGGAGGATCTGGAGAAGCTATATAAGGAGCCCCAGACCTCTTGTATCCATTGAGAGAAAGTGCAATGCATAACATGCCCCTTTGAGGGCTTCTCTCGTGGTTTCATCCCGCTCCTCACGGAATAGGGTTCCACGTTAAATCCCATTCTTCTTATTGTTCTTTATCATTGTTCCATGTTCGCTTCTGCATATTTATTTCTTAACAGTTACTGTTGCATCTCACCGTATTATATTTATATTTTATGTTTTCTTTGGGTATCACTTATGTAATTAACCCTTGTATCTTCTCCTGTATAAGAGAGACCTGAGATCTCTTTTATCATATGACTTATTTTTATTCCAACATGGTATCAGAGCAACGGTCCTAGACCGGGATTCTCGAACCAAAACCCTAATCCTAACCCCGGTCGTCGCCCCCCCCCCCCTCTCTCTCCACGCACCACCGCTCCATCCCAACAGCACCGCCGCGCCTTCCCAGCACCATCACGCCCTTCTGCACGGCCAACGGTACCTCCCAGTGCCATCGCCGACCGCCAGCGGCCCCTCCCAGCGTCGTTGCCGCCTCCCAACGGTCCAACCTGACGTCGCCCTACAGCAGGAGCCTCCCCGCGCGGCCTTCCAACCTCGGCATCCGGTCTGGCGCCGCTGCTTTGCCTCCTTAGGTGTTGAGGCCCGATCCAGAAGGGCTCCTGTGTACCCTCAGCGGCCCCGGATCCCTCATTTGAGTGCAACGGACCCTCCTTCACCCGCGACGAGGTCTGGACTGATTTGCGAGGGGTGATATAGTTTAATTTCTCCTTTCATTTGCAGTCTTCGTCCTCAAACACGGCATTAGGGATGAGTGTATAAGTCTACACCTCATCCCTCATATGATGTTGTAGACAAGTCTATTGCTGAGATATTCTCATCTTGTTCCGCATTTTGGCCTATTGAAGAATGTTAGAAAACAAGGGTGACGTGTTCTCTTCCGGTGCCTTCAAAGGACCGGCACCTATCGTAAAGATGGAGACCAACTACGAGTTATGGTCCATGCAGTTTCGTACCCTAATGCAATGCCACAACAAGGAGCATATTCTGAATGATTCAGAGCCGGAGGACAAGACTGGGACAAACGCATCATGGAAGCAAGATGATGCATATGTTCGTATATCTGGGACGCTTACACAGAGATTGCTAATGATATTGTCAATCAGCCAACTACAAAGGCCATGTGGGACATATTGGTTGCTACCTACGGACAGGTGAAAAATGAGAGCAAGATACTCCAACTTCAGTTCGACATTTTCTCGACCAAGCAAAATGGTCAACCTCTCCATGCACATTTTTCTCATATGAGGGGAATGTTTGAACGACTCCATAGTTTCATGGCTATTACTACCAGCGTGGAACAACAACAGGCGTATTGGAATGCCACTATGACTAGAGTTTTCCTGTCATCCCTTGACTCAGAGTACGATGCAGCTCGTACTCAACTTCTGACTAGAGAGACCATACCATCAATGGAGGAGGTCTACAAGCGACTGAGTAGGATTTCTACCATACCTACTTCCACGACACAGCCGACATCCTCGGCTATGGCTGCTTCTCGTGGACGAGGTAGTGCGTCCCAGTTCCGGGGTCGTGGACCTCGTGGTAGAGATGAAGGTCGTCAGCGTGGTCCATGTTCTTATTGTCGTCGTCCTGGCCACTCAGAGAGACATGCTTTCACAAGCATGGCTTTCTGGCGTCTGCACGTATTGCTGGGCAGACTGACTCTTCACTTGCACCCACTACTGCTGCACGTTTTGATGATCTTCTCTCGAGACTTCGAGAAATGGTGACCACTCCTGTGACTTAGACTGCAGGACCATCAGATGCAGCGGCCACCGCCAGAGCAATGCCCAGTTTATCAGGTATTTCATATGTACTTACCCGTAGCAGCAGTTCCGATGTGACCGATTGAATTATGGATTCTGGAGCATCTCATCACATGTGTGGAGATCGGACACAGTTTTCCTCGTACAGGACTATTCCTCCTGTGTGATACGTGAATATAGTCAATGGACCCATTATTGGCCAAGGGGAGATTGTTTTAGCCCCTTCTATACGTCTTCAGAATGTTTTACATGCTCCAGACTTTCAGATAAATCTTTTGTCTATTAGTCAGATTACAAAAGATTTACACTGTCGTTTTAAAGCCTTGTAATTGGCATATCTCAGATCCTATATAATAAGATCCGGCTCGTCAAGAGGAAGCCACCGGAATTTATTTCGTGTGAATCGGACTTTGTTTCGATTTGTTATGAATTTCGGAAGAAAGAGAAGTAAGGAGGGTTAAGATGTCATTAACCCATAATGATTGTCATTAAGACTAATTAAACATGATTAAAGAAACTACGATGGATTAAAACCTGCTAATGATCATTAGCAAACACTAATCAATAGTTAACAAAAGATAAGCATAAGCCGTGAAAGTTAAATCGTGATTAGTGAAAGTTAATCACGATTAGTGTTAATTAAGCGTCATTAGCGAATCTAGAATCCTCTAGAATATTCTAACTTAAGCTCCAAGTTTGGGATAAGTTTTGCCTAAAACCATGGGCCAAAACCATGGGCCGCTAAACCATGGTTAAGGTCTAAACCATAGTTTTCTAACCATGGTTAATGGTTTTCTGGAGCCTATAAATAGACCCCCTTCCGATTCATTCTCTACAATTTCTGCTACCACCACCACCCTAAGGGCTAGGGTCAAGAGGTCGGGAGGAGGAGTGGGAGGCGAGGAAGGAGCGCTAGCGAAGTGCTGCCGGATGAATGAGGAGGAGAAAGGTATGATCCTCTCTTAATTTGCTTCGTAAGCTAGGCTTTCAACCTCTTGTTCTTCCAAATTTTGTTCTTGATTCATCTTTCTTTCCAATTCGTTTCCTCTTGTGGTTCGAGGAGAAATCTGTGTAACACCCTACTTAGGTGTGGACGGTTGTGCACGTCAGTGAACCCTATGATTCGTCACACATTCACTCACCTAAGACGCGTGGTGTCTATCGATTCTCCATTGCTTATTGTTCTTTCTTTTCCGCTTTTATAGTTATTTTGATGGAGAAATCCGTGTAATACCCTACTTAGGTGCGGGCGGTTTGTGCACGTCAGTGAACCCTATGATTCGTCACACATTCACTCACCTAAGACGCGTGGTATCTACCGATTCTCCATCGCTTGCAGTTTAATTATATTCTTTCAGTTTTGCTATAGTTTTGCTATTGTTTTCCTCTCGATTGATTTTATAGAGGAAATACTTTTCGTTTTTATTTTGAAATATGTCCCGATATAAGGGGAAATTCTGCTAAAATTTTCCGTAAAATATGTCCCGATATAAGGGGAAACTCTGCCGAAAATTTTCTAGAAATATTACCCCGTATAAGGGGAAGCTCTGCTGAAAATTCAAGAGAAAATATGGTCTTGGCGTTCTTCGTGTTCTTCATGTTCCTCGCATTCTTCGTTCGTTCTTTGCGTGCTTGACACGTTCTTAGCGTTTTTGATACGAAAATGAAATTCGATCTTTTCAGGAGCCTTAAAGCATCCTTTCTTAAACAAAACACGATAAAGTCTTGCATACGTGAGAGAGAGCTCGATTAGGAAACGAAATCTTCCTTTTGCTGTTGGATTTTCATACGAGATTATTGAAATTTTTGATTTTATTTCTTTGCTATGAAGAACCCTAATTTTGGCTATTTGTGAAAAAGTCTAAAGAGTTGCTTTGTGATTTCCACTAAAATAAGGTTTAAGCATCAAATTGATGCGTTAGTTTTGAAAGTTAGGGTTTGGGAGTTAAAATAGGCATAAATACGAATATATATGCATATGAATAATATATATGTGAGTCTACACTAAGTATTGCTGACTATGCAAATCAAAGACTTAACGAAAGAATTATATCATGGGAATTGATGTGGTTTGAGTTGGATCCTGAAAAGGATCGTGTGTCACGTTATGGATAACTGGAAGTAGAACTACAGGTCGGGCATGCAACCTGTAGGTTTGTCGGAAGGACAATTATTGGTGTTTCACTACCTAAGTGGTACACGGTTGTCCTGTTATGATAAGTACGCACGAAATGAATGATTTGCAACGCGTGGTACTGGGAGCCAATATCTTCGGGTTGAACAACGGAAGATGTGGTCGTGCCAGGTGGAGGCACGGGTGGTTCAATAGCGGCTGGGTCACGATAATATGTATTTAAAGCCGCTAGGTTATATGATTAAATGGTAGCCTGAGGTTTTAAGCAACCGAGTCCTTGAGGACGCTATGCTCATTTGTTTTCCAGGCCGAGGGTTTGGGACCCTGTTTAATAAAAGAAAAGAAAAATTGTCAGGGTAGTATTGGAGGATTGGTTGAGGCGACGTGCGGCAGCATAAGCTTATCAATATCAACACAATCTCCAATCCCGAAGTGTCCACAGCTTCGGAGTCCAATAATGGTTGGGTTCCCCTACACTAATCCCTGACGTGGAATAGAAAGGAATTTGACTTAAATTAACAAGAATGAATGAAACCTTTTGTGATAACAAGTTTTGCAAAATTACACAAATTGTTTGTTTTTCTCTTCTTCATTATTTAGCATTCGCTAATTTTTTTCCTATAATTTATGGAAAACCCAACATGTGTCGATGAGCCATCACAAGGACTTTAAAAAATCCATCCAGCTTACATACTAGACATCCAGTCAGCCACAGTAACTTTTCTTTGTAAGGTAGTTAGTAATATTTTGTATATTTTTCTTTCAAGCTGATGTACATGTAAATAGTTATAGTGGGACAATGTATCATCTGAACTTTATTTTGTGAATGGAAAAGTGTTGAAATACTTTCTTCTTAATATACTTTATTTGCAGTCTGATTCTGAATGTTAGTTGTGATTGCTGAATATATTATTGCTAAGTAACCAGATCCGGCTAAGCGAGGATCCGACGGCCCGAGAAAAGGGGTCGTGACAGTCGTGCCATTTTTGACCCCTCTTCTCTTATGTTTCAGGACATACTAACTGGTAGGATGATTATTCATGGTCGTGAGAAGAGAGGATTGTACAAGCTTGCAGTTCCATCATGTGCTAGGGTGGCCTCTATTCCCTCTGGATCTGTCTCGCCTTTTCTGTGGCATCTTCGCTTTGGTCACCTTCTCCTTCAAAAGATGATGCGTGTTCTTCCGCAAATATCTACTCGTACTACTTTGAAATGTGAAGCTTGTCAACTTGAGAAACACCATCGCTCCTCCTTTCCGAGTCATCCCAGTCGTAGTAGTAGCTAGTCATTTAAGTTGATTCATTTTGACATTTGGGGTCCAAGTCGTGTTCCTGATCATCAGGGTCATAGTTTTATATTGTTGTTGTGGGTGATTATTCTAGACTCTCTTGTGTTTTCTTACTTAAACATAAGTCTGAAGCAGGTGCTATAATTAAGACTTTTCTTATTAAGATCTGCTAAAGTCAAATACATTCGTACCGACAATGCTTTGGAATTTTCTACTCTTCATTTGGCAGAATTTATCCAGTCTCCGGGTATAGTTCATCAGACTTCATGCACTTATACATCACAGCAAAATGGGGTTGCAGAACACAAACATCGTCACCTCTTAGACATCACTAGGACCTTGTTGATTCACAGTAGTACACCTCATTCATTCTGGGGGGATGCGGTCCTAACTGCCTGTTACTTGGCAAATCGCATGCCTTCCACCATTCTTGGAGAGAAGAGTCCCTTCCCGATTGCGTTTCTCGAAAAGGAACTCTTCACGCTTACTCCTCGTGTTTTTGGATCGGTGGCTTTTGTCCACGACTTTACTCCTGACCATGACAAGCTCTCACCTAGAGCTGTCAAATGTATCTTTGTTGGTTATTCTCGTACCCAAAAAGGGTACAGATGTTTTGATCCTTTTGGGAGAAAATACTATGTGTTATATTTTTCGAATCTATTATGTATTTCTCTCCTACAGGTGACAGGTTGTCTAATCCTGGATCCAAAGAGGATGTTGTGGTTCCTCTACCTCCATCTGCTCCTTGTAATGTACCTCGGTCTTCAACACCACCACCACCACCCCCACCGCAACCTCCACCTCCTCCCAAAGATTTTACATTCTTAACCCATGTTTATACTCGCAGGTCTTCTACTCGCCTCTATGCTCATGCACCTACCACATCATCCATCACACCTCAGGTATGTCAGGAACATTATTTCTACTGATGGCATTGGAGATTTGAATAATGAACAGGAAGAGTTAATTCCAGAGGATTGTGAGGCTGATGACCTGGAGATACTGATTGCTCTTAGGAAACCTCGTCGCCAATGGTGCCACTTACCCAATGGTTGCACATGTTTCCTTGGATCATCTTTCAGAGGACTACAAGAAGTTTATAATGGAACTATATGTTGTTACTATCCCGCGAACGTATCAAGAGGCGCTCCAGGACAGTAGGTGGTGTCTTGCTATGGAAGAAGAGATGACGGCTCTGCGATCACGGGTTACATAGAGCATTGTCTCACCTCCACTAGGAGCATCTATTGTAAGCTGCAAATGGATATTCACGGTCAAGCAAAGGCCCGATGGCAGTGTCGATCGATTCAAAGCAAGGCTTGTGGATCGGGGATTCACCCAAACCTATGGGGTGGATTATCAGGACACCTTCTCTCCAGTAGCAAGACATTCGACACTATGCATTCTGCTATCTGTTGTCGTTTCCAGGGATTGGCCTCTGTATCAACTTGATGTCAAGAATGCCTTTCTCTATGGGGATCTACATGAGGAAGTATATATGCAACAACCACCAGGATTTGCTACTAAGGGGGAGTCTCAGAAGGTGTGCCGATTTTACAAGTCGATTTATGGCCTGAAGCAGAGTCCGAGAGCTTGGTATCAAAAGCTATCGGAATTAATAGAGCAAAAGGGGTTTGTGCAGTCTACTGCGCACCACTCACTGTTTGTACAGAGAACACCTAGAGGTACCGTGGCTATTCTTGTTTATGTGGATGATATTGTCATTACAGGAGATGATGAGCAGGGTATTCTTACTGTCAAGGAGTTCCTTGGTCAGCAGCTAGTGACCAAGGACCTTGGCAATCTTCGCTACTTTCTTGGATTAGAGTTCGCCAGGAATCAACACGGACTCGTAATGAATCAAAGGAAATTTGTTATGGACCTTCTATCTGAGATAAGTATGACAGGGTGCAAGCCTACTTCTACTCCTAAGGATGCAAGCATGAAATTGTATGATGCGGACACTGAAGAAATTGACTGGAGAAGATATAGAGAGCTTGTTGGGAAGCTCCTATACTCCACCATTACCAGGCTAGATATTGCTTTTGCAGTTAGCAAAGTCAGTCAGTTCATGGAGCAACCCAGGAAGGTGCATATGGATGCCGTCCACATGATCGTGAGGTATTTCAAGACTTCACATGGCTCTGGCCTTGTGTTCAGCAGGGATGCGTCACTTAAGGTAACAGGATGTGCAGATGCAGATTATGCTGATTGTCCCAGGGACAGAAAGTCGACTTCTGATTTTGCTATCTTTGTAGGCAGCTCACTTGTTTCATGGAAAAGCAAGAAGCAGACAGTGGTGGCCAGATCTAGTGTTGAGTCTGAATACAGGGCTATCGCACAAGGATGTACAAAAATGATGTGGGTTAGATCAGTATTAACCGACCTTACTGCTGAGGTTTCTCTTCCTATGAAGTTTTGTGATAATCAAGCAGCTCTATTTATTGCCAATAACCCTGCTTTTCATGAGAGGACAAAGCATATCGAGGTTGATTGTCATTCACTAGAGACATGATCCAGAAAGGTCTTATATCCACCTCTCATGTTTCCACAGGAGATCAGACGGCAGATATCTTCACGAAGGCACTGGCTAGAGGTCCATTTCAGAGATGTTGTTCCAAGCTGAGCATGGTTGATATTTATGCTCTACCTTGAGGGGGAGTGTTGAGATGTTTATATCTCACCGTATTATATTTATATTTTATATTTTCTTTGGGTATCACTTGTGTAATTAACCCTTGGCTCTTCTCATATATAAGAGAGCCCTGGGATCTCTTTTATCATATGACTTATTTTTATCCCATCAGTTACATATAGTAGCTTGCCAACAAGCTCTGTATACCTCCTCTTGTTGACTTCCTCGGTATCATTATCATAGAGCTTCATACTTAGGTCAAGCGGATTAGTGGCAAGTCTTCAATCTGCCATGCATGTCTCTGACAGAAGATCTAAACATACTTCGTCTGGGTCATCACAAGATCCCGTTGGTTCCTGGCAAACTCTAGTCCAAGGAAGTAACGTAGTTGTCCAAGGCCCGGTCACAGGTTGCTGACCTAGGAAGTCCTTGGCACTCTGAATGCCCTGATCGTCATCCCCTATAATAATAATGTCATCAACATAAACAAGAATGGTTGTAGTACCTCTCTGGGCTTATGTATGAACAAGGAGTGATCAGTAATTGATCTCACAAACCCATGCTGCTCTATCAAGTCCAGTGTTCAGAAATGCGGCCCAGGCGGCCGCATATGCGGCCGCATATGCGTATTCGGTGACTAAACCGAACCGCATATACAATATGCGGTACATATGCGGTTTTGGCGAGTATGCGGCCGAGTAAACCGCATATGCGGCCGCATACTCGGCCGCCTATTGGATAGACCCTCTCCATTAAGGCTTCATCTATAGTTGATGTTGCTGTTGTCCTTCAGAGTCATAAAAAAATAAATGTTGTTAAATATTTAATTAAATTGATTATAGAAATGCTTTTATACAGCTGCTGCAGTAAAAAAATATTTTTTTATTTTTATTTAATTACAACTGACAACTATTTATGGAAAGGTTTTTTATTTAATTTCTTCAAATGCCATTTCCTGTCTTTGCATTTGCTTAATTTGAATTCATTTAGTTTTAGAATCCAATACATCTTTCATGAAAAATATATTTGAGTCGTTTGCTTTCTTCATCATTACTTTTCTTAATTGTTCAGATATTCTGCAATCAAATTTTTGTTAAATCCCGTAGCTAGTTACCATCTCATTAATGCTTGTTCTTCTCAAAAAATCTCATTAACGCTTGGTAAAAGGGAATCCCATTATTTAATCATTGAACACAATCTAATTTCATTTATTTATAGTTAATTCCTATAGAAACATAAACATCTTTCTAATAGGAATTGATTTATTATTGTTTTATCTCGTAATATTTTTTTGTTCTTATATTAAGCATTTTAACAATAAGTATGCCAACTAATTTTCACCTTTGAATTTTTGTCATGAATTACTCTTTTATTTAAATGGGCATTTTTTCGAAATGCTTTGCTTGAAATCATGCCGTACTAAAAAGTCTATGCATATATTTCGTATATTGTTATTTATTCAAAACATAAATCTCTAATATTTGAATTTAAGTTATTATTTTAATTATTTTTAAAATAAAATAATACAAAACGCATAATCTGCATATACTTCCGCATATACTTCCGCATATCCGCTTACTCGCTTCAGACCGCCTGACCGAACGAAAACCGCATACCGACTTTCCTGAACCTAGATCAAGTCCAAGAGCTTTTGGAACCATGCTCTTGAACTCTGCTTGAGGCCATAGATAGCCTTGTGTAACCTGCACACCTTCTGACACTCCCCTCAGTAGCAAACCCAAGTGAATGATGCATGTAGACCTCCTCCTGCAGATCACCATAGAGGAATGCATTCTTAACATCAAGCTGATAAAGGGCCAATCTCGTGTCACAGCAACAAGGAGAATACGTAGAGTAGAATGTCTGGCAACTAGAGAAAGTGTCCTGTAGTCCACCCCATATGTATGGGTGAACTCTCGTGCCACAAGTCTCGCCTTATAGCGGTCCACGCTTCCATCCGCACGGTGTTTCACAGTGGACACCCATTTGTATCCCACAACAGATGCATCAACAGGAACAGAAACAAGACTCCATGTACCACGTGACTGTAGCGTAGTCATCTCCTCCTCCATGGCTAACCTCCACTGGTTATCTTTGAGAGCCTCCTGATACGTCTATGGTATCTGCATTACTGATAGTGTTGGAAAAATGAGAAAACTTTTTTATTCCATATGCCCTAGGCTTTCTTATATAGGAGAGTAGCCTATGGGTAAAATACATAAAGAGTCCAATGAGAAAAAGAAAATGCAAAGAGGTACAGACGAAAATGTTATAGACTAAAATATATCTCTACACTCCCCCTCAAGGTGGAGCATAGATATCAATCATGCTCAGCTTGAACGAACACTTCTGGAATGGCCCTCGAAGTAATGCCTTGGTGAAGATGTCAGCAGTTTGGTCCTCTGAGCTAATATGGGATGTAACAATAAACCCCTTTTGAATCATATCACATACGAAGTGACAATCAACCTCAATGTGCTTGGTTCGTTCATGAAATGCTGGATTATTTGCAATGAATAGAGCAGCCTGACTGCCACATTCCAGAGCCATAGGAAGCGAGACTTCTATATATAGATATGTAAGCACAGCCTTTATCCACATCATTTCTGTACTGACCTAGGCCATAGTCCTATATTCAGATTCAGCACTGGACCTTGCTACAATCGTTTGCTTCTTGCTCCTCCATGAGACTAGAGAATCTCCAACATACACAGCAAACCCAGTGGTGGACTTCCTATCCTTAAGACATCCTGCGTAATCGGCATCTGCACATGCTGAGATAGTAACCTCCTTGTCTTTCTTAAACAGCGGACCTACACCTGGAGATGACTTAAGGTACTTGAGTATCATATGTATAGCATCCATGTGTACCTGACGTGGTTGCTCCACGAACTGGCTTACTCGACTCACAGCAAAGGAGATATCGGGTCTGGTAATAGTAACATAGAGAAGCATGCCCACCAATTCTCTGTACCTTCTCCTATCCACCTCATCAGTGTCGTCGTCATATAATTTCATACTGGGATCCATAGGTGTAGTGGCACGTCGGCAACCAAGCATTCTTGTTTCACTCAACAGGTTAGTGACATATTTCCTCTAGGTCATTACCAACCCATGAGGATTTCTGGCGAATTCCAGTCCCAGAAAATATCTAAGAACTCCAAGGTCCTTGGTGACGAATTCACGAACCAGCATTTCTTTCACCCCCCGAATTCCTTGTTCATCATCACCTGTAATCAAGATATCTTCTACATACACCATAATTGCAATAATACCCATGGGTGTCTTCTGTACGAACAAGGAATGATCTGCATTAGAACGTCTGTACCCCTGTTTCTCAAACAGGTCCGAGAGCTTCTGGAACCAAGCTCTGGGGCTCTTCTTAAGGCCATAGATAGCCTTATGAAGTCTGCACACCTTAGGATACTCCCTCTCAACAGCAAAACCAGGTGGTTGTTGCATGTAGACTTCCTCCTGTAAATCATCGTATAAGAATGCATTCTTCACATCTGATTAGTATAGTGGTCAATCACGAGTAACCGCAACAGAGAGGAGGATCCGTAGGGTGGAATGGCGAGCAATCGGTGAGAATGTATCAAGATAATCCACCCATATGTTTGTGTAAAGCCACGAGCCACCAGGCGTGCCTTGTATCTGTCAATGCTGCCATCTGCATTCTGCTTAATTGTAAAGACTCACTTGTAGCTAACTGTAGACACATCAGTAGGTGCAGTAACAAGACTCTATGTGCCTCTGGACTGAAGAGCAGTCATTTCTTCCTCCATGGCTAAACGCCATCGACTATCCTTCAACGCATCTTCGTAATTCCGTGGAATATCCACCGTTGATAGTGCAATGACAAAGTTCCTGAATTCTCCAGTTAGGCGATCAAAAGACACTGAGGATGCTATAGGATATGATGCGCAGATGCGCTTCTGCTTTCGAAGAGCAATAGGTAGATCTAAATCACATGCCTCCTCATCTGGCCTCTGTAACACATCCTGCTCAGGGAAATCATCAGATCCATCAATATTAATATTCTCATAACATACCTCATGCAAGCTAGAAGATGAGCGGTGACCATGAGCAGAAGCAGGCAGACGGGTATTGTTGAATGGCAATGGTGAAACAAGCACAGTGACAGGAGGTATAGGAGATGGTAGCGGTGGAGGTGGTAGAGGTGATGGTTGTGGTGGAGGAGGCATGTATATAGCATCAATAGTGTCAGAGGATACCAACTAATCACCTGTAGATGAGAAGTATATAACAGATTCGAAAAAGGTAACATCAACACTAACGAGATACCTCCTGCGTAATGGATCATAACACTTGTACCCCTTCTGTGTTCTTGAGTACCCGACGAAGACACACTTGATAGCCCTAGGAGAGAGCTTGTCAACCCCTAGAGACAACTGATGGACAAAGGCAACCAAGCCAAACACACGAGGAGTAAGGGAGAACAGTTCTTTGTCAGGAAAAATAAGAGAGAAAGGAATCTTCTCACCTAGGACAGATGACGGCATACGATTAATGAGATAACATGTCGTAAGAACAGCATCGCCCCAGAAAGAATGAGGAGCATGATTCTGTATAAAAAGCGACCTGGCGACATCAAGTAAATGACGATGTTTCCTTTCAGCAACTCCATTTGTTGGGAAGTATAGGCGCAGGATGTTTGGTGGATAATCCCTTGAGATGATAAGTAATTGGAGAGGTTATGAGTACAAAATTCCAAGGCATTATCACTTCTCACAATTTTAACAGATGCAGAAAAAACATTACGAGCTTCATTAATGAAACTGATGATAATATTCCCCGCTTTAGATTTATTCTTTAACAGAAAGACCCATGACACACGAGAGAAATCATCCACAATAACTATATAAAACATGTGTCCCTGATGATCAGAAACACGACTAGGACCCCACATATCGACATGAAACAACTCAAACTTGGAGGTACTACTCCGACACTGACGACTGGGAAAGGTAGACCGATGATGCTTTCCCAACTAACAAGCCTCACATTGGATGGACATGTGAGGTGAAACTTGGAGTAACACATGACGTAATTTTTGAAGCGATAGATGTCCAAAGCGCAAGTGCCATGGTAATGGGGAGATGGATCCAGCAGGTAGAGATGAAGCTCCAGCATAAGGGGTCTGACTAAGGCGATAGAGGCCGCCTTGCTCATAGCCACGCCCAATCACATTGCCCGTAAGGATGTCCTGAAAAATGAGAGAAGATGGATCAAAAATTGCTCAACAATGTAAATCCTTTGTAAGTTGGCTAATGGACAACAAATTCATCGAAAAATCAGGCGTGTGTAACACGTTCTTGAGATGCATGGATGGTGTCAGTCTAATCTCCTGACCAGTAATCGAAGAATGTGTCCCATTAGCAATAATCACAGTATGGCCTGGAGGAACCTGTCGG
Source organism: Ottelia alismoides (assembly GCA_037367405.1). Lineage (NCBI taxonomy): Eukaryota > Viridiplantae > Streptophyta > Magnoliopsida > Alismatales > Hydrocharitaceae > Ottelia > Ottelia alismoides. The sequence continues at coordinate 462,545 of JAZKJV010008852.1, read as the reverse complement.
TATCCTGTAAGTAGACCTTGATCACCACACAGATGATGCGTGGCACCAGAGTCCATAATCACTCTAAAGTATCTGATCCACTACTGCTAGTGAATGCATAAGTGCTACCTGATGTACTGGTGGATGCAGACGCAGCAACGTCGGAGTGACTCTCAGAATTAGGCGTTGATGCAGCAGGACCAGATGGAGGAATAATACCCCTCAGACGGGCTACAAGGTCATCAAAGCGTTGATCCATAGATGAAGCAGATGGAGGCTCAATCTGTCAGTTGCTCGTGCAGAAGCAGGAAACCCATGTTTAAAATAGCATGTGTCTTCGGTATGTCCGAACGATGGCAAAAAATACATGATGGCCGAACACGGCCTCCTCTGCCTCGAGGTCCACGGCCACGGAACTAATGATGATCCCCATGACCTCGATTGGCTGTCATGGCTGAGGTGGTCTGATTTGCAGTAGACGAAGGAACAGTGATACGACTCAGCCTATGAAAAGCTTCCTCCATAGGAGGAATAGTGGAATCCACCAAGATCTGAGAACGTGCTACCTCGTACTCTGGATCAAGGACAGCCAGAAAAACACCCACCATAGTGGCATTCCGATAGGTCTTCTGTTGCTCTGGAGTGGTTGTGAGAGGCATGAAGCTATAAAGCTTCTCAAACATTCCACGTAAAGACGTGTACAATGAGTGTAGAGGCCGTCCATTATGCTTGATTGTAAAGATGTCATGCTGAAGTTGCAGAATATCCGTCCCATTCTTTGCCTGTGAATAGGTAGCAGCCAGAATGTCCCACATTGCTTTGGCAGTGGGCGGATGGAGAATATCGTTAGCAATCTCAATTGCTAATGTTCCGGAAAGCCAAACTTTGGCATATGTGTCATCTGCCTCCCAAGAGGCATTAACCCCTGTCTTCTCAGCAGGCTCTTCCTCAGTAAGAATGTGCTTCTTACCGATTGACTTCATCATACTCATGAATTGCATGGCCCACAGTTCATAATTTGAACCATCCATTTTCACAATAGGCGTTGGACCTCTGAAGGCGCCTGTAGATGAAATATCTGCCTTATTTTCTGACATTATGGTATTAGAAGACTAGGGGAGTAGATAAAGGAGATGATTGTCTACACTGACATTAACTATTTAGTTGCAAGTGTAGACGCAAGCAACCAAACCCATTATTCTGAAAATGCGCGCACGAAACGATTCTGGAGCTGCACGTGCGTTGGCCTAGGGCTGCACATGCACGGAAATCACACGCACAAATGTGCCGCAAGATGCGCGTGTAGGATCTCGAACAGGGACACGCACCAAGGCGTGCACGGCACACCTTCACGTGCACCAGTGCACAGGCGCACAGGTGTGTGCTCCTACACACAGGCGCGAGCGATCGAGCAGGTGCGCACAGGCGCGTGTACGAGGAGCTTGCACAGACGCGTGCACAAGCGCGCACAAGGGCGAGGAGGCGTGCACAGATGCGCACAAGCGCGTGCACAGATGCGTGCACAGGCGCGTGAGTGTGCGCGAGGAGGCGTGCACAGGAGCGCCGACGCCGGGGCGGAGCAAGGCGGCTTGCGGCAGTACGCGGAGGGCTTGAGGGTAGAGGCTAAGGTTAGGGTTTGGTTTGAGAACTTCAGTCTAGGACCGTCGCTCGGATACCATGTTGAGAAAAATGAGAAAACTTTTTTATTCCATACGCCCTAGGCTCTCTTATATAGGAGAGTAACCTATGGGTAAAATACATAAAGAGTCCAACAGGAAAAAGAAAATGCGAAAAGGTACAGACGAAAATGTTATAGACTAAAATATATCTCTACAGATAGTGCCAAAGTAAATCTCCTGAAATCCTCTGACAACCTGCTCAAAGAAACCTAGGTTGCAAGAGGGTAAGTAGCACACGCATGTTTCTGCTTTCGTAGAGCAATCGGTACGTCAAGATCATCTGCCAAGTCCGGGGCCTGGAAATTTCCCTCTTGAGAGGGCACCTGCTCATCCTGTCTCGAATAATGTTGCACAGTCAACTCAGTAGTAGCATCAGTAGAAATAATATGCTCATTACATACCTGAGGCGTGCTGGATGATGGGCAAGGCATGTGAGCATGACGAACAGAGCGAGAGCTTTGAGGAAAAACACAAGACAAAAACTGAACCAAAGGAGGAGGTGGTGGAGGTGGTGTAAGAGGAGGAAAAGGTGAAGGACCAACTGTAGGAGGTGGTGGCATGTATATCTCATCATCATAGCCAGATGGAGCAAGTCTATCACTTGTAGGGAAAAAATACATGACAGACTCAAAGAAAGTAACACCAGCACTAACAAAATATTTCTGCCTTAGAGGATCAAAGCAGCGATACCCCTTTTGGGTACAAGAGTAGCCTACAAACATGCATTTGACAGCTCTAGGAGAGAGCTTGTCACGCCCTGGGGAGACATCATGAACGAAGGCAACAGATTCAAACACACGAGGTGTAAGAGAGAAAAGATCCTTCTCGAAAAACGCAATCGAGAAAGGAATCTTCTCTCCTAACACGGATGAGAGCATACAATTTACCAAATAGCAAGCAGTAAGGACAGCATCACCCCAGTAAGCATGAGGAACACGACTATGTATCAACAATGTTCTAGTCACATCAAGTAAGTAACGGTGTTTGCGCTCAGCAACACCATTCTACTGGGAAGTATAAGCACATGAGGTCTGGTGAACAATGCCATGGAACCTAAGAAACTCATAAAGTTGTAAGGTGTGAAATTCCAAGGCATTATCAGAACGGAGATACTTGACATTGGTAGAAAAAATATTCTTCAATTCATTAATAAAATACTTGATAACGGATCTAGTCTCAGACTTGTTCTTTAATAAGAAAACCCACGAAAGTCTAGAAAAATCATCGACAACTACAAGAAAAAATGGTGTCCTCGGTGATCAGGAACACGACTAGGACCTCAAATGTCTAAATGAAGGAGCTCAAATAACTGAGAACCTCTCCGACTCTGACAGGATGGTGTTGGAGCATTTGTTATATGCGCCTATTGAATTGTAGTAGGGTAAATGGATCCTGGAGAAGATCCATTTACCCCACCAAGTTGTTAGTCCCACATCGTCTAGTGTTGGAGAGGCTATATAAGGAGCCCCAGACGTCCTGTATCCAATGAGAAAGTTAATAGACAAACACGCCCTGTTGAGGGCTTCTCCTGTGGTTTCATCCCGCTCCTCACGGAGTAGGGTTCCACGTTAGATCTTTGTTCTTCATGTTTATTCTTCTTTATTCTCTGATTCCGCTCCCGCATTCTTTTTCATAACATGGTATCAGAGCGGGTCGATTCTAGAGGATTTTCTTTATGTTCATTATTTTTCCCGAGATTCGAGTATCAGAATCATTGTTCATTGTTTTTGAAAATTTATGTACAAAGTTATGTTCGGGATTATTCAGGTTCAAGAGTTTATTCCAGGGTTTCATTCTGAAGCCGTAATTTCTGCACGAATCTCACGCGCACCAAGTTCCAAAGGTGCGGATCTTGCATATAGAAACCCTAATCGGGTCTCTTGCAAATCACACCATACGATCAACTCCTGGACCCAGACGATCCCAGGCCTAGGCGCACGAGAATCTCCAGCGCACCTCGTGCGCGCGACATCAAGGCATTTCTCCAAAGCTCGTGCTCCTCCTTGTGCTCAACTCCTGTGAAGCTGCAGGCGGCGGCATCAGCCCTAGCCGCACCTTTGGTGGCATTTTTCCACAGTGAGATTTCCATATTTGCAGCGATCTCCTCTGCGAAATCCCCAAGAGGTAAAATAACCGTGAAGATCTGTCCCGTGGGGCAGAAACTCATGCGTGATGCACCTGCACGATTCCCAGCGATGGCGTGCAACATCTTCTATCAGAGGCGATTGCAGACGTACCATCTTCTATCAGAGGCGATTCCACCACAACGAGGACGCCTCGCTGAAGCTGCTCCAGCGGCGGCAACTCGCGAAACACTGCTCCTTGCGCGAAGCCTCCAGGGCGCTGCCTCCATCGTCCCTCATCGCTGCTCCCAGTGGTGGAGTTCCTCCACCGCGATGTCGCTCCTGTCCGAGCTCTCATGCGGCGCCGATCTGCTCCTCCAAGAAGGGCGGCGCCAGAATGTGCGGCGGCTTCCTTCATTGAAAGGGTTCCCACAATGGGAACCCTAGTGGTGAACTGAAAGGACAAGGGCCCGATTGCCATTTATTAAAAAAATCCAGGGCCCAAGTGGGTTGCCTTAAAGAGAGAGAGAGAATGAAAAAAAGGAAAAAAGAGAGAGAGAGAGAGATGTTTTCAAAAAAACAAAAAAAAAGACGCGTACAAAATGAAAAGCCGTACGTAAATTACAAAAAAAGAGGGAATATGTTGCAAAAGCTGAAAAAATGATGAACGACTTTGTAAAAAAATTGTGGCTATTAAAAAAATTGAAAATAGCCAAAGGAAAAAAAATAATGATGTTTGAAAGGCCGAGAAAAAATGATGAAGTCAGCTATTTGATGTTTTCTTTACCCCCATCATTGTTGTCTTCTCCCTACTTGGTCGACGTCCATGTTTTCCGACAAGTATGGGAGAAAGGGGGAGTATATATGTAGAGTCACAGGTCTTGATCCAGATTCAGATGTCAATTTCCAGACCATCCAGATTTTTCAGACTCTACGGTTGTTCAGATGAAGTTTCTCCATGCGTAATATCAGACTCGAGGTTCAGATTCCGAGTCCATACGTGTGATGCGCAGTTGTTCAGACTTGACAGATTGGTAAGAGTCCAAGTTCGAGGCACTTCATGATGAGGCCCATTTTTCGAGTTCTCCAGAGAGAGACTCGTTTTTAGACACGCACAAGGCTGCGGTCTTTTCAGATGAGCACTTGTATGCCATCAGTTCAGAAGTCGCCATCTTTTCTTATTATTTTCGGCCAGAGTTTTCATGTGAGCTATAGGGACTCCAGAGCAGAGGATCATTCCCTATGCCATGTTGGCAAGAGTTTTCATGTGGTATCATAGGTACACTAAAGCAGTGCACCATTCTCTGAGCCAGATGGGAGAGACCCACTTCTCCGACGAGGAGACTTATTTCAAACTCCATTCTCCAGCGACCGTGGACTCCGACGAGGATTGCACAGCCACGGCTCTTTTCCAGTTAGGCCATTTTTCAGAGATGGAGCAGGTGTCCACATTATTGTGGCGGGCCAGAGTACTCCGACGAGGAGACTCATTTTCTGTTGCAGCGACTCTGACAGGCGCAGTTCAGAGCGCATGCTCTCCAACGAGGAGATTCAGCAGACTCACACTCCAGCCCGTTCGTCCTCCTCACCTGCACGGCATGAGAAGCAACGTCCTCAACAGCAGCAGTTGTGCGCGTTGGGTTGATATTGTCCGTAGTGTCATGTTACGTTGAGTTGAGTTTCTTTTGGTTTGTCTAAGCTGAGCATTGCATGCTCCGGCTTGAGGGGGAGTGTTGGAGCATCTGTTATATGCGCCTATTGAGTTGTAACAGGGTAAATGGATCCTGGAGAAGATCCATTTACCCCACCAAGTTGTTTAGTCCTACATCGTCTAGTGGTGGGACTTAGAGGCTCTGGAGAGGTTATATAAGAAGCCTCAGACCTCCTGTAACCAATGAGAAAGTCAATAGACAAACACGCCCCATTGAGGGCTTCTCCTGTGGTTTCATCCCGCTTCTCACGGAGTAGGGTTCCACGTTAAATCTTTGTTCTTCATGTTTATTCTTCTTTATTATATGATTCCGCTTCCGCTTTCTATTTCATAACAGATGGAAAAGAGGAACGGTGATACTTCCCAAGTTGACATGCCTCACACTAAAAGGAGGATCTCATAGAAATTTAAGGGAGAACATGACATAGCTTTTGCAGAGAAAGATATACAAATCTAAGGTGCCACAGATAAAAAGAGACATGTCCAGTGGGTATATTAGAAACACTAGCATGAGGAAGTTGGACCAATTGGTAGAGTCCCCGATGCTCACAGCCACATCCAATCACCCTACCCGTGAGTATGTCCTGAAACACAAGAGACGAGGGGTCAAAGATGACACGACAATGCAGATTCTTAGTGATCTGACTAATAGAAAGTAAATTCATCTGAAAGGTGAAAGCATATAAAACATTCTCATGAATGGTGTCAAATGCACCTCCCCCTATCCTGTAACAGGTAAGCGGTCGCCATTAGCAATGACAACCCATCTGCCAGGTGATATAGCCCTGTAGGACCTCAGTTGTGTTCTGTCTCCACACAAGTGGTGAGAAGCACCAGAATCCATAATCCACTCTGTCATGTTTGCATTCGTACTACTAGTAAAGGCATAGGTGATATCTAAGGAGCACGACGAGGCTCTAGCTGTTGTTGCGGTATCTGCAGTGGTGGTGTCAACAGTAGAAGTCATGATCTCTAGAATACGAGAGACAAGATCATCCAGATGAGGATCGAACTGAGGAGCTGAAGTCTCTGAAGACACAATATGCTCTGTTGCTCGAACAGAAATAGGATATCCATGCTTCTGATAGCATGTATCCTCTGCATGTCTAGGCTTGTGGCAGTAGGTGCAGGGACCCCGGTGCGTTCACCGCCTCTCCCTCGAGGTGTGCGTCCTTTGGACTGTATTACCCCACCTCGACCATGAGAAGCGGCCATCGTTGAAGAGTGTGAAGACGTGGATGTCGAAGGGATGATGATCCGGCTGAGACGGCCATAGGACTCCTTGATAGGGGGAATGGTAGCTTCAGTAAGAAGATGAGTACATGCAGCATCATACTCTGTATCAAGTCCAGCCATGAAAACTCCAACCATCGTGAAGTTCCTATATGTTTTCCGTTGCTCAGTAGACGTCATAATAGGCATGTAGTTGTGAAGCTTTTCAAACATACCATGCAACGAGGAGTAATAAACATGCAAGGGTGAACATTCTACTTGGTATTGTAGATATCAAACTATAGTTGAAGAATCCTGGCTCCATTCTTCGCATGTGCATAGGTGGATGCCAAAGTGTTCTACATTGCCTTGGCAGTGGGCTGAGTGAGAACATCATTGGTTATTTTGGTAGTAAGAGTCCAACAAAGCCAGACATGCGGGTATGCATCATCTTGCTTCCAAGAAGCATTTGGCCCAGTCTTATCAGTTGGCTCTGGTTCTGTCAAGATGTGCTCCTTGTTGTTGCACTACATGAGGGTGAGAAACTGCATGGACCACAACTCATAGTTGGTCCCATCCATCTTAGTGATGGGAGTCGGGCCCTTGAAGGCTCCGAACGAGAAGATGTCACCCTTGTTGTCTGACATGATGATAAAATAGCCAAATAACGGAATTCAAATGTGGAGTAGATCGATATAAATGAGTCTACAGTATCATGCGAAGGACCGGTTGTATGTGTAGACTCATACAACCATCCTTGCTAATCCTCGTCGCTCGCTAAGGCCGGAAAATGTGACTTAAAGGTTTGAAATCACGCTCTCCGATAGAAATTAGATCGCAGAATTATCCGTCGATATGCTCGGAGGCGTAAGTAAGCGTTGATGCCGATCTTTGGGGATCAAAGTCACCGTCCAGGGATAAAGCGCGGCTCAAAGGGGGGTCAGGGCACAGGGACCTGGGCGCTGGGAGCCTGGGCGTTGGTGGCTTGGGTGCAGGGGGCCGAAGACGTGGCTCAAGGGGGCAGGGCGGAGGACGCAGGGCGTAGGAGGTCTGGGCGCGGGGCGACCTGGGCAGGGGCGTAGGTGACCTGGACGAAGGGCACAGGTGACCTGGGTGGAGGGTGCAGGGGCGCAGGCGACCTAGGCGCGGGGGCGCAGGCGACCTGGGCGGAGGGTGCAGGGGCGCAGGCGACCTGGGCACGGGGCCCCTATGGCAACATGGGCACGCAGGGGTCCTAGGACGCGGGGGTGCACGCATGGGGGGTCGAGGGTGAGTGGGTGCACACGCGAGGAGGGGGGGCGGGAGCGCAGGGGCGACGATGTCCGGGGTAGGCGAGTAGGGTAGGGTTAGGGTTAAATACGAGAACTCTGGTCTAGGACCGTCACTCCGATACCATGTTAAGGAGAAATAATAGGATGCTTTATTAGAGGCCCAAGGATTCTCTTATATAGAAGAAAAACCTATTAGGTAGATTAAAGAAAGAAGAACAGAGAAATAAAAAATATAATAACACTAGAGATAATTAATATCTCAACCGTAAAAGATGGCTACCCGTGGTTATTAATCATTCACAACACCTCTAGGTAATGACTAATGTAGGTCACTTAATAAAGCCAATTCATTGTAACCATCAAACCACAATCATAGAGAATGACTTTTACACAATCTTAAACACTTAGCTTATGTATAAAGTCTACAAGGCTCAAGGCTCCAAGTAACTCTAACTCTGTTGGGTCATCGTCAACCATCAAACGCCAAATCTTTAGGTCTCTTACCCAGTTACACACCAGTTTTTGCCCCGCAACCATCATGTGGCATCACTAGAATTTCATTTGGGTGCGACGAAATCTCGGCATTGGCTACAATCAATTACTAAATCACAAGGCATGTCATCAACCAAGTTGCTCGTTTAATTGCCATTTACTATCAATTGCTTGCACCTATTTAGGCTTACAGAATGATGTTTCAAGTATACCGGATGCTCTATTACAGATCAGAATGAAGATTTCAGAAGGACCGGTTTGTGATTGTGCATTACAAGGCAATGGCATAAGCATGCAAGATAATTATGATTCCTTAATCTCATCAAAGATCTAATCAAGTTACTTGGCATCATGAGGCACACTCTAAACAGACAAGTGACGATAAATCTTTTGTGTAATCGCCGTAGCATTCTAGTACGGCATTTGAGAAGGAGAAGAGGAGAGGGTACTGGAGTTGCCGCAGCCGACGAGGAGGACGCGGTGGTGGCGGCGGAGGTAGAGGTTGAGGAGGGGGGCGAGGGTGGAGTACTTCTGGTACCAGTCGAAATGCCCCGGGTCCTGCCGGTACCGGTGATCCCAGTAGGAGGGCTCCCCGTACGCATGCGTCGACGTCCCCATCGCGCCTCCCAACTGTTATCGCCGCCGTTGATGGCGGTGGGTATTGCCTGCTGCTATTGCTCTCTCTCCTCCTCCACGTTCTCTCTCAACAGGTGTCCGGCGGTGTTTCCCTCGCCCTTTCGCATTTGGCCAGATCTGGAAATTGCTCTGGGCACGTCTGCGGGTCTACCTGATCAGGTAACGTAACCTGATTCTTTCATTAAAAAGTTGGCATCCTGTAAAATGCAAAAACTGATTCATGTTAAAATTTCTGATTTTGACATGCAGAAGAGATATACATAATCTATAGCGTGATTTATGAACATCAAGATAAAATCATGCTTAGTCAAATAAATCAATAAAAATAATTTCCATCATTTATATTTTCCTTCGAAGCAGATATGAGGTCCCTGACTAAGAAGATAAGCATTATCGTAAAATAAACTTTCATGATGTGATATCCTTGTTGAAGAATAAGAAAAGTAAATTCACAGTGAAAAAATGCTATCCACGTAAAAAAATGAAGATCTACTTCATGTTCTAATATTTTTAAAACAGGCTGAAGATCTACTGCATGTTATATAAATATTTTTTTTTTCAATGTCTCCCTTTCCATAGAAAAAAAGGCTATCCGTAGAAGATCCATCGTTATCTTTTTAAAAAGTTATTGAGAAATTGGGTGCTTATTCCATCAGCTCTACAATTGAAAGAAGGGAAAATAAAATATAAATGCCCTAAGTTGAAAGCGGTAGAACAATCAAACGAGCAAAACATTCATTAATCCTGAAAACGGAACAAGACACAAGAAAGCTAACAAGAAGAGAGTGGGGAGTCACGGAATGGTTGTTTAAGACGAAAATCAAGCGGTCTTATATTCCACACAACGCGGGAACACAGTCGCTGAATCGACCACACAAAATCCGGATTAAACAACAATTAACCCACAATTCAAAATCAAGCAATGAAAGTAAATGTGTGGAGTTAAAGTTTATTATAACTCTACAAACAAAGATGTGTATAGGTGCAAGTATGTGTAGAGTGTCGAAAACAGGGAACAAACAGGATAGATCAGGCAGATGAGGCACAAAAATGTGAATGTGACATATTTGTCTATATAAGTGCTATTTTTTAGATTTTTTATTTTTTATTTTTTATTTTGATTTTAAATTTTCTGATTTTATATTTTGCTTTTTATATATTATATTTTTATATTTTCTTTTAATTTAGATATAAAGCTATATATAAGATATATACACAATATAAGCTATACTAGATACGATAGATAATAAAAATAATCAAAGATAAGATACTATACTTTTTGGGGGTTTTAAGTAATTTTTCTTTGTTTTTTGAATTTTTTAGATAAATTTGCTAATTTTTATATATTTCTAAATCCAAAAATACCATAAAAATGAAGATTAAAAATATAAAACAGAGTCAAAAATTCTATAAATGAATTTTAATATAAAGATAATAATAAAAATAAAATTCACAAATAGAAACTATATTTTTTGGATTTTTTAAGAATTTTATATATTTTTATAAAGGTTTTAGAGGTTTTCCAATTTTTATGAGTTTTTTTCATATTTTTTAGTAATTTTTGGTCTGAAGTTGTAAAATACTTAAATAAATATGATTTTTTTTTGAATTTTTCAAAAAGGTTTTATAACTTTTATGTATTTTCTTTTGCAAACAAGGACAAAAATAGATGTTTTTATTTTGAATAAATAATAAATAACTTCAAAATGTAAAATAAAAATATGACATGAAAGAACAATGCAACAGGAAGCTATGCCTATTTTTTGGTATTTTTTCAAGTTAAATAGATGTATGAATAAATAGAGACAACAAAGAAACTACACTATTGGCAGGGGTATATATGTAATTATAAGGAAGTACAGGGCCAAAGTAAAAAATTCACAAAAAAATATATAACTAAATATTTAAATTACAGGACCAATTACAAAATTCAAGACCAGTAAGGGCCTCTCTGCAAAAATGCCACAGCTCACGTGTAGGCATACGTAAGTTACTAGCGAGGGGCAGAAATGTAATATTCCAAAAAGCCGAGGTCCTGCTTGCAAATTTTACAAAAAGATATAACGTAATAAAGATGTTTTTGGACCAATCAATAATACCCCAAAACTCGGAGGTCCCGGTGCAAGAAGTCCCCTTACGTGAAGCTTCACGTGAGGTGACGTGGCCGAGGACCGATTAGCAAATATCTAAAATTTAGGGGTCTTGACGTAAATATTCCAAAGTAAAAAGAGATGCAAAGGAATGTTCATACGCTAATAATTAAATACTAAAAACGAATGGGCTAATTTTACAAAATGCCCAAACCTAAGGCGGATCGGACGGCTGTTGGATGTTCACTTATGCCACGTGTGGCAAATCTGGTCTCCTTACTTTATTCCTTATCGACCTAGTCATCGAGATACCTAGGTCTCGGGATTTAGTGTTATAAAATATTTTCAATATTTTATTCTTTTCTTTTCTTTATTCTATAGTTTTTGCTTTAAAAATCGTATTTTATACACTATTTACAAAACAATGCAGGAATGATAAAATGCATTAATTAAGAGTATTTACATGCATTTACTAGGGTTTTTAAGGCCAAAATGATAGAATAAAGATGATGAAACGGAGATTCATCATCCCCCTATACTTTGCAAACACTTACGCAATGAGTGCAGAAAAGAAACACAAAGAAAAGAAAATTAAGAAAGATGGATTAATTTTAATTATCAAACTTGTCTTCACAAAATCAAAGTTTGGAGCTTAAGTCGGACCTTTGGAGTTTTAGTGCGTGTGGAACCTTAATGGGAATTGGATTTGAAATCCAACAACCTTCAAGAATCCCAAAATTGTGCTCAAGTCCCCTCAATAGACAGGTCAGAATACTTCAATTCATACGCATACCCTTATGACTATGAATCTGACTCGTACAGTATAAGTGATGGTGGCTTTACCCAACTGAATTGAGAAAGAGACTGACTTCCCCAGTATGACAACTAGGTGATTCTCCACTCCAGTAACTCCTTCCTCAAGGAGGGGGGTATTCTCTTCTAATTTCAAGTGACAATCAACTCAAGAGGAGGGGGTGAAGAGAAGAATGGACGGTAGCCAGTGTAGCTACCTATCCTAGGATGCAAAACCAGTGTAGTCAAGTAATCCGGCTGCAAGATCACATGATTTGATTTTGAAGCTCAAGCTTGCTTATTAACTATACAAATATATACATTCCGGCATGCATTTTATTTTTAAACAGGCATGTTCACTTTTTTGGAGTTTTTGCTTTTTTGCTTTACTTTTGTTTGAAATAATATTCACAACATCATTTACATAAGGAGTTTTTCCTCTTGATCCAGTAGACTATCCCTCTTTTGAATCTTTATTGCAACCCACACTCTCTTGTCTTCAAAATTCATCATCACCAGACGGGTTGGAGTGCACTTCCCTCCCTAGAGGAGGACAAATGTTTCCACATGTATGTGTCTCAAACCGACAAATCCAATCCCCTCACCACTCCAACTGAGTTAAGCCAAGTGAAAGGTGCAGGTGTCCAAGTTAGTTCATTATCGACAAGAGTCGTGCGTATGCTCCGAAATATTCTACTTAGGCAATCAAGAATCCATTGAACTAAGTCTCATGACCCTTAAAGAATTAAGCCAACTAGACCTGAAGTACCTTACTTCCAATTCCTACAAGGTTCATGTTAATTACATAGATTTTAAGGTCCAATCAAGCTCCAATCTTCAGATTTTACTTAGACTTGTTCAATTATCAAACTCAATCCAAAAAAAACTAATGCTATGCAAATGCTATGTAGAATGTAAAAAAATTGTTGCAATTTCCAAAGATTTTGAATTTTTATGGGTTTTTGAAAAGATGGTGCATATGCAATTTTTTATATTTTTCAAAATGTTTTTTCAAAATTTTTTGGTATTTTTAGTTTTGCAAATATTTTCAGAATTTTTGAAAAACAAAAGATTTTGGCTAAAAACTAGGTACAAATATTTACAAAGGGATGCACCTTTTATTTACAAGAAGTAATTTTAAGAATTTAAGGGGTAAGTGGTCAATTTTATGGATATATATATAAAGAATTTTAAGGTGATGTATATATTCCTCAAACTTATTTGAAAATCATTTTACAAATAATTTTGGAAAACTATAGTCCAAAATATTTTTTTACAAAGAATTTTTGCAAACATGTACACACATTTGAAAATCATTTTGCCAAGGTTTTTCAAACAGTAGATATGGATTTTCAAAATATTTTTGCAACCATTTTCCAAACATTTGCAAATAGTTTTTTGAACATTTTTATTTCACACCAAGAAAAATAAATTTTTTAGACAAAATGTTTTTACAAAGGTTGAAAATACTTAATAAAACATTTTCCAAATAGTTTTCAAAAGATTTTTTAAAAGGATGTTCAAACTATTTTTCAAACATTTTGCAAAAAAACATTTTCACATGACTTATTAATCAATAAATACAAAAAGAATTTGAGGAATATTCAACATCTTTTATTAAGGTTTTAATGAATTTTATAGGTGTAACTAGACATATTTATTAATAAAAATATGAAAGTACAAGTTAAGGTGAAAGTATGTACAAAATATATACGATCCCTCTATACTTAGCTTGAGTTATGTCCTCATAGATCGAAGAGAAAAGAGAAGACATAACTCGTACTGAGTATAGAAAAGTCTAAAGAATAGATGAATAAGGAGCGAATGAATGAATGAGAAGTTGATCGTTCCTCTTATACTTAGGATCAAATAATCATAAGTATAGCATGTTGTACACAAAGCAGGGAGGGTCAAGTATAGGAATGAACAGATCGTACTCAGATTGTCTCCCCCTGTACCTAGGGTAAGATATCCCTAAGTATAGACAAGAAGAGGAGACAGTGGAGAGGTCAAAGAATAGAAGAACTCGAGGTGCACACCAACCTATACTTAGGATAAAGTGCGTTCTAAGTATAGAAGACTGACAAAAAGAGACGAAAACTTTTTGGTAGAAAAAGAGGATAGAAAAGGAAAAGAAGAGAAGAAGAAAAGAGATCTGAAGATGGAAGAAGATAAAAGAGATAATGTACACATCACTCCCCCGATACATAGGGTAAAAGAAGCCCTAAGTATAGGCAACAACAGGAGTGATGAATTGGAAGGACGAAGGAACACTCAGATCATCCACCCCCTATTCTTAGGATAAAGTACGTCCTAAGCAAGGCACACGCATGAGAATGGGGTGGATGAGAAATACGTTAGAAGGACATAGAGACATGAAAGCGAATGTACAACATAATAGATATACAAAGGATCAAAAAGGTTGAAAAGCGAACCTTATTGTGGGACCGCTGAGAGATAGATCTAACAAGGTGCAGGTCGACATCGGGGTCCTCAGATGACACAAACCGATCAGGGTTTACACAGTGAAGCTCCTCAATGGTCCTAGAATGAAGAGGCACATACTGGTGAGTGGAAGTAGTGCGGTTAGATCCAGCCTTGGGTGTCTTGCTAATGTCATCGTGAGAAAGGCTAGACTCATCATTGGAAGAAGTGTATCAGTGTCGTCCTGTAAGGTCTCGTCCATGTCAAAACCAAAAAGAACGAACTCATCAACGGAAGTAGTCGAACTATGTTTGTCCTCAAGAGTCTCAATCGGGTCATCATGTTCATCAAAAGGCCCGAATTCCTGAATAAAAGCAACAAGATCAAATTTGACCTTGATCTCATCAATATCTTCCCTCCGCTTGATGGTATCGATCGTGTAGATCCCGTGGATGTCATCAGCACATCGCCAAGTCCCAGGATGATTGGAGAGTGCTCTCCTGTGGAGGACTCCAAGGGAAAAACAACAAAATCAACATTGTACCTTGTGCCCTGAATCGAAATGATGACATTTTCAAAGATACCCTTCAACCTCTTGATAGATTCATCAGCAAAATGAACTATCATCCTGGTTTTCTTAAGAGTCCCTAAGTGAAGAGACTGTATCGGTGAGAACAGTAATATGCTAATCGAAGCACCACCGTTTAGGAGAGTGTGATCACATGTATGGTCAGAGAAGGTGGAGCTAATGAAACGTGTATCAATGTTCTTTTTCCTGAGAATGGGATGGTGTGTAATGGCGTGGGCAGTGGCCATGGTCAAAAGGTAACACTCAGATCTGCTCCTCTACTTTCTCTTCTTGGGAAGAGGAGCAGATAAATCAATCATGGCCTGCTGAAGTGGGGCACAGATGACCTCATGAATGGTAGCCACCACTCTGGGTCCAGTCGATAATTTTTTAAATTTTTAGGCCTCTACCATACAAGGGAGGAGATCAAAATCATCATATACATGAGGAATGCCAAGAGCAACCTATACAACGACATCCTTGGGGTCAAAGGTGGGATAGGTTGTGAATGGATATGCGGTCAAAGGATCTGGCAAGTGGGCACTTTCGTCATAGTCTGACTCGACCAAAGGTCTCCCAAACTTTTTTTTGTGTTTTTTATTTTTTCTCATTTTTTGTATTTTGGGCGATTGCAAGCTCTCGTGATAATCCTAAAATGAATCCCAATCCTCAAATAATTGAGCTTCATGTTGGATCTTATTTACGCTAAATATATCATTCATCCTTGAGTTCATATGCTCTATCATGTGATTCAAGGTCTCAAGTGTGAACATCATCAGAGGTGACTCCAAAAATCTCATGATCAGGTGTTTTGAATGTGGGTGGTGGGTGTAGACAAAAATCGCATTCCGAATATGGATATTCTATAAAGAGCGGGTTGGCGAAATACGGGGTGATGGTGGTGGAAATGATGGGAAAAGATCAAGATCTGAATCCTGAAATAGTGGGTTGGTCAGATATGAACAAAAATCAGGAGCAAAGTCCTCCTGGAAGAAGAAAGGTGGACCGACTGGAGTGAACGAGGGATCCGCAAAGTATGGATAAAATACGCTCCAGTCGGTCATCTCGAAATAAGAGAAAATGATGGGGAGAGCATGATGGTCAAGTCATGAGAAATGAGAAAAAGGCACAAATACGCAGAGGCAATCTGGAATACACACAAGCAATCACAAGCAAACTCACATAAAACAAACCCTCAATTCACCTACTCAACTCGGTAGAGACCGTGAAAGTTCAGTCTTTATATCTTCTCTATTTTAGAGTTAGGTGAGAAGTCCAAACGTTGAGCAAACACTTAGGAGGTTGAAATAGGATTTGGGCACTAATCCTTAGTGTGTGCGCGAGCAAATAAAAGCGAAGACAATGAGGGGATTACTCACCTCAAGAGAAATATTTCTTTTTTTGGTCGATTTTAGGGTCCAGTTATATTAGCAGTCCCAATTTTATTAGTTATCACTTTTTTTGGATTTTTAGTAAGAATGCATGATCCTAATGTGGAGTCAATTTTACTTAGCACCTAGGTTGGCAAAATCAGAGGTAGAGAGGCGAAAAAGCAATGCAAGTGGCAAAATGATGATGTATGTTAAAGCATAAATGCTCACCTTACCTCCAGCACTCTACATGAAAAGATGCTCAGCAGAACTGAAACCTATCTATATGCAAATGCAAGCTGATGAAATCGCCCTAAGTTCAGAAATTGTTATTATCGTGAAGAACCAATGCTAATGACTTAGAATAGAACCGAAGTGCCTGGTTTTGGAGTCTCCTCGGTGCCCACAACAATAGGTCCTGCAATCGCTTTATGAAGGACTCTCGCGATGCAGGGTTTCGAGACTAAGTGAGAAGAAATTTAATCTTTGACTAGATCCAAACGTCACTATAGGCACATGCGAAGATGATTAGGTGGTTGGACCTACTCTATCGACAAGAAATCCTAAAACTAAGGGCCCAGTCACACAAAATAAATAAAACAAAATCAGAAAAAAAAATAAAAAATGCGATGAAAACTGTGAAAAACCGTGGTGAGCCCCCAAGTGAACAAACACTTGGAAATTGGGCCCGAATGTCCAGAGTATAGAGTTCCTGTATTATTACAATAAATAAGGGTCTCTCTCACTTAAATTACACCAATAAATGCTACAAAATTTGTCTTCAAAATTCCCTCCAAGTCCACCTTAATGCTAGGTCCAAGTCGCCTCACGTGGTGCGCAGGCACTCCTAGAAGAGAGCACCTCCCTCGATCTGTGTTCTTCACAAAAAGTCAATTACGAAAGTGGGATTAGACAATTCACAATAAATATCAGATAAATAAGGTAGAAATATAGACAAATATCACAATCAAGCAAAACGTTGATCTATGCGTTGTTGCTCCCTAGTAACAGCGCCATTTGTTTAACCGAAAATCGAGCACTCTTATGTTCCACGCAAGGCGGGAACACAATCGTCGAATCGACCATACAAAATACGGATTAAAACAATAATTAACCCACAATTCAGAATCAAGCAATGAAAGTAAATGTGCATAGCTAAAATTTATTATAACTCTATAACAAAGATGTGTAGGTGTAAGCATGTGTAGAGTGTCGAACACACGGAACAAGCATGATAGATCAGGCAGATGAAGCACAAAAATGTGAATGTGATGTATTTGTCTACATAAGTGCTAGCTTTTGTGGGTTTTTAATTTTATATTTCTAAATTTTAATTTTATATTTTTTTATTTTGATTTTTAATTTTCTGATTTTATATTTTTCTTTTTATATTTTACATTTTATATTTTCTTTTTCTTTTAATTTAATATAAAGCTATATATAAGATACACACATAATATAGTTATACTAGATATAACAGGTAATAAAAATAAGAGAATAAAATATTTTTGGATTTTAAATAATTTTTCTTTGTTTTTGAGATTTTTTATATAATTTTGCTAATTTTTATATAAAAAATCCAAAAACACCAAAAATCAGGGTTAAAATCAATAAACGAATTTAAAATGGAGGTTAAAAATATAAAATAGAGTAAAAAATGCTCTAAATTATTTTTAATATAAATATAATAATAAAAATAAAACTCAGAAATAGAAACCATATTTTTTAGATTTTTTGAAGAATTTTATATATTTTTATAAATGTTTTAGGGGTTTTCCAATTTTTATGAGTTATCTTTTATATTTTTTTAGTGATTTTTGTCTGAAGTTGTAAAATATTTAAATAAATACTAAATATTTTTTTGGAATTTTTAAAATATGTTTTATAAATTTTATGTATTTTCTTTTGTAAACAGGGACAAAAGTAAATGTTTTTTTGTTTTTAATAAATAATAAATAAATTCAAAATGCAAAATAGAAAATATGGCGTGAAAGAACAATGCAACAGGAAGCCATGCCTATTTTTTGAGATTTTTTTCAAATTAAATAAATGCATGAATTAAATAGAGACAATAAAGAGAAACTACACTACTAGCATGGGTATATATATGTAATGATCAGGAAGTACATAGGCCAAAAGGAATATTTCATATAAAATATGTAACTGGATATTTAAATTACATGTTCAATTATAAAATTCGAGACCAGCAAGGGTCTCTATGCAAAAATGCCACAGTTCACGTGTAGATACACGTGAGTTACTAATGAGGGTAGAAATGTAATATTCCAAAAAGACAAGGGCCTGTTTACAAATTTTACAAAAAAAGATATAACTTACTAAAGATGTTTTTAGACCAATCAATAATACCCAAAACTCGAGGGGGTCCTGGTGCAAAAAGTCCCCTCACGTGAAGCTTCACGTGAGGTGACGTGGCCGAGGACTGATTGGCAAATATTTAAAGTTTAGGGGTCTTGACATAAATATTACAAAGTAAAAAGAGCTACAAAGGAAAGTTCATATGCTAATAATTAAATACTAAGAACGACTGGGATAACTTTGCAAAATGCCCAAACCTAAGGCGGATCGAACGACTGCTGGATGTTCATTTATGCCACATGTCGCAATCCGGACAACTGATGACGATTCGCGGATCGACGGCCAAGATCAGAAGATTCAGGATGATTTGACGGTGCACGACAGGCGTGATTCGACGACTGATGTACATCTAGAAGCTCCGACCAAATCCAACGACTGTGAAGGGAGGTGTACGTCCAGCGGAGCTAGCTCCGACGAGGTGTGGACTGGGTTGAATGGATGGCTCAACAGTGAAAGGAACCAGATGCAAAGAATCCTGGGACTACTGGGAAGCTAAAAATGCAAGAAAAATAAAGAAAATAGGACCTCAAACGGTGTTGGATCGTGAAGCAAACCTCTATGGTAGAGCTCCACCGGAGGTGGTGGAACTGGCCCTCAAGGCCTCGCCGGCACGCCCAACTTGGCCGGAGGAGAAGTTGTCACCTTCTCCAGTCCATGGCACAAGAAGAGGGAGCCAAACTATGTCAAAATGTGGTTCAAAATCCAAATGGAAGAAAGAGTTGTTTTTTGTACAAAAGTCTGGTCGGCTCCAAGGATCGAAGGAGATTGATAAATCGCGGCTCCATTCCCCGATGTTAAGCTTGGGCTTGTGTGATGGATTATCGAGAAGAAAAAGTGCATAAGACATCCAAGCCATAAGGTGAAAGAATCAGCCTAGAAAAATCCATGAAGAAGAAGCCAAATGCAAGTCTGACAGGGGGACAGACCTCGGTCAGAGAGTTGACCGAGGTCAACGAACGAGATGATCTGGTTGGTCCACGTAGACGAACTAGAAAAAATCCTGCAAAAAATATTTGTAAATTTGATTAAAAATAATAAATGATTTTAATTATTTTAGGTTATAAAATGAAAAATATTTATTATTTTCTAAATTATTTTATTATGATTTTAATTTATTTTTTTGAGGTTTATAATTATAAATTATTTGTTGTGGGCTATATATAGTTATATTCATCTATATATTTTAGTATTTTATTTTTTTTATTTCGTATATTTGATTTTATTAATTTAATTTAGTATTTTATATATTTATAACTTATTTTATATACTTAAATATATTTTTATTTTATTTTTCTGATGTGATATATACAATTAAATGAATAGTTGTATTATCTATATAGGAATAGATATATGTAGTTTACCTATGTATTTTATTTAAGTAATTTATTTTAGTATTTTTTAGTGTTTTACTCTGGTTTTAATATGTACATATATTATAAATAATATTTAGAAAATTATAAAAATACAAAATTATAAAAATAATAAATAATAAATAAAATGAATATTTTTTTGTACAAGTATACAAATAGGGGTCAAAAACCTAACTTTCAAACCGTAACTCCAAAAATATGAAACTGCCTTCATTAAATATCTCATTAAAAGTTATATACAATTATAGGTGATTTTTACATATTTTGAGTTTTTATTTGAGATATATGGGTATGGGAAGTTGGGGTTTTGGATTCTTATTCAGACCATAACTTTTTATCTGTATATTATTTTTGCATGAAATTAATTTTGTATTTTTCTATATTGAATTATCTACAACTTTTATGTTCAATGTTTCTTAATTTAAAGTATAAAAAGTGGAAAAATGAATGAAAATGAATAAAATAAATAGGTATTTTTATTGGATTTTGACCTTATCTCCCCCTACTTTATTCCTTGTCGACCTAGTCATTGAGATACATAGGTCTCGGGGTTTAAGGTTATAAAATATTTTCAATATTTTATTCTTTTTCTTTTTTTCTTTATTTTATAATTTTAGCTTTAAAACCGTATTTTATACATTATTTACACAATAATGCATGAATGATAAAATGCATGAATTAAGAGTATTTACATGCATTTACTAGGGTTTTAAGGCCAAAATGATAGAATAAAGATGATGAAGGGGAGATTCATCAATGGTGAGGAGGAAGGACAGAGGAGGGAGGGAGGCGGGGAGGGTCGAAGGGGTTGAGCAGCTGATGTAAGGGAGGTGACGATGGGCAAGCTCTGCACGAAGGGGGCACGAAGGGAGAGGCAGCCGACAACGGGAATGGGAGGACGGGAGGGTGAGGAGGAGGGCCGAGTATGGGGTTGTGCGGCGCCACGACGCTAGGGCTAGAGAGCGCGAGGAGAGGAGGCTCTGGAGTGGCCAGGTCGGGGTCCTTGGGGAGAGGGGGACAATGGGAATGGGATGGGCGCACCCACTTTAGGGTTATATGTCGAGTCGTCAGCTTGGGTCTGCTCGGGCCGGCCCACAAGCCTATACTCGAGTCGGCCCACGGACTTCGAGCTCAGGCCCGAGCTAGCCCGAACCTAGACTGGAAACTATACTAGGTCAAAAAACAAGCCCATGCTTGCCCGTTTATGGTTCGGGGTCGAGCTTCATTGGTTCGAGCAACAGATTAGGCCAAGCTGGCCCAAAAATGTGCTCATCCCTAGGTGGGAGGTTGGTTGTCGTGCATGCTCAGAGTTACCCCCTACTGGGGACCTGGACTTTCATATTAGTTTTCCAATGATATTGAGCGGGTCAAATGATCATGGGTACCGACATCTTTTCTTGGCTACCCATATAGGGTAATGGTTGGGTCGGGTCCCATTTGATCAGCATAGTTTGAACACCTCTATGTACAATTGAAGTAAACAAGAACATCACATGCCAATAAGTACATGTAAGATCAATGGTTAATCAAATTGAGAAAAAAGAGCATTATCTTGAATCGAAAGGAAAACATAAACAACAACTCAATCGAGTAAGAAAGCAACAACAATATAAATAATTTAAAAAAAACATCGATAGAAGGATAAGTAGAGAGATTCTTTAAAATTCCCATGAATTTTATAGAGAGAAGGGGTATAATAGTGAGAGAGAGAGATGGGAGAGAGGAATCGGAGAGAATTGAGTTCACCTCATCGCTAGTCGTCTGAGGTGTCTCTCTATTCCCTGTTCACTTAAACACTAAAATGGTGCGAGTGGTCAGTCTTCTATAGCCGTGGACGAAGGTTGACGACAACCTAACACCATTTTAAACAAGACAGAGAAGAGGAAGAAGAAGAAAAAGAAACCACATTCTATAAAACACATCATTTACCCTTACAGTAATCTGAAAGATCACAAGCTCGTTTGCTAGAAATATTGGGTTGTATCCGAATAAACTCTTTTAAGGGTTAGTCATGTGGATAAGCTTTTATGAATATCATGTATTCAAATGATTAGGAGTTAAAATGACAAATGCAATTTAATATAAGATAAAGTTAGAGATATTTTAGTAAAAAAATGTGGAAAAACATACCGTTAACTATAATATAGGAATAATGTATGAGATAAGACGAGTGCAATCATATTTGCATCAATCATGGTTACCTCGAGTCCCATATTATCTCTAAAGAAGCTTAAAAATAGTTCATAAGAGAACCAGAAATGGACCCTCCAAATTCCAACAATGTATACCCAATCTCATTGAAACAGGCTCATTAATTTCCATAATATTATCTTTCATAAATTGTTTTCAATTCTATTACAATCTACATCGACATTTTTCTTTAGAAAAGTCAATATGCCTTCCTCTAACAACTAAGGCTTTTATTTTAATTTATCTCACCTTCTATCATTCCCTCCCCACTCTAAATTTAAGTCTTTGAAGTCTAAACTTAAACGTTCTGCATGTTTTCTAATATTACTTTGATGTAAATAGCTTTTTACCTTAAATAGAATATTTTTATTTTAATATTTTTTGTATTTGTCTTAAACATTTATTTGTACTTTTGCCTTTTGAAAGGAAAATATAGATTGATTATTTGTTTTTCTTATGTGATTTAAGGTGCATGTGTATTTTTTCATTTGTTGATCTCAAAACATATTGTGTCATCTGCAAATCAAGCGGCACATCTATGTGCATTGACTATATATTAATGAGGTATATAAATTTATTATAATGTTCAGTATAGTGGACAAATGTGAAAACAATCAATTGATGCAATTCATCTCAATGGTAGTTAAAGCGCATTCACTTGTATACGGAAAAAATAATATGGATTTTATCCCTTTATCCCATTTTTAAATTCATAAAATAGCTATCTTCATTCTCTGTTCCATAAATATTATTTGTAATAATTCTTGTTGTTGTAACCACTTACCTCCCTTGATTGCTATCGTTCAATATTCCTCACAATAATTATGCTCAATATCCCTTGAAATGTTTTATAGCTCCTTCATCTTCACTTCCATAACTACCATGACTTCACTATCTATAAAGGAGGGAGAACCCATTGTATTTGACAGGGGTTAGACTAACTTGGAGCATCAATAAGACTCGTCACTGCTGCCATCGAGAGTTGAATGTTTGCATCGACCTCCGCCTCTGAGCTTTGTGACAAATAGGGATTGTCCGCTACCAAAAGAATCAAAATTTGTGGGAATGTAGTTGCAATAACATGTCCTTCCAAACATGTTTGCAAGGACGTTAAGAGTATCATCCTCACAAAAATGTCCTAGCAATTGGGAAAAAAGTGACATCTTAAATGCATCATTTCTTTTCATTTTAACCTTGTATTGAGGACATTGCCAATTTTTCTCGCAAATTGTCCTAGAAAAATAAAAAATTGCACCCTGAAAGGCACCATTTTATTTCCATTTGCGACCATGTAGTGAGCAAATTGCAAGGACAATGTTTCCTCTCAATTTTTTAATGTGATCAAAACAAAACAACATTTCCTCTTTTTTCTCTTTTTTCCTCTTTCTATATTCAGTGTTCCCCGTCTCTCCCTCTCTGCCAACATTGATGTTGATCTTCTTGATCTCATCTTTGTAGATCGATATCGATATAGTTCATGTCAATGCTTATTGTCCAATATCTTCTAACTTCCATCCTCCTCATCGTCACTCACCAAGAACGTGATACTTCTCATCCTCATTATATGCTATCCCTGTTGTCGGCACCACTACGTCCAACTCCACAATAACCATACCCACCACCACGCAGAAACCCTACCACCACCACCACCACCACAACAACAACAACAACAACAACAACAACAACAACAACAACAACAACAGTTGACATCTTCACCAAGGCCAACACTACATCACATTTTTAATCATCATTAGATGCATGTTAGGTGTTTTTAAAAATAGAGAATATGCATATAAGGACATGGAGTATGTATAAATTGTTTGGGCTATCTAAGACATCAAATATTATTTTGAAAATAATAAGCATGATATCAGTATTTTTTTTGTGAATGATTATGTGTGTGCACAAGTATTCATATGTGGCACATGTTTATGTATGTAATTGTATATGTGCATAGATTTTGGTTGTCCATGTTTGTGTAATGGTACCTACGCATGCGTGTGTATAATTAATATTTTTGTGTGTTTCTACTTATCTAAGTTTCTACCTATGTTCTTCCCTGTAAATCCCCTGAAAGGGTACCTTTTGTAAGTTTTCAAGCTTGATGAAATGAAATGCCAAGTCACAAAAATTGAGTTGAACATAAGGAAAAGGCATTTCTCATGCCTTACTTTTGCTGGATGAAAGCTTGAATTTTGGGATGTTTAATAAAGATTTAATATGTACTCTTGATAGATACGTTACTTATTAATAAACAAGAATGGTTCCAAAACAATCATTAAAAAAGCAGGAATCTAACCTTATTGGATATAAATACCATGATCTGCTTGAAAATGAATATGATGACGAAATGCTTTCTCACTGTGAAGTTAGCTGCAATGTAATGGTAGTGAGCGAGGGCTTCTAAAGATTTCTTTCAATTACACTGCCAACCCATCTTACATCAACGTAAAAAATGAAAAAAATTAAGTTTTTATTTCGATGTAGATCTAAAACTTTGATATTAGATTATCTTCTGTATTGTTTCCGTGTTTTCAATTTATGGATTGCCGTATGAATTATCATGCTAATTCATGAGGAGCATATAATATAACAAATCAAGGTTGTTGTAAGTGAAATTTACCTAATTAACATACTGCCATTAAAATCAGAATCAGAACAACCACTATTCTCTAGCTCATTTCCTTACTCCACGTGCACATGCAAACAAAGAAAATGAATAATCCATCCATATTCCATCTTTATTCTACTAACAAAAAGTCCCAAAATAACAGGAACATGGAATAAACCTCCTTATTCCTTATTCCATGGTGGTACATATGCAGGGATAGAGTTCATATGTGACTACAAATTGATCTGACTTCATTTTGCAAGTCAATAGTGATAATGGTAAGAAACCACAATTCTCTCATTTACTAGCTAGTTAGCTAGCGCTAAGGATAAAATTGGGTAACATAAAAATTGTATCAAAATGATACTGATATCTATTTACTCCAAAACCAAAAGAAGAATCAGGAAATCATGCTCACCTAGTGTGCTTTTACATGTGACATATACGATGTTAGATTTAAAACTATGTAATTAGGTTTTAACTTGGTAAACCTGTTCAATTATGTTGGATTAATTAATTGGTTCCAATTGGAAAATCAAATGATGTTGGAGGGAAGTTGGAAATTTCCAAATTAGAAATAAGGAGAGTTTGAATGGAGTTTTAGTTCACATCTAGTAGTTCTAAAATTTTGGTGGACTTATATATGAGCTCATATCCCCAAGCTCTTTTAACAATAGTAGAGAGTAGGAACGGAGGACCATACACGCATACCCGCTCCATCTTGGGCTCGGATCTCGATATTTCTGTTGCGGATTTCGTTTTACGGATAAAATAAATTAATCATATGGATTAATTGTGATTAGACTGCTACATGAATTAGACTTTACCCAACAGTTCAGAATCCGAAGAGGCATCCGCTGAGGGGCATTCTCGGAAACTGAAAGGTCGTGTGCTAGGTATTCTTAAACCCATCCCAGATACCCTTTTCTTCACATGCAAGAAAACTTCTCTCTCGCTCTCTCGACCTATGTTCTTTCATCGTGAGGCAACGTTCTTCTCTTCTCTTAGCTGCATTTCTCTGAGCTACTCTCGAGGATGATCTCGTCGGTGTGCGCAGACGATGATCATGTGTTGTCGTATCTCGGGAGCTGATCGCCTGTACCTTTCGCATAGGTATTGTGGGGACAATATCATCTCCAAGGACAATCACTTTCATGGATGTTTCAATGACCTCTAACATTATTTTTATTTTCCTGTTTGCTACATTTGATTTGCTCTTTTATCTTTGACATATTTTACTTTATTCTGATGTATAAATGCGTTAATCGGTACCTACTTACATTTTGTAATTGGACCATGAATCTGAAATGCACGATTATCTTTTTGTTAATATGTGATGCTTTATTAATGATTCATGTTGATCCTATTAACAATAATCTTAGTGATTGTACTGAGAACTGAGATTGAAACTATGACATATATGATGTTTAGATTGAGTTTGGATATTACCAGGATGTCTGGAAAATTTTGGTGAACAGAATATCAAGCGTTCATAACAATGCATGAAAATCTAATTAATCACCATAGATTTAATCTTGATGCTTGAGACTGATTGCCCTATGGTGGAAAAGGAAAACCCTTCACCCGATAGCTAGAAAGTACAATCTGTGTGGAAGGAACGTGTAACACCCCGCAAATTTTGTTGTTTTGAATTCTTAAAACCTATTCAATATTATACTCAAAATAAGCTTCTCGTCGCAGGCTTTCCAACGAGTCCAAAAACGCGTAATTCCGAGTTTGGATGTGAGAGATATGAATATTTTAGTGAAGAGGGGTCATGGATGTTGATGAGAATTAAGGTTACGGGATTTGGTTAACTAATTACGGGTTAGGGATATTTTAGGGATTTTCAAACCAAGGTTTTGCACAAATAATATATTAATACCCAACCCTTCATCTCCCCTCATTCCCACTCCTTTCCAAACCCTAATCCATCATCTTTTCCCCTCCCCAAGTCATTCTCTTACATCATTTCCCCTCTCCTTCTCTAAGAAACCAAAGGAAGAAAGGTGCAAGCTCCGTAGCTTCTCGACAAAAGGAAAAATAGGAGCGTCATCACAAGAGAAAGGCACCCCTCTCATCGGATTCTTGATCGAGCGATCAAGAACATGGATTGGAGGCGTACGCTAACATAGGTAACGGATCTCAACCTCCTTACCTCAATCGTTTCCTTTGCGATTACGGAGAATGTCGTTTCGGTGGATGGCTATTCGTTTTGATCCGACCCCACCCGGATATTCTCTTGCTGTTGGTGTATCAATGTCCTCATGTTAAATTGCTCGTGTGGATTTTTTATGCGAGAACTCAGTTTAAAATTTTACTGCATTCTTAGATTTGTTCTGAGTATAGTATCAAGTAACATCATACCAGGGTGTTGATGTAATGAATCAATGATCATATGAGTTTATATTAGGTTTTAATACCCAAAAACGAAAATTCTTAAAATCGCTTGTAGTGGCCGAATTCACACTCTGCAGAACTTTCCTAACCATTAATAAGATTTGGTTTAAGATGTATAATATTTTCTTATTACCAGATTCAAGTTCTCACGAGAACCCAGTTTTCTACCAACATGTGAGATTTTCTTAATTTACCTTGCTTATGTCATGATACGTATCATCATATATTAGGAATGTAGTTGTAAAAGGATATTGGAATCCATTAAATATATAAATTGGGCATTCCATAAGTGTTTTGTTACCGGTATAGATATACACTTTGACCAGCCTTTTATGGAATATTTTATTTTGAGATGTTAGCAAATATGTCCTTAATAGGATTAACGACAATAGGATAATGTTTAGTTCAGGCCGAGATTGGTTGATTTTGATGGTTTTCCAATCCGAGAGTATAATCTATATTCAATAAGTCATGTATGTATCCTGATTGCCCTCTTTAATTTGATGATTACATCATTTACCTGTATGTATCCTGATTGCCCTCTTTAATTTGATGATTACAACATTTACCTCCGAGCATGTCAAGACACAGGTTGTTTATGATTAAATGGCTTTTATACATTTTGATGTTTAAATACTAACATGATAACGAGGAATCCGGTTATGTTCGAATTTGAAGAATGAGAGTCAAACCATGTGTTCTATTCATACCGCTAATCACTTCAAGAGTACTACTGGATTCGTCTCAGCACGGGATAGGTTTCTCAATGATATTGATTAACAACCTGCATATTGATGAAGCATAGGTTATATTTATTAAATAGACTTGCTATCTAGATCGTGTAATCCATTGATTTAGGTATACAAATATGTGTTTTGAGTAAAGTAAAAATATAAAAGTGTCGAATGAAAGAGTAAATACTAGAAGGTGGCTGCACACCTTTTTAGTCCGGCTGAGCCGACAGTGAGTTATCCCCACTCGAGGGGCATCACAGAGTGGGGTGGTGGTAGGTACTCTGGTGGAATTGAGGTGGATGCACGCATGTATCGCACCGTACGGATCCATTTTGTGGGACTTGTTTTTGGAGCGAGCGAGAATCCTCCAGCAGACTCAGTTGACGGAGTTACAACTCTTCGGGCTATATGCTCCCTGTCATGGGTGTTAGAGTACTACCAACTAGACTAGCTGAAAGATCGCATTTGCGCACGGGTTTTAGGTTGCACTATGAATGGAGTGTTGCAGACCTCATTCCTAGTGTAGGCTTTATCCTTTGACGAACGAGTACGGGATAAGTAAATACAAATATGGATTAAGATGTGTCAAAGAATTGGTTTTGATTGCATATGTGTTAAAGGCCTAAAATATAAGCAATTGTATATTGTTATATGCTTTGAAAATGTTCTCTCCTAAACTTGTTCAGCTACTGCATTTGCATTACCTACATATAATCTCTTGATTTATAATTTACCTTATCCTTACTGGGTCAGTTGACTCATAAGTTACATTCTTTGGAAATCCAACAGGAAGTGCAGAACAGGAGACGAGGCTCGCATTTTTGGTGGTGCATCTGTAGGACATTGTTGAGGTTGATGCTTAATGCTGTAGTTGTTTTATTTCCCTCTGCTTCATCTATTATGATGTAATAAAGAGACTCTGAGGTTTTATTGTTATCCTTTTGTGGACCTTTAGTTATCAGTGGAAGTTTTTTTCCCTATAATTCTTTTTGTATGAATGGTTGCATCTCATTGGCTATATCATGCAGATTGTCTATAACTGTTGTTGGGTAATAATGGGAATGGGTGTTGAGATGCGCTCCCGTCGAGGTGGGGCGTTTCAGAACATGACCATATATTTCATGGTTGCATCTCATTGGCTCTGTCCAACATGTTGGTTGACGTGTAATGTTCATCCATGCAGACTTTGAAGGGGCTATGAGAATAATTGGATTGGAAGTATAATACCAAGAATTTTAGTATAGAGAAATACTCTATCTCTAAGTTCTTAAGTTTTTCATGGTCAAAGGGAAGTCGGTTTCTGAATAGGCACGTGAGTTTTACTCCTGCTCCATAATTTAGAAGATACCGAGATGAAACTTTCAGAGAAGTTTCAAGCCATGTGCATCATAGAAAAATTTCTCAAACCTTGAGAAGAATTTGGTATGATCCTGAAACACGGAAACGGAAGATTTCTATGGATGACTTGATGATAGAAATCTCCACAGAAGAGGAATACAGGAAAGAAAAGCATGTGGTTCATGCTGATGTTTAGTCTAAGTCAATTTCATGACCTCTAAGGGTAAAGAGAAAAGGGAAAAGGGTTGTAACAATAATAAAATGAAATCAAATGATAATATTTAGAAAGAAGCAAAGAATAAAACCATACTGGTACTGTAATCAAAGTTGGCCATTGGAAGAATGATTGTCCTTCCTTAAAGACTCAACCAAAGACTACAAATGGGAGTCCTCAAGTAAATATGATCACTACATGACTTGAGGCTCATAAGAGGTATGTCTCTGTAAAACCCGAACTATACCATTTCCATGACCTTAATGAGTGGCTCGTGGATACATGAGCCAATGTGCATATCGATTCTGACAGAACTTTATTTTCTTCTTATCAGACCTGCAGATGTGGGACTGTGAAGATGGAGAACGATTTTGCGGTCAAAATACTAGGGTCTGGATAAGTCAACTTGAGGTTCTAATTTGGATGTGTCTGGACTCTACACAAGATGCCACTAATCCATGAAGTGAAGAAGAATGTTTTATCTGGCTCCATCTTAGAAATGATTTTGAATTGAGCTTTAAATGTAATAAAGTTGTCATTCTGAGATATAGCATTTTATATGGAAAATGATATTTGACGGATTTTGATTTGTTGTTTAGAATTAGATGTGATTCAGTAAAACATTAATTCAGTGAATATTTTAAATTCTGAATGTTCTAATTGAGTGTCTCATGTTGTTAATTGTCACGACCCCAATTTCAGGTTGTTGAATCCTCACATATTCGGATATGGTTACTCAACTATCACTACAAAAAAAGACGCGATTGGCATGCACATGTTGGCTCGTAATGTGCACGCCAAATGCATGCCATGTGCACACCCCTATAGTGGGTGAGCACATGTGCTCGCTCCATGTGTGTTTGCTGATAAGAGAGTCGTCAGGGAAGGTGGAGCTCTTGCGGACGCTATGTGCTCGCCTGCCTGTGGGCATGCACAATTGTGGTTGTCGACATGGTCGTCCTGCAAGTGATACGATGATCAAATTCAGAGCTCCTGACGAGCACATGTGCTCGCCAATATTAAAGTGCTGAAAAAATATACAGGTTCAACAAGGTTTAGATGCCCAGTCGAACTTGTATAGCCTGCCAAGAAACCACTGCAAGTGCTTATTAGAGTCGAGAAGAGTATCTTTAATATGTCACTTCACCAACTAAATTAACTAACTTTAACATGTCAAACTCACACAATATATATGAACTTACAAACTAAACATTTAAGTTAATATGACATTTCTGTATATTTGTAAATGCATCATATTTAAGAGCTAAATACTACAAATATATGTTCGAAAGAATCCACAATTACAAGTACAACTAATTATACTATCAAAGTTCATACAAATTGAAATACTTGCTAAAATTCTACAACAGAACAAGACAAAAACCATCAATCACTTCTTTTTTGATCTAAAATTTTTTGAAATTAAGTATGCTTAACTTTCTTTTTCTCCTTCTCCTTCTCTTTGAACCTATCATACATGCGTGCCTCTTCTTTTGGGTCATTCTCCTCCGCCTCTTCGTCATCTGATTCAAATTCCTCAGATTGAGATGCACGTCCTTGTAACCAATATTATGGAAGATATATATATATATGTGATAGGCATATGAAGATATAAAAATATAAAATTATTACTCATTCTAAGTAGAATACTTACATGTACGCCGTGAAATCTTATCGGAGTTTCGTTACCTGCTCCACCAACATTGCCATCTGCGAATCCATTTTCAATGATGATTTGCGACAACTACGATTGTTTATACGACGACTGAGTGTACATAGAATACGAATGATGATGTTCCTCCACATAGTATGGAGGAAGACCTCCAAGCGTTTGCTTCCTGTTCGCCACAACGTCCCTCTCCTCCAAAACTTTATAAAATTTTGATTGTTTAATATGCATTTATATAAAAAAATGAACATAGTAAAATGATATTTATCTATACTTTCTTTATCAAATGGTGGGTGCTCCGTATTTGGATCGCTACCCCATTTTTCTGCAGATAGTGCCAAATACGATCCTGAAATACAAATTGAAAAAGAGAAGAATAAGTTATAATATATCTTTTCAATTGTAAATAAATTAAAAGATTAACTGATGAAACTAGATTTTACCATCTTAATTTGCATATTTTAACCCCCTTGCTTAAATATGTGTTAATAAAATCAGATAAAGTCTTGTAATTATCAGAGTCATTGAATAAATTAAAAACTCAAAAAAATGTCAAAATTAAAAGGGTAAATTACAATTTGGGTCCCCATCTATGGGTCTGATCCCAAAATGAGTCCCGATCTTTAAATTGTAACAATTCGGGTCCCGGGTCATTAATGTGGAACTTTTTTAGGCTAATGACGAGTATACCCTTGTTTAAAAGTTGAAACCCAACCCCCATTCCCTTCCCAATAAGGGCATATTCGTCATGAAACCCAAAATTTCCATTTCCTAAATAGTCTTGAGACCCGAATCGTTACAATTTAAAGATTGGGACCCATTTTGGGATCGGACCATAGATGGGGATCCAAATTGTAATTTACCCAAATAAAAATACATGGTGTTTTTAGCCTTAAAAATACCCTCAAAAATATTTTGTACCTTTATTTGCCCTCATCTCTTTTTTGGTCAACATGAAACTTGTAGATCTCATCGAGATCTACAACTTTCATGTTTTGAGTTTTTCCAAATTCGGCCTTTTATCCTCACAAAAATCAAAGTCTTTGATGCAATAATAGGATTGGGCCACGTGACCCTTTCTGATTGAGCCATGTGGCCCGGCCCCTTTGTGAAGGATATTGAGTATCCTTAAGCGCATCACGGAAGCGTGTCAATCGCAACGTATGCAATAGGAGCAACTAGTCGCACTAGTCGCTAGATGCGGTGGAAATTAAAATTTTTTAAAAATAAAGATGAAACCACATGATCACGAGAACACTTCTCGGATCGTTTCATCAAACCACAAAGTATAAGGAATACCTCTTGAAGCGTGGTTGTGATCGCGAGATCTCAAACAAGAGAGCCTCCTGTCTCAAGTCCGACCCATGAAGAACGCACTTGGGGGCACGATGATGAGTCGCGTCCTTCCCGCAATCTTTGACGAAGATCCAAGCGTCGAAGGCGAAGGCAAGATGCTCTCCTTCTCAATATGCAAAGTGGACGACCACTTGGATATTAAGAGAGAGCCTAGTCGAGAATGAGAAAGAGAGAGTAGTAGGCTTCTACAACTCTAGATGATGTACCTTGGAAGGCTACCCTAACCCTCCTTTTATATTAGTTTAGGATCCAATGGATATCAATCCATGGGACACATGGATCCAACGACCATGCTTGGTCCATGTAAAATCAATGGCTATGATTGTTGTTGGTTAAAACCAACACCATTTATTTATGATTAAATTAAATATATGTTGCAACATTATCAACACATTTTTAATTTAACATAAATAAGTTAGTTGAGAGATTAATCATCATAATAAAATGGAGATAATATTGCCTCCTAAAAATAAGGGGCTTTATTTCTCCTTTTTATTATATTACATTATCTCTCAATTATCACAAAAATATCCACCAAATTAATTCCAAATTAATTTATGAATATTTCAAATATGCCATTGAAAATTGTGTGAATCAAATTCACATCCCAAACTAATTTGTAAATGACATTTCCAGTTAATTAACAAATGGGAATCCAATCCACATTTAATAATTAACAAATTTTATTTACTAAATTTCTCTCTCTTGAATATATGTATATTATAAATCATATTTACAATACACAAATATTATGGATAGTATTATCCATATGCTATAATTCTTGATAATTAAATCCCATTTAATTATCTTGGACAATAATTCTCACAATACGAATCATATTCATATTAGTGCTTGATAATTAAATCTAATTTAATAATCAAGTTCTTCCTGCTTGGATATGAATTTCATCAAATGAATTATTCTTGAACCCTTTCAAGAATAATGTGCTTTCTCCGCAGATACTTGGAGATAAGGACATGGCGATTGTATTGTTCCACGTATAGTGACTTGGATGTTGAGATCTCATCTCAAATCCAGATCTGACGGACCTTCCACAGATGCTTGATTAAATCAAGACCGCAAATCTAATCTTCTCATTGAATCCGAATCTCATTCAGACCAATGTCCAACACTTGGACTAAGATCAGATTGCTTCTCTACTGGAAGGAGTCACTAAAATCCAGACCTGTTTCATCACTCCCTCGGAATGGAAGCGTCATGGATATACAATCGTTTATGATCACATCACCCTCAGGTATTCCCAATACCTGTACATCCTGCATACTGGAAGACCCATGGTCAACACGAAGATCAAGATCAATTTTACATTGTCTTCTTCAGGGTTTGATCACTAAGTTTCTCATTTGATCATTGGGATTTGGTATCGATCATATACTTTCCAAAAGCATATATCATACCTAGGTCTTGATCGTATACTTTCCAAAAGTATATATCAAACCTACAAATTCAGTCAAGCTTCCAAAGCGAGACGACCGTGCACGGAATTAGATTCTTCCCAATATCTCATGAGTGAGCTCATGTCTTCCGGTTCAATAGTGAACCTGTATGATCCCTTTGAGAGATCGTATTACTCATATGCCCTTACATGTACACCAGCGCGCCGGTGTATAGACCTTGGTTAGGTCATCAACTTATTGGTCTGCCAAATGTACATACTCAGACATATAGCAATACATCTGTCTCCGGTCAGAGGATGCGTACGTATGATGTGACAGCATTCAACATAGGACTTATGTTATCTTGATCTCGTCAAGTCAACCCATTGACCTAACTAATCTGACACCTCCGAGTCACTATTCCCATGCAAAGGACCCGCATCGAGAGGTCGGTTAGATATCAGCCTATGTGAGAAAGGATTGCCATCTCCTACTCAGGCTGGAGATCACATCTTAACAATCATTTTACGGTGCTTGATGAGTCCTCAATCTAACTCTTTAGATATTCATCCAAGCACCAGCCTCTATGATTCAATAGTTGAATCAACAACTGTATGATCATTAAGATAGCCATGGTACATAACCCTAATTGTACAGAGGGACCTATTATGCAAATTATTTATTCTTCATTTCAGATCAGGGAATGATATTCGCAATAACATTTATTGCATAATGGCTCGTCGTGGTCTCACATGTCCAACACTTTGCACTATCCGACTTCGCTCCCGGCCGTTGGATCTCTTCTTGATCCAACAGTCCCGTTATCTCCACGCACACTCACTGATCCCCACCGTTCGATCGTCCCCATATCACATCTTCACCACCCGTTGGCGCCTTGATATCCGCCCTCCACGTGGCGCTTTGGGCGCCATTCGATCGCGCCCTCGTCCCTCCATCTCAGCCGCTATCTCTGCATCAAATATTGACCTTTCGATCTCCACTCACGCCTTCATCACCACCGTCTGCTACCGCTCTCACCGGAGTGTGACACGTGGCACGCCATCCACCATCGGATCGCAGACATGATCTCCACTCAGCCATCCGTTGGCGCTTCGCCTCCAGTACGCCACGTGGCAACATCCTGTCCCTCTGATCACGCCGCCCTCGATCAGATCCAAGCCGCTCCTCAGCGTATTAACTCCAACCATTGGATCACAAGATCCAACTGTCTACACATCATCGTCAACCTCCGGTCTCCCCTCTTTCCCACGTCGCTCCACCTTGCGCAGCAACCTCCCCCTTCCCATTTCCGACGACCTCCTCTCCCGCTAACTGTCTCACGACCTTCCCCCATCATCCACGACCCTCGCGGACGCTCACGCCATCCATGATCCCCCTTCACTTTCTCCATCTTTCCCACACAAACCACGTCACCACCTCCGAAGCTACCATCTTCACCCCTTAAACACTCCATCGCCGCCACCGATTCTCGAGGTCCACCTTTATGCGGAGCATCACCTAGCCCTTCTCCTCCTCCTCCTCCCTGTAATAGGGGGAAGGATGATCGGGGCGTAAAAATGGCATTTCGCCTCCGGTGTTGACCCCTGGCAATCACGACCAGGTTTGCGAAGGTCCAAGCCTCGCCCAGCTGCTCCGAGGGGTCATCGGAATCTAGCGATGACCCGAGCTCCCCTCAGAGCTCAAGCATAGACCACAACCTCCATTGCCAACCAGGTAAGCTCCTCAAAATCTTTCTCTGAATTTTCCTCAATTTTTGCTTCATTAATTAGGTTGTTACACCCCCCTTCGCCCCTCATTGATCACTCCTCGAGCTCCGTCGCACATCCCCCTTCTTCGCGCTCACTTCCGATGACTCTCTCTATCCTCACAACCCTAGATCACCTGCAACCCACTTCTCCACTGTACACGGCGGAGGAGCTCTGAGCTGCCGCCTTCTCCGCTCACATAGCTCTCCACTCCACTCACCTTCACGTCCCTACGCTTCGGATATGGTACTAACACTGCAGGTAATCTACATTATTGAATGATCAGAGGGTTCGCCGGAGTGGTCTTGGCGAGGGTCATCTCCACTACTGGAGCGATGAGAGCCTTCTCCACGTATAGCAACAGCTCGACCAGACTGTTAGCTCCATCGCCAACCCGTAAAGACCAGCCGATAAGCTCCATCGATGTCAGAGGTGAGCAACGGAGTTGGGACCACTTCGCCGGAGTCTTGGTTCCACCGCCCGCTGGAGCTGAGGAAGAAAGCACAGGTGCTGTTGGATGCTCCCTTCCAGAGTTCATCCAACGGCGCGGAAGCATCCACGTCGACATAAAACACAGACTCCAGCTACTGTTGGATCCTCAAGATCCAATGGTTCACTGATGTCCACGTGTCATCGCCAGGGTCTCTCCGAGCCTAGATGTCCAGAGCTATAGGCTTGGATTCTCCGAGCTTTTACCGAGCTTTCTTGGTGCTTCATGCTCCTCCAAGCCTACATCGAGCCAAAGCTAGCTTCCGAACCTATTCCGAGCCTTGCCGAAGATGCCCCGAGCCTCCACCGAGTCTAGATGATCACCGAGCCTGGAGACCACGTGCAGATCACGTACGACTTAGGAAAAATTGCAAGGAGGCCCTGCCAACTTCTCCATATTGCAGACAGGTCCTGATTCACGTGCTACCCACACACGCCTGGGGTTATTTGCATTTTTACCCTCGTGGGTTTTAAGAATTGCAAATATGCCCTCGCGCGTGTGGGTTATTTACAAGGAAGGTCCTGCACATTATTTTAATTTCATTTTAGTCCCTCCCAGGGACCTTTCTGCTAGTTATATTTATGTTTTCTTGCGTTCATGCCCGTATCTTCACTCGTGCATATCTTGAGCATCCTAGCTCCGATTGAGTCGATTTCAGTGGCATTTTGAAGCTCTTTTCATTGTCTTCCTTATGGCATGCTTTTCCTTTCAAATTTAACACTATGAAATTTGATGTGTTGTTTTATTGGCTAAGTGTCTTGGATTTCAATGCTCTTTATGCCTAATTTTCACATGAATGAAGAAAGCTTTATTACTTGTCCCTGATTTGATTTTTTTATTAAATGGCTCAAGCATTCTTTTTTAGGGTATACTTTCATTGCATATCATTGCATCTAATTGCATGATAAAAAAATAAAAATAAAAAAAATAAAAATAAAATAAAAAAATGCATGTTTTATATTTGTTTAATGCATTGTCTTGTCTTCATGCATTGTTTGACCTATTGTTTTCTAACTCAACACTTAATTAATGAATAAGAGTCTGAATATCACTAGAGAGGCTCATGTCCCTGAGTTCGACCTTGGTTACTTACCAAGTAAAATATAAGTTTATGACCATCTGATTTCATTGATATACTTAAATTAGATGATCTTTGATGGACCGAATTCAGCCCGACTGCAACGTTCTTAATGTTAAATCCATACTCTTGAAGGGCTGAATTTAAGGTTTATCAAATGGCGTCGTTGCCGGGGACACGGCTCATTTCTTGTATTATTTGGATTTTTATTTATTTAATTAAGTGTTTCTTTTATATAGGTCAAATTGTCCATTTGTCTTGCATTATAAAATTTTCTTCTCGATTGATCTCTAACCTTTGCTTTTGTGACAGGGCGCTTGATGTTCAAGGAGGCGAGGAGCAGGTGCTTCCCGCTGCGAGGAGCCGCAAAAGCATATTTGGAGCAAGTCGAAAGAAAGAAAAAAATGTGTGTCATTTTGCATATTATTTTATCATATAATAATTGTCTTTACAGCGGTCTTCGATCGAAGGCTCGCGATTGTAAATGAATAATATATGTGGTTGTGTGGAGATCGCCCCCACTTGAGTGTTGACCTAGGACCAGGCACGCGACTCTTCAAGCTTATTTTATCATTCATTTTTTACGTGTTTGCTCGTAGGTAGGATACACATTGATCCAATGCGCACATAGCCTCGCTTCACTTAGCCAAATTCAAAAGACATTCTTTCCCGTTAATAGAAGCATGTTAGGTGCAGATTTTTGATCGACTTGCATACATATCATTTTGGTTTTCAAAACAGTCTAAGTTTTCACGTATTTTCACCAAGGCACTGCATGTTTTATCGAGTATCCTAGATCATGTTTTTTATCGAATGCATGGTTTTTCTCGATTTCCCCTCCTAGCTTGATCATCTAGGTTAATGGAAAATGAGAATGAACGGTAGACGATGATTGCTTGATTTATGTGCTCATCTTAAATCAGTGATAACCTTAAGCAAATTAATTGGTAATGTTAATTGCAAGTCAACCTAAAATGGAGTAAAATATTGTTTTGGGAGAGCAACACCCTCATTTACTCATTGATTTTACTTGACACTTTTTCTGTGTATAGATAAAATGTTTTATTCACCAATAAAACCGACAAGATAATAAACCAACCTCGGTTGGTTTCATGTGTGAGTTGGTGAAATTGAAGTGTGTTGCATGCTTGATTGAGCCTTGTTTGCTCCGACACCCTCCCTTGAGCCTTAAAAACTCCATTAATCTCTGAAGATTCATCCACTCATTTCTATATCCATCCATCTTATTCGTTCACCTCGGGCCTCTTCCAACATCAAATCTCCATCTTTATACTTAGGCTACTCTCAGCCTAAGTATAGGGGGGACCCGAGTCCCTATGATTTTCTCTACTCATCTTTCCTTGCCTTTATACTTAGGTTATTTCTAACCTAAGTATAGGGGGAGCCCTCCTTAGTTCCCATATATTTCTCTATATTTAAATGAACCTATGGACTTGTATCATCTAGTGCCATGAGGACATAGCAAAGTTTAAGTATAGGGGGGGTATACCGTGTATACAGTATATGTACTTTAGCACAATCTGAAAAATTTGAAAATTTTAAAACTTTTTGGCTAAAGTAAAATTCTTTGAACTAAGTGGACTCAGTAGTTTTCAAGGTTTTCTATATTATGTTACACTATTTTTATAAAATATTTTTGAAAATGATTTGAAAAATGAGTGTCTCTCATTTTGAAAAATCTTTTGAAAATGTTTTGAAAATCTTTATTTGTGTGACATGGTATTGAATTTTCTTTTCTCTTTTCAAGGAAAGTTGAGTTTAACCAGTGTTCTAACCTTTAATTAAAAAATCCATAAATTGAGAAAATTCAAAATCCTTTAAGAGTCAATAGTGACTACTAAGCCCAAATAAGTAGCCGTGTTTAGTGAGGGTTCGCTCTTAGTAGAGTGGATGGTTTAAAGGACATCGCGCAAGGCCCCATCCTCAAGCAACGGGCTCCGACCTGTACTTACACCCATACTGGCTGAATGCAGATGCATCTACTTAATTGAGTTTAGGCAGTCATAATGTCTCTTGAAGTTAAAAAAATATATAAAATAAAAATATAATAATAATAATAACAAAAAATGTATTTTGAATGAAGGAGTTGGATTAATCCTCTACATTCACACTTTCACACAGGATCTGAAATGTTCAAGGAAGCTTGATTTGTGAGGTCTTGAGATTTTAGGTTAACCAACCTTAACCATCAGTGCCTTAGACTTAATCATCCACATTCCCCTAGATTTCTAGATTTATGTGCTATATTGCATGCTTAGTCTCATACCATAAGAATATGATCAGCACATCACATGCACGACTGCGTTTTTGATGAGATGAGTTGACTCTTCACTCCAGGGACCGGGACAAGGGATTTGAGTCCGGATTTGATCTAATGATGCTCAAGGATGGGATAAAATCTTTGAAGGCTTCATGAAAGCTAAGTGTCAGCAATTTTAGCCAGTATGAGAACTTGGTTCTTATACTAATCTCTTGACATTGACCCAAGTGGTAGGGTGTGATAAAATAAAAAATTATTAATCGGTATGCGCCAACTCTTGGTAAAAGCAGTGGAGATAGCCAAAAATACTACAAATCAATGAAATGTCAAAGAAAAGCTCTCATTCCACAAAGTCAAATATCAAAAGAGCTTCCACCAAAGGCGAGCGCTCCCAACCATTTCAAAGTGTCCACTTGGACCACCGCTATTAAGACCAGGAGTCGGGCTTGCATCAAAAAAAGGGCTCTGCATCGTAAATGCTACAAGTCTGGATGTAGAAGGTACGATAGGTACTCAAAAAAAGGCACACCCTGTGTACTCCCAGGAAAACAAGTGCATGCAGCTCCAACTTCTCTTGACGGATGCACTGATCAACATAAAAAATATGAGTTGTGTAATAAGGCACTAGAGAGAATCCTTGTTCCAATGAGAGGGAGAGAAGAAATGACACAATCCTATGCCCTCCATCAACTGGCCTTCCATCTACATTTTTAAGTCTGACAACTAAAGAGACGGTGGATTGGATGCAAGAAATGGTTAGTGTTGAGGATCGGGTCCTTAGGAGAGTCTCTTGGACCAAGACCTTGGGTGACGTTTTGACTCTACTCTCAAAAACACAGTCAACACTAAATGTCATACCCTTAGTCTATATTTACATCAGAGAGAGTCTGGATAATTAGAGGAATTGGGTGCCTCTTGATTAAGGCTGGGTTGAGCTCTAAATTTTGGACCCCTAAAGTTGAGTGGACTTGAACAAATTGGATCCTATACTCACAAGCACAAGGGGGTTAATTCAATTCATTCATTTTCTTGATGCTCGGGGATGAGCATAGTTTAAGTACATGGGGGTGATGAAACTCGATTTCGTCATCTTAATTTGCATATTTTAACCCCCTTACTTAAATATGTGTCAATAAAAATCAGATAAAGTCTTATAATTATCAGAGTCATTGAATAAATTAAAAACTTAAAAAATGTCAAAATTAAAATACATGGTGTTTTTAGCCTTAAAAATACCCTCAAAAATATTTTATACCTTTATTTAACCTCATCTCCATTTTTGGTCAACATGAAACTTGTAGATCTCATCGAGATCTACAACTTTCATGTTTTAAGTTTTTCCAAAATCGACCTTTTATCTCCTCAAAAATCAAAATCTTTGATGCAATAATGTAATTGGACCACGTGGCCCTTTCTGGTTGAGCCACGTAGCCCGGCCCAACAGTCCCGCTATCTCCACGCACACTCATTGATCCCCACCGTTCGATCGTCCCCATATTTATCCTCCCTCCACGTGGTGCTTTGGGCGCCATTCGATCGCGCCCTCGTCCCTCCATCTCAGCCGCTATCTCCGCATCAAATATTGACCTTCCGATCTCCATTCACACCTTCATCACCACCGTCAGCTACCACTCTCACCAGAGTGAGACATGTGGCGCACCATCCACCATCCGATCGCAGTCCTAATCTCCTCTCAGCCATCCGTTGGCGCTTCGCCTCCAGTACGCCACGTGGCAACATCTTGGCCCTCCGATCATGACGCCCTCGATCAGATCCAAGCCGCTCCTCAACGCATTCACTCCAACCATTGGATCGCAAGATCCAACGGTCTACACATCATCGTCAACCTCCGGTCTCCCCTCTTTCCCACGTCGCTCCACCTTGCGCAGCAACCTCCCCCTTCCCATTTCCTCTGCCATTTCCGACGACCTCCTCTCTCGCTAACTGTCTCACAACCTTCCCCCATCATCCACAACCCTCGCGGACGCTCACGCCATCCATGATCCCCCTTCGCTCGCTCCATCTTTCCTACACAAACCACGTCGCCATCTCCGAAGCTACCATCTTCACCCCTTAAATACTCCATCGCCGCCACCGATTCTCGGGGTCCACCTTTATGTGGGGCATCGCCTAGCCCTTCTCCTCCTCCCCATGACAGGGGGAGGGACGATCGAGGTGCAAAAATGCCATTTCGCCTCCGATGTTGACCCCTGGCAATCACGGTCTAATTTTTACTTGAATGAAGAAAGTTTTATTACTTGTCCCTGATTTTACTTCTTTATTAAATGGCTCAAGTATTCTTTTTTAGGGCATACTTTCATTGCATATCATTGCATCTAATTGCATGATAAAAAATAAAAATAAAATAAAAAATGCATGTTTTATATTTATTTAATGCATTATCTTGTCTTCATGCATTGTTTGACCTATTGTTCTCTAGCTCAACACTTAATTAATGAATAAGAGTCTGAATATCACTAGAGAGGCTCGTGTCCCTGAGTTCGACCTTGGTTACTTACCAAGTAAAATATAAGTTTATGACCATCTGATTTCATTGATATACTTAAATTAGATGATCTTTGATGGACCGAATTCAGCCCGACTGCAACGTTCTTAATGTTAAATCCACACTCTTAAAGGGTTGAATTTACAGTTTATCATTAACAAAAAATTCTCCTGCTTTAGGAGTGGACCATTGAGACTCTCCCTCTTTCCCACTCATGTGAGACCTAGACTACCACTTCTTAGATGAGGGTTCTCTTTCCAACCTAGTTGCCTGAAAATTAATTTTAGAAATTAATATCAAAATGGTAATATATTAAATTAGATTTAAATAACTAAATTTTAAATTAAAGTACCAGCTCCACTCTAATCTGATTGTGGCTTTTAGATCCACTTCGATTTAATCCTTTGTTTTTGGCAGTTTGTCCTTCCCGTTGTTAATCTCCTTCCAGACTCAACATCTACAACGAATGCATCACAGAAATCCTCCCATCTACAAGGAATATATTATGAATATTAATTATTTTACAAATTACATCATAAATTATCGAAGTAATACAACATTTGTCCTCCGTGCACCATGTTGGCGGGAACCTCTTCATCTCCTCGCATCTCGTCTTAGCATGCGAGTCTCTCCTTGCCTTAAAAATGTACCGCTCATTCTCTTCTCCACCAAACGAATAAAGGATCGACGATAAGCCTCCTTCCTCAGACCTGGAACTAGGTGATACCTACTCTGAAAATTACTGCAAAATATCAGAAGAAAATGTGAGAGAAAATTTCTAGGACATTTCTAAAAAATTATTCTTACCAGAAATATGTCAAACAATCTCTTCTTCTCGGTAGCAGGGATGCGACACCATCGAAATTGCATGCTAGTCAAGTGTGTCTTGATTATGTTGGTTATTTCCTTTGCCACCTTGTTGCAATTCAAAAAATTCATGTATATTTTTGTAAAATTTGTAAATAATATACAATCTGTTTGTTTGGTAAAGTTTAAATGATAAAATCTATTAAAATCGTACCTCCCATCTGCCGTAACCTCCAACAAAGGGTAGGACTCCGAAGTCCGTTTAGCTCTAGTAGGTAAAGGCACGAAGGTGCTCGGATGTCCAAAAGAAGGATAATCAGAATCCATCGAGGTCCGTGCAGGTATCGAGATCGGACATGCAGCAGGAGCGACTGAGGTCGATGGCTCTCCATAGGCGCCTCCATAAAATGGAGGAGGATAACTAAGTGATTCGTAGTAGGCTATGACCCGTCTAACCTCAACAAACTGTGAATCTAAAATAAGATCCGAGGTCGGTTGCCTACTGGAAGAAGGTGTGTCTGAGGAGGATGGACGATTGGATCGATGAGATCCATGAGACCCGCACGTCCAAAACCTGCCATGACTGTAATGATGATGTAATAGTTAATTACAAAGTTATTAATGAACATTTTTACTAATTCGAGTATAATAATTTAATAAAACTTACAGTTAATATTAATCATGTATTTCTGTTGGATTATACATATTTCTTCGATTTCTGAGTTTTCTGCATCATCATTTTTGGAGTCCGAATCATCTTGTAGGTCAACACATAACACTTCATTATCCGAAACCGCAG
Organism: Ottelia alismoides; assembly: GCA_037367405.1. NCBI lineage: Eukaryota > Viridiplantae > Streptophyta > Magnoliopsida > Alismatales > Hydrocharitaceae > Ottelia > Ottelia alismoides. The sequence continues at coordinate 418,876 of JAZKJV010008852.1, read as the reverse complement.
AGTTCTAAATATAACTTGCAACCCAACCACAATGACTCTTCTGCTTTTTCAACAGCTCGTAGAGTCTGCAGACTCTCCGTATGGTTTCTCATCATCTAGACAAGCAGTGTTAAAATCAGGACACACAACGTCCATAACCATATCTACAAATGAATTAATATTGTCCGCTTCTTTTGACTCATTCATCTTATCCTCGTAATCCTTATCATGCCTCCACTAAATCTGATATCTTTCCATGAAATTCATTTTGTAAAGATGTAACTGAGTTTCATCCTTAGATCCTTCCTCATTAAACGATATTTTTAACACGGACATAAGATAGTTCCATCTAAATCCACAACACGAGAACCTTATGAGTAAGCAAATTCTACAAATTCCTGAAGACCTCTTTGAAAGGTATCTGTAACACGTCCATCTACTGCACACTTGTACATTCACTCTCTATTAGTCATATTGATCAACCTAAATGAAACAGTTCATATTCTCAAATGAGATGGGAAGATTAAACTTTGAGTTAATCTAAGAGAACATATGAAGAAAACCTAAACGTAACCCATTATTGACCTAAACCTATTATACTTATTCTTTAAGACGAGAAGAGAAGTATCTTAATTATGTTATCACTTGAGCCCGTCCATAAAGATTCAAACTTACCAAAAGACATTCGTTGTCACATGCTTGCTTATTTTGAGGAAAATTCGACAGCATAATCCTGCATCTCTCCCGTATACCTCAAAAATCAATCGCAATCAACTTTCAAAATAATCATATTAGTGATTATTTCGATAATAAATTATGATTGATATGGTATACTGAAGAGGAAGGGATTATGGAATCAAATTTCCATCAGAAACAAACAGCTTGTGACAACGATCACCTTTTAGTAAGTTTGAATCCTTACAGACCTCCTTAGTCCGAGATCTCCGAACTAAGGAAAGGTAACATAAATCTAATACTTTAAGATCACTTTACGTCATACATTCGTACGTGCTACAAATGAGATTATAAAATAATCTTAAAATATTTATTCATTTATATTAACCGGGCAATTACGTATATTTGGTTAGTTAACGATGGGGATATGGATAAGTTTGATCCTAGATTAGTGCCTAATAAAGTGTTTAAATGAACATTATTGGAACTGTACCTGCAAAAAAAGGTTTCTCCACATGCAAACATCAAAATCCACAACCATTGGACTCGGATATGCTATCTCAAAATGAGTCCAATAGTACAATGCAAAAAATAAAAAAATATAACACAGTTGGAGGTGATCAAATCCTCTAATATGTTGCACACGCCTCCTGGTGTGCAGGGCCACACACCAACCGGTGTGGAGGGACGCACTGTGTGTGATTCATTTTGTGCGATTTAATAATAAGTGGTTAGTGTTTTAGCCTTATCATCAACCTCACTATAAGTTAATGTGATATACCTGGTCACATTAACTAGAATTTAATATGATGATAAATTATCACAGAAGAAATGTTGATGTTTATCATATCTCATATCCACACTATATGAAATAGTATAACTCATATGAACACTCTATGAAGAGGATGTTTGTATGCATGGAGATAATTATACCTAATGTTATTCATAAGTTATACCTAATGTTAATTATTTAAGTACAATTATACAATATCATGGCATGATATTCTTATTTCGTAATTTTAGTCATTGTAAAAAATAAATAAGGTATACCAACAAGTATAAATGTTATAAGGGTATTTCTATCCTTTATATACTACCAAGTTTAGTCATACTATTGGTTGTGTCATTTTATTGAACACCTACCAAACATAAAAATTTTCATATAAATGAGGCAACCACCATCAAGTATAACAAGAATATATTAAACAAGTCTTATCCTAAACATAGAAAACATATTCAATCACTGGAATGTATACAAAATAACAAACAATAAAACAAAAATTTGAAAACCTAAAACTATCCAAACAATAGTAACATGCAATGAGATGTTAAAAAATGAAATAAAGGATGATATAGTATACAGAAAGGAAGATGTCTATCTACTTGAAACACGTAAAGGAATGTCGTCGGTGGCGAAGAGAGCCGTGCAGGGATCACTGGAGGCTTGTTTGGGGGAAAATGCGAGTAGAATGCGGAAGAAGAGGCAGGTCAACGTTCTGTTTAAGGGATTGGGCGAGCATACTTATGTGCTCGCCAAGCTGTCCGCAGGTGCTCACCCATATATTTACACATGCTCATATAATCTGCGCATAAAATTTCAAGTGGGCGAGTACTTATGAGCGAGCACATGCGTAATAGAAGTGCTCACCCATATTGGCATATGCGCGCCACCCGACCGCTCCTCAAGATTCAAACCAACGAGCAGCATGGGCGACCACATGTGATTCTCCTATGCTCGGCAAGAGTCGGGCAAGCACATGTGCTAGCCTAGGACACGCAAGGTCGTGCACATCAAATGCATCTTTTTTTGTAGTGTATAATTTATTCAATAATTACAACTAATATTCAGAAACAGATTCCAATTAAAAATATTAAGAAAGAGTTATTTCAACATTTTTTCATTAACAAATAAAGTTTACATGATACAATATCCCACTATAACATTTTACTTGCACAGCTAGAAAGAAAAATGCATAAAAAGATTACCAACTACCTTATAGAGTAATGCAACTGAGGCTGGCAGGATGGCTACTATCTTTGTGACGACACTCTGATGCATGTTGGGTTTTTAGAAAATAGAGGAAAGAGATGAACCGATGCTCAATATTGAAGAAAAGAAACATAGACTAGGCATGATTTGAAAGGTGCTATAAGTCAAATTATGTGGTTGTTCCTTTACTCAGATTTTATTATAGGTCCTATCCATTGTAATCAACACAAGAGATTGGTCCTCTCCCCTCCACGGACCCTGAAGCTGTGGACACTCCAGGATTGGAGATTGTTTTGATCTATTGAGCTTATGTCATCATACATCGCCTCAACCAATCCTCTAACAATACACCGAAAAATTCATTTTTATTTTATTATCCAGAGTTTCAAATCCTTAGTCTGACAAACAAAGAAGCACGTCGTCATCGAGGACTTGGTACCTTAAAATCACATGTTAATCTTTAATCACATATAACAGTGGCTTTAAGTACATGTTACCATGGCCCAACCGCTACCAAAACACCTGTGCCTCTACTTGACACAACCCCATCTTCAGTCAGTCAACCCGTCTAATGGTAGCCAAACCTTGCGTTAAAAATAATTTATTTCGCGTGCTCAATATATTCGGACAATCGTGTACCACTGATGAGTCTCCATTTCATCACATTTATTCTTTCATTTTAGCATTTAAATCCTATCTAAATGTATGTATATAGCATTATATTGCATAAAATAACATCTATTATTTATACTACAAATATTGTATAAAATACTCTATTTAAAGCAATAATAAAATAGTAAAGAAACAAAAGAAAAAGAAGTAAAATGCAATAGGTATTGAATGACCCTAAACCCCAAGATCTAGGTATCATGATGATTTGGTCAACAAGGAATAAAGTAAGGGGAAATAAGGGTCAAAATAAAGTAGGGGGAATCAAGGTCAAAGGTTAGATCCTATACGTTTTAACATGATGCACATCAGGGACAATGACATGTGAATGGTGCTGCAGTCCTTTGTAAGAGCAAAGGATCTTAAAACAACCTTAGTTTCTGAATATCATTCATAGTTATCAATTACTGAGTAAATTACTAGAGCATCCGGGTTCTGATTCCAAACTGGTACAACCCCAGGATCTCGGATCCTCCTATATCCGGATTTGGTTACTCAGCAATAATTTATTCAGCAATCACAACTAATGTTCAGAAACGGACTACGAATAAAAATACTCAGAAGAAAGTATTTCAATACTTTTCCATTCACAACATAAATTTTGCATGATACAAGGAGCATCTCCTACATAACAACCAACACAAAATGTTGTGCGTTCTAGCTTGCCTAATCCTAATGGTCAGCTCAATGCAATCGTTGAAGAACAAGCCTATAATTCAGACACGGACGTACGAGGTGCCATTACTATTCATGACTTTTTAATACATTCCTTGTTTGATTTTGATGCTTCACTTTCATTTATTGTTCAACGGTTAGTACCTGCTTTGGGTAAGGTACCAGTAGAATTACACCGATCCTATATGATCAAGAGACCAGGAGGACAAGTATGTATAATCTGAGAAATCCTGGATAATTGTATAATACTGATAGTAGGACATCCATTACTTATTATACTACTACTAATCGAAATGGATGACTTTTGATCTCATCTTGTGGATGGACTGGCTAGAAAGGCATCATGCATCTCTTGACTGTTTTCAGAAGACAATAACTTTTTACCTTCCTAAGTCGATAGAGTTCCAGTTCATTGGAAAAACATCCAATAATAATGTCAAATACATCTCTACTCTGAAGGCACAATAATTGCTGGAGCATGGGTATCGAGACTATTTATCTTATTATTCACTACATTAGGGTTAGACAAAATGATATAAGATGTACCTATAGTATATGTGTTTTTGACTATATTTCCAGAAGAACTACATGGGTTACCACCCGAGCGACAGATTAATTTTGAAATCTCTCTCACACTTGATACTCATGCTATCTCTATCCCTCCATATAGGATGGCACCAGCTGAGTTACGAGAGCTAAAGGTACAATTACAAGAACTGTTGGATAAAGGATTCATTCATCCTAGTACTTCACCATAGGTTGCACCTGTCTTGTTTGTGAGAAAGAATGATGGGTCAATACAGTTGTGCATTGACTATAGACAATTAAACAAGAAGACAATAAAGAACAAGTATCCTTTTTCAAGAATAGATGATCTCTTTGATCAGTTACATGATTCAGCTGTGTATTTCAAGATTGACTTAAGATATGGATATCATCAGTTGAAGATTAAAGCTGCAGATATTCCCAAGACAACCTTTCAAACTAGATATGGAGATTATGAATTTTTAGTTATGTCTTTTAGACTGACAAATGTCCCAACAACCTTCATAGATTTCATGAATTGAGTATTCAAGGAGTTCCTAGATCACTTTGTAGTAGTCTTTATCTATTATGTGTTTATTTACTCCAATGATAAGTAACAGCATGAACACCATCTCCAACAGGCGCTTGAAACACTAAGGAAGAACAAACTTTATGCTAAATATGGCAAATGTGACTTTTGGTTATCCGAAGTATCATTCTTAGGCCATATCATTTCTGGAAAAGGTATATCAGTTGATCCTACAAAGGTTAATACGATGATGAGTTGGGAATGCTCGAAGACTGTCACAGAAATACGATATTTTCTGGGTTTAGCTGCATATTATAGAAGATTTATGAAGGAATTTTCATGAATAGCATTGTCAATGCTAGACTGACTCAGAAGGAAGTCCCATTCATATGATCCAATGCATGCGAAGCTAGCTTTTAGGCACTAAAGAATGCCTAACATCTACACCAATCCTTATTCTACCCTCTAGGAATGAAGGGTTTACAGTGTGCACTGACGCATCTAAAGGAGTAGGGGCAGTTCTTATGCAATATGATAAGGTAGTTGCGTATGCATCACAATAGCTCATGATACATGAGATTACCCAACACATGACCTTGAATTATTTGTTGTAGTCTTCGCTTTAAAGATATGGAGACAACATCTATGGTATTACTTTTGAAATCTTCCCTGATCATAAAAGCTTAAAATATCTACTTGATCAGAAGGAGCTCAATATGAGATGGAGATGGTGGCTAGAGTTGCTGAAGGACTATGATTGCATCATCTCCCACCAACCTGGTAAGGAGAACGTTGTAGCAGATGCCCTTCGTAGAAGAACTTATTCACCTGGGTTGGTGAGTGCTATCCACTTCTAGGGTTGATATCAACGTTGAGTGAATGGAAACCATTTGATAGTAGTGTTGATACTATAGCTATTCCTCACTGATATAAACCAGAGATCTAGGATAGAAAAAAGAAAGGACAAGAGGATGATCCAGTCCTTAAAGACTTAAGACAATAACTTGTGAAAAATTAGATAGAGGGATTCCATATACAAGATGGTTTACTATATAACCATCACAGAGTTTATGTACGAACACATCTGAATTGAGGAAAGACATATTACGTGATGTTCATTGCTTTAAATTATCTATTCATTCAGGAATTATGAAGATGTATAAGTATCTTCGTTCACACTTTTGGTGGCCGGGAATGAAGAAGGATGTTGTTGAGTTTACAAATTCATGTTTCACTTGCCAATAGGTAAAGGCTTCACCCGAAAAGCTACCAAGATTTCAGCAAATCCTATCTATACCTGAATGGAAATGGAAAAGCATTTACATGGACTTCGCTACTGTCTTACCTTACATGACTTGTGGTAAAGATAGTATCTAGGTTATACTAGATCGTCTGACCAAGGTAGCACACTTTATTTCAATGAGCTTATCTTCCACTCTAGACCAGCTTGCTGAGTTATTATATTATACAAGTGATCTGTCTCTCATAGTATTCCAAAGGAGGTAGTTTCCTATCAAGATTCACGATTCACATCACAATATTGGGAGAACTTCATGAAAGCCTTAAGCACGCAACTATGCTTGAGCAAACATATCATCCGTAAACAGATGGTCAATCAGAATGTACGATTCAAACTTTAGAGGATATGTTATGAGCATGTACCTTAGAATGGAAAGGGTCATGGGTGAAACATTTGCCTCTTGTAGAATAGTTACCATACAAATATGGGTATGGTATCATTTAAAGCACTTTATGGACGAAGGTGTGCTACTCCTTTATGTTGGAAAGAGGTCGGAATAAAGAACCTTTACGATTTAGATAAATTCCAGGAGACATGGGAAGCTGTAGAGCTTGCTCGAAAAAGACTAATAACTACTCGGAGTTGTTAGAAAGCTATGGTGATAGCAGGCGAAGAGATCTTGAGTTTGAGGTAGGTGACTTTGTATTCCTCAAAGTATCACCTATGAAGGGAGTTCAGAGGTTTGGCTTGCGTGATAAGTTAGCACCCATGTTCGTGGATCCTATTGAAAATTTTTGGCGGATTGAAAAAGTTGTATATACACTTGCACTTCCTCTACATCTTTCGACAATACATGATGTTTTTGATATACACTTGTATCAAAAATAGGTACATCAAAAAGTATGATATATCAAAAAGTTGAAGAAAAAAGAGGTACCTCTAGTTAAAGTATTGTGACGAAACCAAGAATTTGAAGAATCCACATGAGAACCTCAGGTAGATATGAGAGAAAAATATCCCTACTAGTTTGAACGATTACACTATGTATTATGTATATCTTCATTGTAAATGAAATAACGTTCATTCTCTTTAAGGTTGTTATGGTTTCAATCATCTTTAAGGTTGCTATACCTGTATTTCAAGTCCTGAGGACGAGACTTCCTTTAAGGTTATTATAATTATAAAGCTTTTAACTCGGTCTCTCTCAGATCCTATATCATACTATCTAGCTCGCCAAAAGGAAATCAATGGAATTTGTTTCGTATGAATCAGGCTTTGTTTAGAATTTTTATGATTTTTAGAAGAAAGATAAGTAAGGAGACTTAAGATTTCAACTCTTAATGACCGTCACTAAGACTAATTGAACATGATTAACTTAAAGAAACTAATGATATATTAAGGATCGTTATTAACCATTAGCAAATACTAATCAATGCTTTGCAAAAGTTAAATCACGATTAACAAAAGTTAATCATGATTAGAGCTAATTAAGCGTAATTAGCGAATATATAGTCTTATGGATAGTTCTAACTTAAGCTTTAAGTTTCAGATAAACTTTGATCAAAATTATACAAAAACATAGGTCATTAATCGTGGTAAAGTCTAAACTATGGTTTATTAACCATGGTTAGTGGTTTTCTGGAGCCTATAAATACCCCCCAACCCATTCATTTTCTGTGACTTCCACTACCACCACTACTCAATGGCTAGGATCGAGAGGTCGGGAGGAGTAGAGGGAGGCGAGGAAGGAACGCTAGCGAAGCACTGTCAGGGGAACGAGGAGGAGGAATGTACGATCCTCTCTTAGTTTCCTTCATAAGTAAGATATAACTTTAGCTAGGTTTTCGATTCATCTTCTTTTTATAGCTTAGTTTTTTATTCACCTTCTTTTTCCGATTCATTTTCTGTTGTGGTTCAAGGAGAAATATGTGTAACACCCTACTTAGTTGCGGGCGGCTATACATGTCAGTGAACCATGTGATTCGTCACAGTTTCACTCACCCAAAATGCTTAGTGTCTGTCGATTCTCAATCGCTTATGGTTGCATTCTTTTGATTTTGCTTTTATAATTATTTTGATAGAGAAATTTATGCATTAACCTACTTAGATGTGGGTGATTATGCACGTCAGTGAACCATGTGATTCGTCACACCTTCACTCACCTAACACGTGTGTTGTCTACTGATTCTCCATCTCTTGTTTTTTAATTATATTATTTCATTTTTATTGTCATTTTCCTCTCGCTGATTTTATAGAGGAACTCTTTCCATTTTTCTTTTAAAATATGTTCCTATATAAGGGAAAATTCTGCCATTTTTTCATAAAAATATGTCCCGATATAAGGAAACTCTACCGAAATTTTCATAAAAATATGTCCTGATATAAGGGGAAACTATGTCGAAATTTTAAGAGAAAATATGTTCTTCACATTTTTCATGTTCTTCGTGTGTTCTTCGCGTTTTTCGTATTCATCATCAGTTCTTCGCATTCTTGACGCGTTCTTAGTGTTTTCATACAAAAATGGAATTTGATCATTTCAGGAGTCATAAAATCATACTTTCTAAAAAAAGAATCATGAGAAATCACTGTATACATGTAAGAGAGCTCGATTAGGTAAGTAAATCCTTCCTTTTTGCTATTAGGTTTTCATATGAGATCGTTAAGATTTCTAATTTTTTGCTCCTTTTCACGAAAAATCTAATTTGATTATTTTTTAGAAAATACGAAAAGTTGCTTAGTGATTCCAAATAAAAAAAGGTATAAGCATCGTATGGATGCAGTGGCTTGGAAAGTTAGAGTTTGGAAGTAAAAATATACATAAATATGAGTATATATACGTATGAATTAATATATATATATATATATATATGTGTGTGTGTGTGTGTGTAATTCTATACTCAATGTGTTGATGATTACGTAAATCGAAGCCTTAGTAAAAGAATTACATCATGATAATTGATATGTATTGAGTTGGATACTGAAAAGGATCATGTCTTATGTTAAGAATGACTGGGAGTAAAACTACATGTTGAGCATGCAACCTATAGATTTGTTGAAAGGAACTCGTATTGACGTTGTCCTACCTAAGTGGTACACGATTGCCCTGTTATAATAAGTGTGCACAAAATGAATGATTTGCAACGCGTGGTACCGGGTGCCAATATATTCAGGTTGAACGGCGGAATATGTGGTCATGCCATGTGGAAGCATGGGTAGTTCAATAGCGACTATGTCGGATAACATGTATTTAAAGCCGCTAGGTTATGTGATTAAATGTTAACATGAGGTTTTAGGCAACCTGGTCCTCGAGGATGGTGTGCTTCTTTGTTTGCCAGACTGAGGGTTTGAAATGCTGAATAATAAAAGAAAAGGAAATTGTCAGGGTAGTATTGGAGGATTGGTTGAGTCGACGTGCGACGACATAAGCTCACCAGATCAATCCAAAATCCAATCTCGAAATGTCCACAGCTTCGGAGTCCATGAAGGGTGGGGTTCCCCTTGACTAATCCCTGATGTGGAATATAAAGAATATGACTTAAACTAATGAGAAGGAATGAAACATTTTGTGACAAGAAGTTTTGCAAAAATTACACCATTTGTTTGCTTTTCTCTTCTTCGTTACTTAGCATTCGCTAATTGTTATCCAATGATTTATGAAAACCCAACAAGTTTCGATGAGACATCGCAAGGACTTTAGTCATCCAACTAGCCACAATAGCTTTACTCTATAAGGTAGTTGGTAATCTTTTACGTATTTACTTTCCACTTGATGTACATGTAAACAATTATAGTGGGACAATGTCATGTAAATTTTATTTTGTGAACGAAAAAGTGTTGAAATACTTCCTTCTGAGTATTTTATTTGTAGTCTGTTTCTGAATGTTAGTTGTGATTGCTGAATAAATTATTGCTAAGTAATCAGATCTGGATATGAGATGATTCGACGACCTGGAATTGGGGTCGTGACATGAGACCTGAAGATGATGAGCATAGTCGAGTAAAGACTCAAGATGATGAAGATATCATGATGGAATTCAACTCAAGGGGGAGATTGTTAGAAATTTGAAGTCATAATTGGAAATCCTAAAGAAATAAAACTCATAATCCTAATAAAAATTGAGTTGTATTCTATTTTTAGTCCTGATAAAAATAAGACTATAAGAGAGAGAGAGAAAGAGAGAAGAAAGAGATGAGAGAGCGAGGGAACAGAGAAAGTTGTACTCATTCTAATTTACAGTGATCTTTCTTTTCCGATGGTCGCGAGAGGTGACCGACCACTATTATATCCGATTGTTCTTTTCTTCATGTGTTTCTACGATGGTGATCGATTGCACATCCACATCCATATAAAATGGTATGTATTCCTAACAACCGGTATTTGAGAGGAGATGATACCAGAACGTGTCCCATCAACTGATATCAGAGCAGTGGTGATACTGATTTCGTTCCCAACATACATGATATGTATATTGTAGGTGTGTTTGTTGCTTTTATTGGTGTGTTTCTAAATCTCATTAATGTTGACTTTAGTTGACTCTTAAAACAAAATAAGTAAGAAACATTGATATTTTTTAGAAGTTTGATGGATACGTAGAATAGTACTGCTCACGTGATTTTTGCAAAAAAAAAGACAAAAGATGCGGAAAGAATAATCCCATCAACACAAGCAACCTCTCCATTATCAAATTTCAAGCATCTCCCCAACTGGTGGTCGTAATTTTCGAAATCTACTTTTTGTATAAATAACCAGAAAATACAAATTTCTATCCAACTTCTTTATTTAGTGCATCCGGAGCTGCATGTCAACATCTCCATTGACACTCTCCCAAGACATACCCACATCAACTTTAGCTATAGATCAGTGCTGATAGAGATCAAAATCATAGTAATTAAGCGTCTACCATCTCTATCACAGGTGGCTGGCAGCGCGGCGACGCTCATTGAGCTGGAGGATGTCGATGACCCTCATGACCTCGTCCATATCGCGACCGGTTGTCGCGGGGTACACAATGCTAAGCCTGATCTTCTTGTCTGGTCCGATCACGTGGAGCGCTCGATTAGGGAGTTCGAAGCCTTCCGCATCCTTCTTGTCCGGATCCACCATGTTAAGCTCCCGGATCACCTCCCGGTCCGGATCCGCCACTATCGGGTACCCGACCTTGCATCCAGGCTACATACCAAGAGAATTCGACGCGACACAATTAAAATAAAAGCAACAGAACGTCTTATTAAATAACTTGAACTTAAGCATTTTGGATTTGTTACTGTGAAATATTCGATATCTTTGATCCACTCCAAGTGAGAGGGGACGTCCTCGCAGGAGACTCCGAGCAGCTTCACCCCTCGCTTCTTAAACTCGTCTTCATACAGCGCCATCTTCCCCAGCTCCGTCGTGCACACCGGCGTGAAGTCTCCTGCAAGTTGATTACATGGATCCAACCATAAAGATCTCAAGACAATGCATGGTTGGGTGTGGACAGCGGGAGAAACAGACCTGGGTGGGAGAAGATGATGGCCCAGCTCTGACCGAAGAAGTCGTGGAGCTTGATCTTGCCGTGGGTCGTGTCAACCCTGAGGTTGGGCAAAGTGTCTCCAATGGTCAGCCCCGGCATCTCGATATGCTGATGATCCAGAACCGATCTATCTAAACTTGGGATGATTTCTTTTGATTCATGTACCAAAATTATATATATGTCATGGTTGTGTTTCAGGAGCAGACCCATCCGAGTGCTGCTTGTTTTTTTCTGCTGAATACGTAGGCAGTGACCTCATCTTCCTCTATTCCAGTTTATACTTTACACCCTTATCATTCCATTTCAATGTTAATTTTAACTTGGATTTTTATCACTTACCCTTCTTAACTTCTACAATATCGATTGTGCTCCTTCTTTTTTGCAATACCAGTTACATCTTCACCTTTTTACAAAATTTACATAAAATAAAGTACGGACATAATTGATATTATAAAAGATCAGAATTATAATTTTGTAAAATATAATAGCTCAACTAATATTACAAAATAAGGAGGAGCATAAATGATTATTGCAGAAGTTAAGAAGGGAAAAGGCGATATAAAGCCTTTTAACTTCACGATTATTAAAGTGGTTCTTATCCTTTATTTTTCTATTATATTTTTACAATTGCACGATTCTACAATTACATGTATGTACTACCTTTTTTGCAACAACACTTGTGCCTTTGTATTGTTATAAAATTCACAGCTCTAACCTTCCGTCATGGTAAAATAAGGACATGAGTGTAATAAGAAAAGGACAGAACTGTGAATTTTGTGAGAATGTAGACGCAAAAGTATTATTGCAAAAAAAGTAAGAGCATAACTGTGATGACAAAATCTTTGGGATGAGTGTAAAAAAATTGTATATTTTTTATTATCATATATACTCTTTTTTTTAAATGTTTAAGTATGCAAGGTTTGACAACACCTTAAATTCATATTTATTAGAATTAGATACTTGCTTATATGAGATAGAATCGTCTGTTGTGCCATGTGCTGCAACATACTCTGTTGGAGGTTCGGGAGCCGCTTGATCTTGATCGTGTGGTTCTCACAAATAAGCATATTCCGATCCCACAAAAAAATACGAATTCGTGGAAATCATTCGATTTGATCGAACGGCTCCTAAACTACAGCAAGAGCCTACTCTAGCCCATGGAATAATATGCTTATATAACCTAAAGTCACGATCGGTTGGGTAAAAATCCGGGTAAATTGCAAGTTTTCCCTTTTTTGCAATGTTTTTCCCAGCTTTCCTCAAAACCCACCCATCTCTCGCCAGCAAGGTTTTAAAAACCGGACCGGACATTGAACTGGTTAGTCTTCGGTTTGGTCCAACCGGGTCGGACCGTCGGTCCAAACTGGTCGGACCGGTGATGATGTCAGCATGACGTTATCATTTATATCGACTCGAAAAAAACCAGACCGGGCTTAATTTACTGGTCTGATCGGTCGAACCGGTTTTTTGAACCGATAAAATCAGATAGATATATGTAAATATGTATTTATATATCAATGAAATAATCATTTAAAATGTCAAATCTTTCAACATAAAAACATGATTGTCTATTTCGAATAAAACTCTACAAAAGATAGTCACATTTTCTAGCATTATATATGAATATAATATTGTAATAATTTATTTATAGTTGCTTATAGAAAATTACCTCAAGAAAGTAGTGGCACAAGTTATATTCCAAAAAAAAGATGGACATAATTGAAATTGTAGAATTTAAGAAGGGTACATGTGATAAAAACCCTATTATTTCATTATTTAAACCTTTATTTTTTAAAAATATACTAAATCATCAAATCCGGGTCAATCCGGGTCAACCTGGTCCAACCGTCCGGGCCAACCCGGTCCGACCACGGGTCTGACCCGATTTTTTATTTTCTTTTTTTTTTAAAAAAATTAATTACCTAAAACCGGCCGAACCGACCGGGTCGGGGCCGGTTCCCGGTCCAACCGGTCCGACCGGCCGGTCCGGTCCGGTTTTTTAAACCCTGCTCGCCAGCGGAATCTACCCGACAACTCCCCCTCTCTCTCCTTTAATACACTTCTCTGTTCTCCTCTTTCTTTCTTTTAAGATTTAAACAAATACTACGTCATTTTCTCAGCTATAAGATTACCGAATGTTATAGATCTTATTTCACAAAAAAAATCTATAAAATTACAAAATATTCTACATCTACTTATTTTTCCAAAGTGGCATCACAACAAACTCTCAAATGCAGTATAAAACAAAAGAGTAACCCGCCGGATAATATCCTAAACCTAAACAGCTCTAAATGAGAGGCGAGACGAATGGGATTTCAGGATTCAAGCAGAGCAAATATCCAAAAATAATCCGTTACTTTTAAAGCATGTTTGGTTGCTGGGTGGTTGAGGTACACCGGTGTTACCCCTTCTTCCAACCATTCTCACAATTTACTATTCACAGAGGTAACTCAACCTGATTCAATCCAACCCTGCAACCAATCAGACCCTTATGTATAGAGTAGGATCATCTAAATTCCAATTTTTGGGGTAAAATTTTCTGTATTATCTAAATTCCTACGCCCACAGGGAACGGGCACTGCCTTCTCCGTCCTTTTCTGTCACAAGGATAATGATGCACTGGCAATGCACGAGGTGACATGATTCTTCGAGCAAAATATATACATAAGATAACCACGTGCATGACATCATGCATGATCTCAAATTTTACAAATCAGCTTCTCCTGTCAGCGATCCCAACCCCGTTTCACGACCTTTATTAATTAGCGGATTATATCACATCTTCAAAGATAGGATCACACCCACCCACCTTCTTGTACACAGCGAAAGAAGAAGAGCTAAGAGAGGTGGTATATAATTATATATACATCTGCCTGTGCAGGAGAAGGTAGAAGAAGAAGAAGATGCCGGGACTTACCCTGGGGGACGCCATACCCAACCTGGAGGTCGAATCAACCCATGGTAGCATCAGGATCCTTGACTTCATCAAGGATAGCTGGGCCATCATATTCGCCCATCCATGTATGTAATTCTCATCTCAAATGCTCATGTAATAATTAACTTGAAACATCATCCTCTAATTCGATTTACACACACGGAGTTGTATCTGATTCGCAGCGGACTTCGCGACGATGGCTATGTACGTCGACGGGTTGGAGAAGAGAGGGGTGAAGCTGCTGGGCATCTCCTGTGATTATATCAGTTCCCCTCAGGGAGTCCAGGTAAGCTGCCGCTAATCACAACATTATCGGCTGCTAATATGTAACAATCGGAACCCAAGAAGTGGTCCGGTGGTAGAGCAGTGAGCTTCTACTTTTAAAAACTCGGGTTCGAATTTTGATAGTAGACCAAAATTCAAGAACGCTCCGGATCCCCGAAATTACATGACCTACTGTTAAATAAATAAATAATATATATATGGGTAAAATGTGTATGCCCCTTAAGGGGAGCTAACTTAGCTCCCCCGCCATATTTTTCGTGTATTTTTTTTATTTTTTTGAAAATAAAAATTATGTAAATTCATTATTATATCCCCATATTATGTCATTCAAATTTCATGCAAAATAGAGACTCCTACGACCTCCATCCAGACGGGGTCGATTTAAAAAAACCTAAGACCGTTAAAAAATGACTGTCTGGATGGAGGCTGTAGGAGTCTCTGTTTCACACGAAATTTTTATGACATAATAGAGGGATATAGTGATGAATATTTACGGAAAAAAATTTCAAAAAAAAATAAAAAATTGAAGAAAATAGGGCGGGGGAGCTAAGTTAGCTCCCCCTAGGGGACAACCCCATTTTCCTATATATATATATATATATATATATATATATATATATATATATATATGGGGTTGGGGAGTCTGCACCGAGGGGTGTAGGTAATTTCTTGCACCAGGCCATTTTTTTCCATTATTTTAGTTTTTTTAAAGAAATCTTTGGGGGATATACTTAATATAGTTCGTGGAATATGTGATTCAAGTTTCATGCAAAACAAACATGTTCATTTAAAATGAGTCAATTTCAGCAATTCTGAGACCGTTAAAATTAGGTGGTCTTGATGGAGATGATAGAAGTCTCGAATTAAGTTAAATTTGGAATGACAATATGGTGATACATTGTGATTTAAATCTCCCAAAGTTTCATTTCAAAAAAAATAAAAAATAATGAAAAATTAGGTCAGATGTCGGTAATTTCCTGCACTCGCCGGTGTAGGATCCCTTTTCCCTTTATATATATATATATATATATATATAACAACCAATATTATTATGGAATTATCTAGCAATTCTTTCTGTGCTCGTGTATAGTAATACATAATCATTCACTGCCAGGGTCCCCTGACCAAGTTCCCAGTGGTATCGGACCCCGACGGGAAGCTGATCCAGGAGCTGAACATGGTGGACCCCGAGCAACGCCACTGGTCGGGATCGCCGGCACCGTCGCGGTCGCTTCACGTCGTGGGACCGGACGGGCGGATAAAGCTGAATATCCTGCACCCAGCAAGCGTGGGGAGGAACATGGATGAGGTGGTGAGGGTGGTGGACTCCCTGCAGAGGACGGCCATGTTCAAGGTGGCCACGCCGGTGAACTGGAGGCCGGGCGAGCCCGTGGTCATATCCCCCAGCGTTTCCAACGAGGAGGCCAAGCTCATGTTCCCCCAGGGATTCCATACAGTCGATCTCCCCTCTAAGAAGGATTATCTGCGGTTCACTAAGCTCGGTTGATCGTTGTCGTCGTCCACGCCGTGACGATCACCTTTATGCTGAAATGGAGAGATCTAAGCTTCTGCTGGTTGTGGGATGGATGTATTGTGATATTATATATGGCATGTAGTATGTTGGAGATCAAGTGTGTCAACTTGTTGTTGACCACTACTCTTTCTGGTGTTTATCTAAAATAAGGAAATTATTGATAAGCGTTTTTATTGGCTTCATAATTGGCATGCATGTTCAAATCTTTGATCCCTTCAGGCTATTGTTGATCTATTATGAAATGGAAAAAAGGAAGCATGTTGTTGATCTATATGAAACACATGTATTTATTAGATGAACTGCATACTTTCCCTTCTTTATTAATATTATTCTCGACAATCGACTCGTAATCATCCAGAAACAATGCCTTCTGGTTCAACTTCCCTTCCTTACTTTTACTACAAGAAATTGGACCTAAGGTAACGAATAATTTGAATATTCGTTGCCATATCTTTCGATGTTAAAGATTTAACAACGAATACTATTCGTTGCCAAATTATATTTTATATTTGTAGTTAACAACGAATGTCATATTCGTTGTTAAAGGTCCATATAACAACGATTTCTCCATTGAATTATTCGTTACAATCCATACTAATCATTATCAAATTTAGCAACGATTAGAAGAAAAATTCAACGAATAATCGTTGTTATATGATTCGTTGCGAGAAATATAACAATGAATATCATTATTCGTTGCGAATTTAAAGAAGCAAGCAAGAAATAATATTCGTTGTTATATATTTAACTACGGAAGATATGACAACGAATACTAAATTATTCATGGTCTTAGGTCAATTTTCTTGTAGTGTTTTTAATATACTTTTATTTTCACATCGACCTTCTCTGAGGTAAACTTGAACCGGTTTGATTGGAATTAGATTGGAGTAAACTCGATACCAAGGATTAATAAGATGGATGTTATTTTTTGTGAATAGTAAGTATTTAGATGATTGTTAGATTGGAGTGGTATATGTAATGTGATACTGTTCTTTGTTATTTATTATCTTTAGTATTGCATACAATTCTTATGTTGACTTTTTTGGTTTGAAGGTAATTAAAAACATCAAAGAAGATATGAGATCCACTTCATTAATTCCAACCCAGAAATTGAAAAGTAGAAGTAATCTATAGATCCAAGCATGGGTTGCAATACAACCAACCAGTTTACCCTCGAGAACAAGATCTTAGATTCAAGCATGGGTAAAGAATTTCCAGAAAAGTGAGTTCAGCTTCACCACGAGAGCATAAAAGCCATGATATGGGATATCGATCAGCGCAACGCCAAAATACCTGCGGATCTTGTCGTTAGTTTCGTAAAACTACGTGCGATTAGAAAGGGATGAAATAGGGGAGCGGATCTTCTGCTGTTACAGCAGCTGCTGTAACGCAGGGATGATGACATCGTTCAATGAGGATCGGATGACGCTTACGGTTGCTAGCTGTGATTGGCACACATTGCATTGCTCACCGAGTGGCTTACCATATTATGAGGATCATTCGACAGATTTAGGCCAGATGACAGCACATGATGCAACTTAACATGAGGCACCACAAGCATGTAAGATCTTCCACTGAAAAACAATGTAGGCAAAGCTCAAAGGACAAAATATGCCGTTCCAGACAAAGGAAAGGGCTGCGTAGCAAAAGATAGATCAAGACATTAAGTTTAACGTCCCAAGCACAGGCCCCGATTTGTTATCGAGAAAAACTGATCATTATTAAATATGTCATTTATTTTGATCATAATCTAATTGGATGATGCTGTTGAGAGCAGTATCAAAGAGAAGAGACACATAATCTTATTTACCACTCAGGTTCACCTCATATTCTACCAATATAAACTGGCATTCATTTCACAGTTTCAAGCTCTACCTTTCCAAACCAGAGTCATAGATACTTAAAAACAACAATCATCTGTATATTCAGGTGGAGAAAATTTTGATTAGCTAGTGATTGCATTGCTGGTTTCTCATGTTTAAGGTTTAGAAAGTGCGAGGTGGAACGAGGCGGCTTCCCATCATCGAAGTGAGATGACAGAGGGGTGCGGATCGTCTGCTGTAAGTGGATTGCAGTAGACTCTGCTGCAATCCGTGGATGTGTGCCATGTGTCCGAAAAAGAATCCGACGGCTATCCAGACTCCCCCCACCCCTCTCGCCCGACGTCTCTCTCGTTCTCGGACTTGAAGCTCTCTCGCCGTCTGAACCCACGTCCTATCTCCGACGCCACACCCTCCCCTGGTCACCTCCTCGGCCCGCACCCTCCCCCGTGTCGCCTCCTCATCCTTGGCCCGCCCTCCCTCACGTCTCCTCCTCGGCCCGCCCCTCCCTCGCATCGCCCCCTCGGGCCGTGCCGCACCGTCGGCGTCACCTCCTTGGCCCGCGCTGCAGCCTCCTCCGTGCTGCCTCCTTGGCCCGCAACTTCCGCCGCGTCTCCTCCTCCTCCTCGGCCCTAGGCGCACCGTCGGCGTCACCTCCTCAGCATGCACTGCAGCCTCCTCCTCACCGCCTCCTCGACTTGCACTCTCCCCCGCGTCCTCATCCATCTGATGGCCATCGGACACGACGAGAGGGCTTGGGTCGGGGAACGACGAGGGCTTGGGGTTTGGGAAGGAAAGGAGGATCGGGCGAGAGGGTTATGGGTTCAAGTGGAGAGAGGGTTCGGAGGGGTGGCAGCCATCCAATTATTTTTGGGACACGTGGCATACCTCTACGGATTGCAGCAAAGTCTGCTGCAATCCACTTACCACAGAAGATCCGTACCCACGACGGAGGCCTAAGCCTTTAGGCGATAGAGGTAAGTCTCAATTTAAGAAGAAAATATTAAATAAGCTAAAATTAAGCAAAAATATACTATTTAATATTACGAATATAAGATCCGTGAGAAAACTACTTTTATACCATTATAGATAACACCCTAAGGAATTATATATATAGGAATTATATACATATACACACAAATACGTATGTATGTAGCTAGGGAGGTATATACGTACGTACATAACGTATGTATGTATGCATGCATGCATGCATGTATGTAGGTAGGTAGGTACATAGTACGTACATACGTGTACGTACGTTTAAATCCCTCTAGATTTCATTTCAAAAATACTAAAAATCAATGAAAAAATCATACATACATACATACATACATACGTACGTATTAACTACATACATACATACATACATACGTACGTACTACATACATACATACATACGTACGTACTACATACATACCTACACACACATACATACAAACATAAATACGAACGTATGTACAAAATACATACACACACACACATACATACGTACTACATACATACATGCATACATACATACATACACAGACATATATAAAGACACACACAGACACACACACAAAAACATACACACAGACACACACACACACACACACACACACACACATAAACACACACAGTTTCACACACACACAAACACTCACACAGACACATACACAGACATACAAACACACACACACACATAGCCACACACACACACACACAGACATACACACAGAGGAATACACGTACGTATGCACACGCATACGCCCATGCCCCCCATACACGCATTGCACCCGCACACACACAAACACACAGACACATACACAAACCCATACACACGCACACACACAGACACACTCCCACCCACACACACCCACACCCATGCACACACCCACGTACGTACGCACGCACGCGCACGCGCACACACACTGACACACACATACACACACAGACAGACACATACACACACACACACACAAAAACACACTCCCACCCACCCACACCCATGCACACACCCACGCACGTACGCACGCACGCGCATGCGCACACACTGACACACACACACACACAGAGAGAGAGAGAGACAGACACACACACACACACACATACAGACACACACAGACACAGACAAGGAGTCACACGCACGCGCACGCGCACTCACACTCGCACACGCAAACACACATATACAGAGACATAGACAGATGCAGACGCACACGTAGACGCACACGCACACACACACACAAGCGCACCCACACGTACGCGTGCACCCACACACACGCACCCACACACCCACGCACGCACACACACCCACCCACCCACGCGCACACACACACACAAGTGCACAAAGACACACACACACAAGCGCGCACACACACACACACATACACACAAGCGCACACGTGCACGCAAACCCCCCCCCCCCCCCCCACACACACACACACACACACAGACATACATACACAAACACATACACATGCACCCACACAGGCACGCCCACACACACACAGACACACACATACATACATACACACACACACAAACACACACACACACACACACACATACACAGACACAAAAACACACAGACACGCATACACACACAAATAGATACAAACACACACACACACACGCACACAGTTTCACACACACACACACACACGCACGCACACACGCACACACACAGACAAAGATACACACTGACACAAACACACAAAGACACACACTAACACAAACACACACATACACACTCAGACACAGACACAGGCACACACAGACAGAACCACACACACAGACCTCACAAAGACACAGACACACACAGACACACACACACACATACACACACAAATACACACACACACACGCGCATGCACACGTACACGCACGCGCCCGCATGCACAGACACACACACAGACACATACATACAATAACACACACACACACACACACAAGCACACACGCACATTCACACATGCAAGCACGCACACACACATACACACAGGCGCCTACACGTACAGACACACATAGACACACACACACACAGACACATACACAGACACATACACACAGACACAGACACAGACACACAGACACAGGCACACACAGATACTCACAAAGGCACACACAGACATAGACACAGACACAGACACACATACACACACAGAGAGAGAGACACAGTCACACACAGATACACACAGGCGCGCGCACACGCACGCACACGCACACGTACACGCATGCATACACACGCATAGACACACGCACACGCACAGACACAAACACATACACATACACGCACGCACATTCGCATAAGCATGCACACACACAAACACACACACACAGACACACACAGACACACATACGCACGCGCGCACACACACAAAGACACACACAGACACACACCCACACAGACACACACGCCATGATCGTCTCTGATTCGGACGGTTAGCGAGGGGGCAGTGGAAAGCGCTAGTCCGGGACAACAGTTTCCTCGCTTGGGGAAGAAGAACATTCAGATAGCGACAGATACCTGAGTCCTACCCCCTACTACATCTATAGATAGTGGAAGTATAGATAGACGAAGTAGAGCAAGGGTCCCCTATATATTTCAGGGCCGTGAAAGTGAGTTCAAAAAGAAAAAGAAGGGCTCACTGCCTACAGGGAGAGGTACGTATATTCTTCCCCCGTACCACCTGCTAATACTAAGTCCTAACCTCCTACCTCCGCTGACGCTCCGTCATTCACAGCTGCTGCTGCTTAGACAGAAACTTCGTATTACAAAGTCGGCCCCCTCCTATTCCGCGCTTAGAATCCTTCCTCGAATTCTTCTTATCTGGCCTTGCGGTGGGACTTAAATGCCCTCTTCGTGTGGATTTCTCCGGAGGCTGCAGTGCCTTTGGCTAGTTATAGGGGTGTTGAAGAGCTGACGAAGAAGAGCTCTTGAGGAAGCTGCCAGAAAGCAACGTGCTATTGACCACTACTGGGGAAGAGAAGTCTGTTGATGAACAAAACATCATCAAAGTGTCAAATAATGCGAAGTTGCCTGGTATATATCCTAGTAGTCCGAGAATGCTGTAGTAAGGGGGCACGCACGCACACTCACGCACACAGACATACAAACAGAGACACACATACAGACACACACAGAGATACACACAACCAACCAAACACACACACACAGCCACACACACACATACAGACACACACACACATGCACGCACGCACGCACGCACACACACACGCCCGCATACGTACATGCATGCCCACGCACACACCCACACCCACACACCCACACACAAACACAAACACACAGATACATGCGGACACACACACACAAACAAACACATCCACATACACAGACACACACACAGACAAACAAACATAGACACAGTTTCACACACGCACAAACAAACACACACACACACACATGCACACGCAGGCACACACGCACAGACATATACACACACATGCACAGACACACACACACACGCGCGCATAGATAGACACACACACACAGACACAAACACACAGACACACACACACATACACACAGACACACACAAAGACAGACACAGACACAGACACACACACCACACACACACACACAATTTCACACACATATACACACACGCACACACAGACACACACACACACCCACACACGCACACGCACACCCACCCATACACACAAACACACAGAGTCACACACAGAAACAGACAAACACACACACACACAGAGTTTCACACAAACACCCCCCCCCACACACACAGACATGTACATACGCGCACACACAGACACACGCGCACACACACACACACACACACACACTCACTCACTCACTCACTCCCACACACACAATCACACACGCACACGAAGACACACACACACATACATACACCAACACACAAAGATACGCGCGCACACACACACATACACACAGATGCACACACACACACACGAACACACACACAGACAAACACACACACATGTACACATATACACACACAGACACACACATACACACACACATATAGACAGACATGCATAGACACAAACGCACATGCACGCGCACCTGCACTTGCATACGTGCTCGCACTCACACATGCACACACATAAAGACATATACAGATGCAGACACAGACGCATACGTACACGCACACGTGCCCACACACACACACACCAACACACAAGTGCGCACAGCCACACACACACAAGCGCGTGTGTGTGCGCGCACACACACACAAGCGCGCACACACGCACGCACACACACACACACACGCGCACGCATACCACCCACCCACCCCCACACATCCACACCCCCCACACACGGACACACAGAGATAGAGACACACAGACACACAGACACACAGACATAGACAGACAAACATACACAGACACACACGCATGCACACACAGACACATACATAGACACACATAGACACATCCACACACACAGAGACACATAGACACATATAAAGACACAAATACATACAGATATAAACAGACACAAGCACGCTGATGAATCTGTGATTCATCACTCTAAAAGTTAAAAATAGAGCCTTGTTCCCGAGTAAATAGAGGCATATTTCCCTTTATATTGCATAAATAGCATTCATGCATGCATACATAATACATGCATTTTAGCATTCAATTTGCATTTAAATAAGAAGACAAAATCCCTTGTAAAATGTTCCCTCATAAAAACAACCTCTTCCTTATAATATGTACTCCTTAGTTAATAATATAGGGAAGAAAGCCAGAAAGACCCTTGTAAAAAAAAAGAAAAAAAGAGTCTTGCATTTCATACATAGCATGTCATCTGCACCTCTCATCTGCATATCTTTCATATGCAAGGTGAAAAGCTAGTGGGTTCTAAACCAAGTCATGAGTAGATATTGAGGATGGACTTGATTTGACCTTAATCCACCTAATTTCAGAGGAACCTTATAGGAACTGGAGTTAAGATTTCTCAGGTCAAGTGACTTAATTCTTTGAGTCCGCAAGTCTATGTTCACATGTCATCTTGATTAGTCTAAATAGAATATCTCATGCACACGCATGATTCTTTTAGACAGTGACCTAACTTGGACAAGCACAATGCACGTAGCTCTTCATTGATGAGGTGGTGAGGAGGTAGAATCCTTTAGCTTGGAGTAGCACACGGGTGGAAACATCCGTCCTCCTCTAGGGAGGGTAGTGCATCTCAACCTAGTCTGGTGGTGTTGAAGTCTAAGGACAGGACGCTGTGGGTTGCAATAATGCTTCAAAAGAGGGATAGTCTACTGGCTCAAGAGGAAAAATTCCTGATGTACATGCTGCACCTTCTATATAGTTCCAAAAAAAGAAAAAATGCAAGAACTTCAAAAAAAAAATAGACAGGCCAAAAAAAAATTGCCTGTCGGAGTATGTATATTAGCAAGAAGTCTGCAGCTGGATGACTTGGCTACACTGGACAGGCATCCCGGGATAGGTAGCTACACTGGCTACCGTCCATTCTTTTCTCCACCCCCTCCTCTTGAGCTGGTCGCACTTGAACTTAGAAGGGAATACCCCGCTCCTAGAGGAAAGAGTTGTTGGACCAGGTTATTGAGTTAACCTTATTAGAGGAGGCTGGTTCCGAGTCATTTCTGATGTGGAGAGCTATATCTCACTTACACAACACAAATAAGAATCATAGTCATCAGAAATTTGCGTTTGAGGATTTGTTCTGACCTGACTATTAAGGAGTCTGAATAGAAGACTTGTGGAACTTGAAATCTGTTAGGTCTTAAGTTCAGGTCCAAATAAGGTTCCGCCACACAATTAATCCAAAGGTCGAGTCAAGCTCCATTTTCAACTTTTGTTCATGACCCTGGTAATGGAACCCAAAATCATTTCACTTTTGCATTTCATTTAGTTGCTCGGGGACGAGCAAGGTTTAAGTATAGGGGGTTGATGAATCTGTGATTCATACTCTAAAAGTTAAAAATAGAGCCTTGTTCCCGAGTAAATAGAGACATATTTCCCTTTATATTGCATAAATAGCATTCATGCATGCATACATAATACATGCATTTTAGCATTCCATTTGCATTTAAATAAGAAGCCAAAATCCCCTGTAAAATGTTCCCTCATAAAAATAACCTCTTCCTTATAATATGTACTCCTTAGTTAATAATATAGGGAAGAAAGCCAGAAAGACCCTTGTAAAATAGCCAATAAAGCCCTAGAACCCCTGGACCATAAAATACCCATAACTCCCTCATACAAACTCCAAAACAGGTCTACTCACTTTTAGAATAATACACATTAAAAGACCTCTAAAATGAGACTAATTTCATCCAATTTGGAGCTCGTATAAAAAAGTTGGGTTTTTGGACTTCTTAGTATACTACATGTATGTATATTTGTACCTTTGTATTTATGTATCATATTTGCCCTCATCTCCGTCTTTGGTCAACATGAAACTTGTAGATCTCATCGAGATCTACAACTTTCATGTTTTGAGTTTTTCCAAATTCGCCCCCATCATCTCTCTACACATATATTTTCTTCCAGCCATTCACAGCAGGCCACGTGGCGCCATCTGGTTGCGCCACGCGGCCCGCTCCCCTTGCCCAGGCCGCCGCACCTCTCAGCCGTTGGATGGTCTTGTTGATCCAATGGCCAGAGGCCCTCCACGTACGCCCTCAATGACCGCCGTTTGATCATCTCCAAGGATTCATCTGAGCCACCCGCGCGCGCCTCGCCCACAGCGTGACACGCGTCGCACGCTACGCCATCAGATCACGCCTCAGCCCTTCCATCTGAGCCGTAGCTCTACAGGCATCTAAGCCACCCGATCAAACACCCTATGCTCATCGCAGCCGTCCACTGGCGCTTCGCCCACCTTCCGCCACGTGGGCGCTTCCTAAACGCTCAGATCATCGTGCCAGATCTCCATCCACACCGTTCCATCCCGCCTCGATCACCACCGTTGGATCACAAGATCCAACGGTGGAGACCTCGTCTTCCACCTCTGGCGCCCCTCTCTTCCACGTTCGCCGCCTTGCGGGAGGGACAGCCCCTTCCTATTCCCAGCCGCGACCCCTCCACCGTCGACGTCCACCACCACCTCCACGATGAACCCCACTCGTCCATCATCCTCGCCAAGCACTCCACTACCCACGTCGACCACCATAAACGCTCCACGACCTCCTCGAACCTCGCTCCATCGTCAGCCTGGCCGAGACCTTCGACCTATAAATAATCGAGCACCGACCACCGTCGCACCTATCCGCCACCCCGACGAGATACCCCGAGCTCGGAGCGATCAATTAGTGACAGTAATTGTGCGATTCCTTGAGCGAAGATGGTCGTCTTCTCCGGCGAGATCCTCGGCACCCGCCGAGTCGCAGCCCTCCTCCGCCGAGCCGCTGCTTGAGCTCAGGGACGCACCGCCCCTTCGTGCGACGACCTGGACCTCGATCTCGAGCTCCAAACCCCAGGTGAACACCTCCATCTCCCTCCGATCCTTATTTTATTTTCGCTTCGATTTCACGCTTTTTATTCGACCTCCACATCCATCTGCTCGTCTCGATTCCACTCCGTCGAGCTCCGCGTCGGAGCTCTCATCCTCGCGGACCCCTTCACGCCCTCCGACGCTTCATTTCACTTTCCATCGATCTCCAGCTCCGCTACTTGGTCGGAGCACCACCGCCAGACCGCCTCTGTTTCGCCGTAGGCCTCGCCGACCATCCCTACGTCTCCACAAGTGCACCCAATGCTTCGGCTATCCTTCTAACATATGCAGGTACCATCTTGCGCATTGGCCGGAAATTCACCGAAGTCATCCTCGAGCTTTGTCGCCAACGAGCTCCGATGACCTTCTCCAGCTCCTGAGACCACCGTCACCTTCAACGCATCGCCGTGCTTCTGCTGGGATACCTCCGAGGCCTCAGAGAGCGTCACCGACACCGGTAGGGAAGGGCGGAGCAAAGGCCCAGTCGCCGAGCTCCACCATCTCCTTCACAGGCGGTGGAGGCCCGTTGAAGGAGAAGCCCCAGCTGCCGTTCGATCACCTCGATCAAACGGTTGAAGTCGCGCCACGTCGTCACTCAGCCGACCCTCACAGGTGCCGTTGGATCCTTCCAGATCTAACGGCGCTTAGCGAGCCACGTGTCCCACCTCTGCAGCAGCCGAGAGCCGTAGGATATATCTCTGATCCAGCGGTCTACATTCAGCCACGTGTCCCACATCTGGAGCAGCCAGGAGCCGTTGGATCAACTTAGATCTGACGGCCTGAGATCTCGCCACGCGTCTTCACCGCCATCCGTTGTATCGAGCTTGATCCAAGGGTCCGCAGCACGCCACGCATCCCTTGGTCCGAGCCTCTTCCCCGAACCTAGGCTCGGACCACCCGAGGCTAGCCGAGCCTCCAGCCGAACCTCCAGGAGCATCCGAGCCGAGCCCCGAGCCTCCGAATCCACCCGAGCCTAGGCCGACACGTGAGGAGCACGTGCGGTCTGGGTATTTTGTACAGAGGCCCTCGGGACTTTCTGAAATTACAAAAAGGTCCCTGTGAAGCAGACCCCACGTGAGGAGCACGTGCCTAGTGGAGAATTTGCATATCATTCCCCAACATTATAGGTAATTGCATTTAAGTCCCTGTCAGCATATTTCTTTTATGTAATTTTATTTTCTTGCATTGCAAATACACCCCTGTCTTTGCACGCATCCCTAGGTCGCATTTTACATCATTTTTGAATTCTAAAAATTGCATTTTGTTGAGCAACTTGTCCTCTATCTGTTATGCCACTTGTCACATTTTTGTAATTGCAGTAGAATTTTCAATGAATTGATTGGTTGATTTGTGTAATATTTTGCCCAGTGAGACCTTTTAAATTCTAATTAATTTTCTGTGACTCCAAAAATTCTCAAAAATTCACAGTAGCTCTAGGATAGTGAACTCAACATTGCATAAAAATTTCATGTCATTTACACACATATGGAGGCCTGAATAAATTGTTTAGTGATTTTCTAATTTTAATTCTAATAAATTCATTTCACGTTGAAAATTAGATCTGTCAATTTTCCTAGATCCATCATCATTAGAACTATCTATGATAATTTTATTTCCTGAAAAAGATGTGATTTGTTATTTATTAAAAATAAATTAGTGAAAATCACCCTGTCTGCATGTTTAATTCACTGTAAATTCAATTAGTGTTTAAAAATTCCAAAAAAATTAGGGTAGCTTAGTTTCATCATAATCCATCATCTGGCCAATTTTCATAATTTTTGGACTTCATTTGATATCTTAAATAGATTTAACTTTAAATTGGCTTGATTTTGCATGTGTCTTGCATAAAAAACCGAAAAAGACTAAAAAATAATTCCCCGAAAATCACACACTTGGACTTTGCTAAAAATTCACCTAAGGAGACAGATGCCTCCCTGAGTTCGACCTTGGACTTCACGAAGTAAAAAAATTTGCCGCTTGAAATTAACTCGAATCTAATTAAAGTGGTTTTTGATTAGCCCTCTCGTATCCGACTGCAACGAACGACATCTAATTAATTTGGACATTAATCTGACCGAATTACCAAGGGTGCGGGAGCGGGTTATCAAAATGGCGTCGTTGCCGGGGAGCCACGACTTAGGTTAATTTGAAGTGAAATTCTGATTGTTTGATTTTCAATCCCTGGGTAGTCTGACCCCCGATTTTTCTTGTGAATATTTCTGTCTTTTGAAATTTTTGCATTTTTGTGTCATTCTTTATCTAACCTCAACTTGTTTTTGTGCGAGGGACACCGGAGTCGAAGACGCTTCGAGGAATCAACATTTTAACTCTTTGAGGGATTTAAGAGAACTTGTACTTTTATTTATTTCCACATTTTTTTTGCATCATTTCCAGCGGTTCCCGTTGGGTTCTTGCATGTGTAAAATAGTGGAACTGTGTCCCCGTGTGCTGTGTGGTTTGAATTGTAACTTAGGCTTGCACTAGCGGCTCCTTGAGCCACTCTAGGAATTGCTTTTGCTCGTAATTTTTAGGACCACACATACACTTAAAAGACGCACCTAGACCGCAGATCTAGTCAAATAAACCCGTTCTTCACTCGCTAATAGAACTGCCTGTTTCGGAGCGGATTTTGTCGTCTGCATTTGCATATAGTGTAAAATTTCAATACTGTATTGCATCCTGCGTAAAAGCGAAGGGATCACTGTAAGTCTTCTTAACCCAGCATACACATCATTGTTTTTCATGCATCGGCTTTTCTCGATTTCCCCCTCAGTTTTTCAAACTTAAATTAAATGGAAATTGGGACTGGACGTTAGGCGTGCTGTGTGGTTGGACTAAACAAGTGAGAATTTAACTTAAAACAGGGACTGCTAACAGTATTGACCAAAAAAATTGATAAAAGTGGAAAAATTGTTTGCGGGAGACTAATCCCCGACCTTGTTTTCAGGCTGAGTGAGGGTACTTGAGTGTGTGTGAACACCTTAAGGCAGAGCCCAAATCCCCGCCTTCCATATCACGGGCCAACTGATCCTAGCAAATATCACGAGTTGGATACTTTTAGCTCATTGACAAGTACCAAGTAGCCTCCGCCTGTTCGCGGGTAGATAGGGGCGAACCAGTGGTACCCTGCGACAAGGCCTAGCTTTGTCAGCCTCCGCCTGCTTGCATGTAGATAGGGGCACGTCTTTGAGTCCCCAACTCCGGATAGGAGCGAAGAAAGGGAGGATCGACGGTATCTTAGCCGACAGGATAAACAGGGAAGATGCATCTGGCTCTAAGCCGACTTCCCTATAGGCCGCGTAATCCTTGTTATCTTGCTTGAAAAATCACACTTAAAATTTACAAGATAAATTGGACTCGGTTTCGAGTCCTTCACTGTGTTGAGTGTGAAACCAGGGTCTTGGATTAACTTGTTTGCTTCAGGTAGGAGTAAAATCCTATCTTCTTCTCGCAACTTCAAGATGAATGACTGGGAGAATATCGACACATTATTTGCCAATCTTTCTCTGAGTTCCCCACAAAAATCATCTTCACAGGCCCAAGCGCACCTTGAGCCACCCAGGACTCATGACCCTCTTGAGTTCTGGATCTCTCACACCCAGGGTGGTTACTCTCAAACC
Source organism: Ottelia alismoides (assembly GCA_037367405.1). Taxonomy (NCBI): domain Eukaryota; kingdom Viridiplantae; phylum Streptophyta; class Magnoliopsida; order Alismatales; family Hydrocharitaceae; genus Ottelia; species Ottelia alismoides. The sequence continues at coordinate 388,432 of JAZKJV010008852.1, read as the reverse complement.
AACCATTTCCTCTCCTCCGAGCTTACCGAGGAAGACCATCGCCTCGGTAACCCCTTCCTTGATTTGTCCTTTGACACCGATCTTTTCTCACACCCAGGAATAGAGGACGAAATGCCGCCTAAACAACAACCACCGGATGAGGAGCAACTACAACAGATCCTTAATCGCCTTGCTGAAGCAGAACAAAGAAATGCGGATCTCACAGCTAGGATGGGACAAATCATGGTAGCTGGAGGCATCAATCGACCAATGGTTAATGCCTACAACCCAGCGGAGAACGAGATTCAGAATTGGTTAGCACCAGCGGTTCCCGCCCAGGCATTTGAGCTGAAGCCCCACTTCCTTAGTCTGCTTCCGAAGTTCAACGGAAACATAAATGAAGAACCGTACACTTTCCTCCGTGACTTCGAGCTGGTGTGCAACAATCCTAGCCATCCCAATGTTGGCCAAGATTATATTCGACTGAAGGCCACCCCTTTTGCCTTAGGAGATAAGGCTGCTCATTGGCTGAAGAACTTAGGGGTGATATGTACTACCTGGATGCAGTTCAAGGACCTCTTACTGAAAAGTTCTACCCTCTCAGTAGGACTAATCAAATGAGAACAAAGATCGCCAACTTCTCCCAAGGACCGAGTGAACCCTTCCACGATGCATGGGATAGGTTCAATGACTTAGTGCAGAAATGCCCTTGCCACGACATTTCGAAGGCGATCCTAGTCCATACCTTGTTCTGTGGTCTAACCCCGGAGATGTTGGGGTTAGTCAGTGCCAACTGTGGAGGAAGCTATCTGAACAAAAACGAGCATGCTGTATGGAAGATCTTGGAGCATATGGCGGAAACCGGCAGGTCACAGGCCACCAGGGCCTATACGTCGTCTCCCTCAATCCTATCCAACGAGACAACCCGAAGGACAGTAGCGGATCTGACCGAGGATCTCATCCCCAGCATGGGGATGATTGCCGACAAGCTTACCATGGTCGAGCAGATCCACAAGAGGGTCACTGACCTTGAGTCTCTCTCGCGTCTACCGAAGCAAGTGGAGGAACTCACTGAGAAGGTAGCCAAGATGAAGCTACCTGCCCCTTCTGCACTACCTGCACCTGTGCATCGAGTCCATCTTGTACAGGAACAGGCACCGGGGCCTCAGAGTGGCTGGGATCAGACTTATACCCAGTAGGACCAGCATGCACCCCCCACAAGTAGAGTCGGGATACGAGGAGCCTCCGCAAGTGTACGAGATCAACGGGCTTTGGTATAGCCGTGACCCGATTGTCAGGCAGGCCGAAATGGGGAAGGGTCAGCCTCATCGACCATCCCCAGCATACCAAGAAACCAGGCCCGTCCTCGCACCGCGCTTTCAATCCAGGCCAGAACAAGGGTACCAGCCTCAGCAGTACCAGCCTCAGCAGTACCAGCAGCAGCAACGCACCTATCAGCATGGGCCAGCACCGTCCCATCAGCAGCAGCAATATCAGCATGGCCAGCAGGGCCAATACAGAACCTCGTCTGCACATCAGCCAGCCCAGCCCACTGAATTGGAGTCCCTCACCTTGGCGATCCAGACCCTGTCTGATAGGGTCCAACAGATACAGAATGATTATCTGGATATGAGAACCAATATCAATCGTGTCTCTCGTACCCAGGACCAACAGATGGCGCCAAAGACCCCGATTCCCGCACAGGTTCAGGCCAACCCGAACAACATACTCCATGGCCAAAACCGACCCCGTGATCAGGTATACTATTCAGATAATTATTTATCTGAAAATGAGATCCTTTCGTACGATAGTGTAAATCATATGTCCCTCAGGAGCGGAAGGACCGTGACCATACCTGATCGGGCACGAGCACAGAAGGAAGGAACTTCCAAGTCTCTACTTGAGGAGAACTTGGAGGAAGAGGAGCAGCACCACCACCACCATCACCGGCAGAAGAAGAGGACATCTGAGACCTCGAAGCAGCATTCCCGCATCATCCGGTGAAACTGATGAAGAGCCCGCACCTCCATCTGAGGAGGACCGTACAGAAGAAGCGGAAGACGCATCACCAATTTCGTTCCAGCATGTTTCTTTCAGTCCGAGTCAGAAACCTAATCTGTTTCAGAGTCCGAGTCATGTAAATAACTCAGTTCCAGCTTTCAATGAAAAGATTTCAGTTTCAGAACATGAGTTAGAGTCAATAATCCCTTTCCCCCGAGCTCTTACGGGTGGAAAGAAGAAAATCAAAAAAATTCAAAAAGATGACCATGAGATGGCTGAATTCTGCAACAAACACATCAAGGTCACAATCCCCTTTGACAAGTACGTGGAGATGACCCCTGCATACCTTAAGGTGAGATGCACACCTACTAGGGTTAGCAGGAAGACCAAAAGCCGTGTTGAGAAACACGTTTTATCAGTAGCCACGACTTGTGCAATAAAAAACTCGTTTCCAAGGAAACGAAGAGACATGTGTGCACATTATGTAGTGAGTCATGTTGATGACATCACATTTGCACGCACTCTCCTGGACAATGGTTCCTCCATCAATCTGATGCCTACAGCCCTCTATGAGCGGCTTAATCTCGGACCTCTTAGGAAATCTAGAGCCCTTCTACAGTTTGCTGATAAATCAACTAAGAGGTCCCAAGGAGAATTGAGGAACATTGTGATCAAAGTCGAGGGACAAGAATACATGGTGGACTTCACTATCCTGGATATGGAAACCCCTCGTAATTGGAGAGACTCCCAGATCATTCTAGGTAGGCCTTTCCTCAGAACAACAGGGGCCTTATTTGATTATAAGATCGGGAATATTCAATTCCAAACTCCAGGCGGAGATGAGGAACTCGAAATGAAGCAGACAAGATGGCAGAGACCGGATTTAGAATCCAGCATCGAATACTCTTCTACCGGAACAGACTGCGATCATGTAGACACAGTTGGGCCATGGAGACAGAACCCAGCCAGCACCGATGAGTCCCTCCCTTCCGGAGATGATCCAGTGCATGAATCAGTTTGCGAGGTCCTCAGAGACGAGTACAACTCAGAACCTGCATCGCCCTACATCTTCGATGACGTAGAGGTCCAGTTGGGCCTGTCAGTCCTCCCCTCTTTAGGACAATTGGAAGATGAGGATGACGAGTCGGACGTGGCTTTTGCCGATTGTATGGAGACTTTTGACAATCCGACTCCAGAGACAATTAACTTGGTGGCAGCTATTACAGAGAATGATCAAGCCACTTCCAACACTGAGCCAGATCTGATTGAGCCAGATTTCCTAGATGATCACACCCTACCTGAGCTCAAACCTTTACCCACAACACTTAAATACGCCTTCCTTGCAGGACAGGAGAAGAAATATCCGGTCATCATCAGTTCACGATTGACCGAGGAGCAGGAATCTCGCTTTCTATAGATCCTAGAGAAAAACCGCAAGGCAATAGGCTGGAGCATTTCCGATCTCCATGGGATAAATCCTGCTCTGTGTTCGCACCATATCTACTTAGAGAATGAAGCTAAACCCTCTCGTGAATTCCAACATCGTTTGAATCCAAATCTACGAGAGGTCATGAAGAAGGAGATAGAGAAATGGTGCAATGCGGGATTCATTTACCCAATCTCCGACTCTAAGTGGGTGACCCCAATCCATGTTGTTCCGAAAAAGTCGGGAATTCAGACAACCACCAACGAGGATGGAGAGGAGATCATGACGCGAGTACCCACGTCGTGGCGTGTCTGTGTGGATTACAGACGCTTGAATGTCGCGACGAAGAAGGATCATTTCCCCTTACCATTCATTGATCAGATCCTAGAAAGACTAGCGGGGAAAGAATTCTTCTACTTCTTGGATGGGTTCTCGGGCTACAATCAAGTAGCCATAGCTCCGGAGGACCAGGAAAAGACCGCATTTACATGCCCCTTTGGTACCTATGCTTTCAGGCGCATGCCCTTTGGGTTATGCAATGCTCCAGGTACTTTCCAAAGGTGCATGATTGCTGTATTCGCCGAAATGGTCGGCGAATTCTTGGAAGTCTTCATGGACGACTTCTCGGTCCACGGCGATTCCTTCGATTCCTGTCTTAGGAATCTGGACCGAGTCCTAAAAAGATGTTGTGAGGTCAATCTGGTGCTCTCCTGGGAGAAAAGTCACTTCATGGTGACGGAGGGAATAGTGTTGGGGCACGTCATCTCCAAGAGAGGAATGGAGGTTGATCCTGCCAAGGTGGATGTGCTCAGACGACTCCAGCCACCAACCAACGTCAAGCAGTTGCGGTCATTCCTCGGGCATGTCGGATTTTATCGGAGATTCATTAAGGATTTTTCTAAGATTGCCAGACCACGAACTGAACTTTTAGGCAAAGACATGGAGTTTATTGTTGATCACAAATGTCTTGAGGCCTTTAAGTTATTACAAGGAATGATCATGGACGCACCCATCCTACAAGCCCCAGATTGGTCTCTACCTTTTGAGATCATGACGGATGCCTCAGACCATGCTGTTGGGGCTGTGTTAGGACAAAGAAGAGATGACGTCCCATTCGCAATTCACTACGCAAGCAAAGCGCTTGATCCTGCTCAGCGTAACTATACAGTTACGGAAAAGGAAATGCTTGCAGTAGTGTTTGCCTTGGACAAGTTCAGATCTCATTTAATTGGATCCAAGGTAACTGTGTTCATTGACCATACGTCACTACGGTACTTGATGGAAAAGAAGGACGCGAAGGCGCGTCTTCTTCGGTCGATTTTACTTATCCAGGAGTTTGACTTGGACATCCGTGATAAACCTGGAAAGAAGAACGTAGTGGCCGATCATCTCTCTCATCTCGAAGATCTTAATACTTCCGAAGATTCACCAATTCGAGACTCCTTCCCTGACGAGTCGATTTTTGTTATCGACTCACTCCCATGCTACGCCAATATCGTAAATTATCTTGTCTCCAAGAAAGTTCCCGAAGATTGGCCCAAGAGCCAAATCGACCGACTGAAATCGGACGCTAGACACTACCATTGGGAGGATCCGATCCTTTTCTTTGAAGGACCGGATTGTGTCTGGAGACGGTGTATTCCTCAGGAGGAATACCAGAGTGTCCTTTCTTTATGCCACAGCTTAGAGGCAGGAGGACACCACTCAAGGAAGAGGACCGCATGGAAGGTACTTCAGTGTGGCTTCTACTGGCCGACTCTGTTTCGCGATGCCACCGCCTTCGCGAAGTCGTGCCCAGTATGCCAGAGAATGGGAGGAACCGTTGGTTCCAAGGATGAGATGCCAATGCAGCCGGTCATCATTTGTGATGTCTTCGACGCCTGGGGCATCGATTTCATGGGCCCATTCCCTGTTAGCCACGGGTTCGAATATATCCTTCTTGCGGTAGATTATCTATACAGATGGGTGGAAGCTATCCCGACCCGAGCCGCAGACAACAGAATTGTCTGTAAATTCATCAGAGAGCACATAATCTCTAGGTTCGGGATCCCCAAAATGATGATATCAGACGGGGTAGCCACTTTGTGAATCGGGAGGTGAAGAAACTCCTGAAGGACTACGGCATCGAACACCGTGTCGCGAGTCCTTACCACCCACAAAGGAATGGTATGGCTGAGGTGTCAAATCGGGAGGTAAAAACCATATTGCAAAAGCTTGTCCGCCCGGACAGGAAGGACTGGTCTCAGATCTTGGATCAAGTCCTCTGGGCTTATAGGACAGCTTACAAGACACCGTTAGGAACTCCCCATTCCGAATGGTATTCGGAAAGCCGTGCCATTTACCCGCGGAGTTAGTGCACAAATCACAATGGGCAATCAAGAAGGTCAACTGGAACACGCACCTTGGGCAGAAGCAAAGAGACATGGATCTGAATGAGCTTGTAGAAATCAGAAACCGCGCATATGACAACAGTTTGGTGTACAAGGACAAGGTGAAGCGTTGGCATGATAGATATATCAGACGAAAGACCTTTGTTCCTGGACAGAAGGTATGGTTGTTCAATGCTAGGCTGAAGATCTTCCAAGGCAAGTTGAAGTCTAAGTGGACAAGCCCATTTGTCGTCCGTACGGTGCATGATAGTGGATGTGTCGAGATTTCAGATCTCGCAGATGACGCACCGACATTCTTAGTGAATGGACAACTGTTGAAGCACTTCGTCGAATCCAATGAGCAGTTAGTCCATGTTGAGGAGATTGTATTCATGCGCGAGACAGATAAAGCAGATACACCTTGAGCTGCGTATGAGACCTTGCAGCAGTGAGCCCTAGCCATCCGCAGCATCTTGAAAGATTCAGACCGACTCATCTGTATATATCATTCTTCTTGTACATCCTATCCTTTCTCCCGCGACTCTAGTAAACCCTCCCCACCTCATTACATCATTATCTTGGACTATACTTAGGATAACCAGATCCTAAGTATAGGGGGGAGGAGTCACCTGAGTCGATTCACTGTACATTCTTCAGCTCACATTGGTCCTCATACTCACTTCTGTCCTATACTTAGGCTGACCTGAGCCTAAGTATAGGGGGGGACCGATGCCCGCATTGTATATTCATCCACTTCTCTTCTTGACCTCGTCCGCCCCACTTTTTGACTTTCTTCTACACTTAGGCTGCCAGAGCCTAAGTATAGGGGGGCCGGTCGATTTCTATACATTTTTCTTTCTCTTTAGCTCTCTTACGCTTAGCACGAGCTATGTCTTGTTCCTCGCTCTTCGTGCTCTGAGGACATAGCACACGCTAAGTATAGGGGGGCATGTATATATTACATATATACTTTACCCATAGCTCGTACTTTTGCGTATTTTCGCGTAATTTTGTATATATTACGCAATAAGTACGGGGTGGGTAAAAATTAAAAAAAATTATACTTGTATAATATGTATAAAACAAAATGTAAATAATACTCTTGTAATATTTGTTGTAAAATAGGATGTATACAAAAAAAATTTACTATGTATACAAACTAAAAATTGATGTAAAAATTGTTGTATAATAGAAAATAAAATGAAAAAGTCAAAAATAAAGGCTTCTTATTTACTCTTGCATATCATCCTTGCATTTCAAAAAAAAAGAAAAAAAGTCTTGCATTTCATACATAGCATGTCATCTGCACCTCTCATCTGCATATCTTGCATATGCAAGGTGAAAAGCTAGTGGGTTCTGAACCAAGTCATGAGTAGATATTGAGGATGGACTTGATTTGACCTTAATCCACCTAATTTCTGAGGAACCTTATAGGAACTGGAGTTAAGATTTCTCAGGTCAATTGACTTAATTCTTTGAGTCCGCAAGTCTATTTTCACATGTCATCTTGATTAGTCTAAATAGAATATCTCATGCACACGCATGATTCTTTTAGACAGTGACCTAACTTGGACAAGCACAATGCACGTAACTCTTCATTGATGAGGTGGTGAGGAGGTAGAATCCTTTAGCTTGGAGTAGCACACAGGTGGAAACATCCGTCCTCTAGGAAGGGTAGTGCATCTCAACCTAGTCTGGTGGTGTTGAAGTCTAAGGACAGGACGCTGTGGGTTGCAATAATGCTTCAAAAGAGGGATATTCTACTGGCTTAAGAGGAAAAATTCCTGATGTACATGCTGCACCTTCTATATAGTTCCAAAAAAAAGAAAAAATGCAAGAACTTCAAAAAAAATAGATAGGCCAAAAAAAAATTGCCTGTCGGTGTATGTATATTAGCAAGAAGTCTGCAGCCGGATGACTTGGCTACACTGGTCAGGCATCCCGGGATAGGTAGCTACACTGGCTACCGTCCATTCTTTTCTCCACCCCCTCCTCTTGAGCTGGTCGCACTTGAACTTAGACGGGAATACCCCGCTCTTAGAGGAAAGAGTTGCTGGACCAGATTATTGAGTTACCTTGTTAGAGGAGGCTGGTTCCGAATCATTTCTGATGTGGAGAGCTATATCTCACTTACACCGCACAAGTAAGAATCATAGTCATCAGAAATTTGCGTTTGAGGATTTGTTCTGACCTAACTATTAAGGAGTCTTGAATAGAAGACTTGTGGAACTTGAAGTCTGTTAGGTCTTAAGTTCAGGTCCAAATAAGGTTCCGCCACACAATTAATCCAAAGGTCGAGTCAAGCTCCATTTTCAACTTTTGTTCATGACCCTGGTATGGAACCCAAAATCATTTCACTTTTGCATTTCATTTAGTTGCTCGGGGACGAGCAAGGTTTAAGTATAGGGGGTTGATGAATATGTGATTCATCACTCTAAAAGTTAAAAATAGAGCCTTGTTCCCGAGTAAATAGAGGCATATTTCCCTTTATATTGCATAAATAGCATTCATGCATGCATACATAATACATGCATTTTAGCATTCAATTTGCATTTAAATAAGAAGCCAAAATCCCTTGTAAAATGTTCCCTCATAAAAATAACCTCTTCCTTATAATATGTACTCCTTAGTTAATAATATAGGGAAGAAAGCCAGAAAGACCCTTGTAAAATAGCCAATAAAGCCCTAGAACCCCTGGATCATAAAATACCCATAACTCCCTCATACAAACTCCAAAATAGGTCTACTCACTTTTAGAATAATACACATTAAAAGACCTTTAAAATGAGACTAATTTCATCTAATTTGGAGCTCGTATGAAAAAGTTGGTTTTTTGGACTTCTTAGTATACTACATGTATGTATATTTGTATCTTTGTATTTATGTATCATATTTGCCCTCATCTCCGTCTTTGGTCAACATGAAACTTGTAGATCTCATCGAGATCTACAACTTTCATGTTTTGAGTTTTTCCAAATTCGCCCCCTCTTCTCTCTACACATATTTTCCTCCAGCCATTCACAGCAGGCCACGCGACGCCATCTGGTTGCGCCACGCGGCCCGCTCCCCTTGCCCAGACCGCCGTGCCTCTCAGCCGTTGGATGGTCTTGTTGATCCAATGGCCAGAGGCCCTCCGCGTGCGCCCTCAATGACCGCTGTTTGATCATCTCCAAGGATTCATCTGAGCCACCTGTGCGCGCCTCGCCCACAGCGCGACACGCGTCGCACGCTATGCCATCAGATCACGCCTCAGCCCTTCCATCTGAGCCGTAGCTCCACAGGCATCTAAGCCACCCGATCAAACACCCTATGCTCATCGCAGCTGTCCACTGGCGCTTCGCCCACCTTCCGCCACGTGGGCGCTTCCTAAACGCTCAGATCATTGTGCCAGATCTCCATCCACACCGTTCTATCCCGCCTCGATCACCACCGTTGGATCACATGATCCAACAGTGGAGACCTCGTCTTCCACCTCTGGCGCCCCTCTCTCCCACGTTCGCCGCCTTGCGGGAGGGGTAGCCCCTTCCCATTCCCAGCCGCGACCCCTCCACTGTCGACGTCCACCACCACCTCCACGATGAACCCCACTCGTCCATCATCCTCGTCAAGCACTCCACTACCCACGTCGACCTCCATAAACGCTCCACGACCTCCTCGAACCTCGCTCCATCGTCAGCCTGGCCGAGACCTTCGACCTATAAATAATCGAGCACCGGCCACCGTCGCACCTATCCGCCACCCCGACGAGATACCCCGAGCTCGGAGCGATCAATTAGTGAGAGTAATTGTGCGATTCCTTGAGCGAAGACGGTCGTCTTCTCCGGCAAGATCCTCGGCACCCGCCGAGTCGCAGCCCTCCTCCGCCGAGCCGCTGCTTGAGCTCAGGGACGCACCGCCCATTCGAGCGACGACCTGGACCTCGATCTCGAGCTCCAAACCCCAGGTGAACACCTCCATCTCCCTCCGATCCTTATTTTATTTTCGCTTCGATTTCGCGCTTTTTATTCGACCTCCACATCCATCTGCTCGCCTCGATTCCATTCCGCCGAGCTCCGCGTCGGAGCTCTCATCCTCGTGGACCCCTTCACGCCCTCCGACGCTTCATTTCACTTTCCATCGATCTCCAGCTCCGCCACTTGGCCGGAGCACCACTGCCAGACCACTTCTGTTTCGCCGTAGGCCTCGCCGACCATCCCTACGTCTCCACAAGTGCACCCAATGCTTCGGCTATCCTTCTAACATCTGCAGGTACCATCTTGCGCATTGGCCGGAACTTCACCAGAGTCATCCTCGAGCTTCATCGCCAGCGAGCTCCGATGACTTCTCCAGCTCCTGAGACCACCGTCACCTTCGCCGCATCGCCGTGCTTCTGCTGGGATACCTCCGAGGCCTCGGAGAGCGTCACCGACACCGGTAGGAAAGGGCGGAGCAAAGGCCCAGTCGCCGGAGCTCCACAATCTCCTCCGCAGGCGGCGGAGGCCTGTTGAAGGAGAAGCCCCAGCCGCCGTTCGATCACCACGATCGAACGGTTGAAGTCACGTCACGTCGTCACTCAGCCGACCCTCACAGGTGCCGTTGGATCCTTCCAGATCTAACGGCGCTTAGCGAGCCACGTGTCCCACCTCTGCAGTAGCCGAGAGCCATAGGATATATCTCTGATCCAGCGGTCTACATTCAGCTACGTGTCCCACATCTGGAGCAGCCAGGAGCCGTTGGATCAACCTAGATCTGACGGCCTGAGATCTCACCACGCGTCTTCACCGCCATCCGTTGGATCGAGCTTGATCCAAGGGTCCGCAGCACGCCACGCATCCCTTGGTCCGAGCCTCTTCCCCGAACCTAGGCTCGGACCACCCGAGGCTAGCCGAACCTCCAGGAGCATCCGAGCCGAGCCCCGAGCCTCCGAATCCACCCGAGCCTAGGCCGACGCGTGAGGAACACATGCGGTCTGGGTATTTTGCACAGAGGCCCTCGGGACTTTCTGAAATTACAAAAGGTCCCTGTGAAGCAGACCCCACGTGAGGAGCACGCGCCTAGTGGAGAATTTGCATATCATTCCCCAGCATTATAGGTAATTGCATTTAAGTCCCTGTCAGCATATTTCTTTTATGTAATTTTATTTTCTTGCATTGCAAATACACCCCTGTCTTTGCACGCATCCCTAGGTCGCATTTTACATCATTATTGAATTCTAAAAATTGCTTTTTGTCGAGAAACTTGTCCTCTATCTGTTGTGCCACTTGTCACATTTTTGTAATTGCAGTAGAATTTTCAATGAATTAATTGGTTGATTTGTGTAATATTTTGCCCAGTGAGACCTTTTAAATTCTTATTAATTTTCTGTGACTCCAAAAATTCTCAAAAATTCACAGTAGCTCTAGGATAGTGAACTCAACATTGCATAAAAATTTCATGTCATTTACACACATATGGAGGCCTGAATAAATTGTTTAGTGATTTTCTTATTTTAATTCTAATAAATTCATTTCACACTGAAAATTAGATCTGTCAATTTTCCTAGATTCATCATCATTAGAACTATCTAGGATACTTTATTTCCTGAAAAAGATGTGATTTGTTATTTAATAAAAATAAATTAGTGAAAATCACCCTGTCTGCATGTTTAATTCACTGTAAATTCATTTAGTGTTTAAAAATTCCAAAAAATTAGGGTAGCTTAGTTTCATCATAATCCATCATCTGGCCAATTTTCATAATTTTTGGACTTCATTTGATATCTTAAATTGATTTAACTTTAAATTGGCTTGATTTTGCATGTGTCTTGCATAAAAAACCGAAAAAGACTAAAAAATAATTCCCCGAAAATCACGCACTTCGACTTTGCTAAAAATTCACCTAAGGAGATAGATGCCTCCCTGAGTTCGACCTTAGACTTCACCAAGTAAAAAAATTTGCCGCTTTAAATTAACTCGAATCTAATTAAAATAGTTTTTGATTAGCCTTCTCGTATCCGACTGCAACGAACGACATCTAATTAATTTTGACATTAATTTGACCGAATTACTAAGGGTGCGGGAGCGGGTTATCACACACACACAGACACACACACAGGCACAAACACACACACATAGACACACACACAGACAAACAAACAAAGACACACACACACACACACAGTCACACACACACAAACACAAGCACACACGCACACAGGCACACCCACACACACACAAACACACACACATAGACCCCCCACACAGACATACATAGATACACACACAGACACACACATACACACACACACACGCACGCACATGCACACGCGCACACACACACACACACACGCGCGCGCGCACACACACACACACATACAGAGAGACGCACAAACATACACACATACACAAACATACACACACGTCCACATGCGCACACACACACACAGACATACATATACACACACGCACACAGACATACAAACACACACACACACACACAAACATACACACAGATACATACGCACATACATACAGCCACACACACACACACGCACACACACACACACACGCATATACACAGATACATACACATAGAGGAATACACGCATGTATGCACACGCATACGCACACGCCCATGCCCCCCCCCAACACACGTAATGCACCCGCACACACACAAACACACAGACACACACCCACACCCCACACACACCCATACACATGCACGCACACACACAGAGACACTCCCACCCACCCACACCCACACCCAGGCACACACCCACGCACGTACGCACGCACGCGCACACACACTGACACACACACATACACACACACACACATAGACACACACACACACATAGAGAGAGAGAGACAGACACACATATACACACACACAGACACACACAAATACAGACAAGGATTCATGCACGCTCACTCACACTCACACACGCACATATACAAAGACATAGACAGATGCAGACGAACACGCACATGAACACACACACAAGCGCACATAGATACACACACACAAGCACGCCCACACGTACGCGTGCACACACACACACACACACCCACACACACCCACGCACGCACACCCACCCACCCACGCACACACACACACAAGTGCACAAAGACACACACATAAGCATGCGCACACAAACACAGACACACAAGCGCACACGTGCACGCAACCCCCCCACACAGACATACATACATACGCAGACACATACACACGCACCCACGTAGGCACACACACACATAGACACACACATAGACACATACGCACACACATACACACACGCACACAAACAAACAAACACACACACACACACACACAAAAACACACAGACACGCATACACACACACACACACACACAGATACAGGCACACACACACGCACACAATTTCACACACACACATACACACACACACACACGCACACACACAGACAAAGACACACACTGACACAAACACACAGACAAAGACACACTCACACTCACACAAACACACACGTACACACTCAGACACACACATAGACACAGGCACACACAGACACAACCACACACACAGACACTTACAAAGACACACACACACACACACACAAATACACACACGCGCGCGCACGCACACGTACACGCTCGTGCCGGCACACACAGACACACGCACACTCGCACAGACACAGACACAGACATACACATACACAAACACATGCATACACATACATACATTGACACACACAAACACACAGACAGACACACAAGCACGCACGCACATTCACACACGCTAGCACGCACACACACACATGCCCACACGCACAGACACATACAGACACACAGACACATAGACACATACACAGATACATACACACAGACACAGGCACACACAGACACAACCACAAATACACCGACACACACAGATACTCAAAAAGACACACATAGACACACACACACACACACACACACACACACACACACAGAGAGAGAGAGACACACAGTCACACACAGATACACACACATGCGCACACACACACACACACGCAAGGACGGATCCAAGGGGGGCATGGAGGGGCACATGTCCCCCTTAAATTTTTGGAGAGAATATAATACATCTCATGGTGCACCTTGGGGTTCTAAAAAATCAAATAGTCTTCCATGTATATATGTACTCATATTTTGGGATTCTTGGAGATAAAAACTACCATACATGCCTCCTCTTGGATTTACTCAAATAACATATCTATTAACATTAAGTTATCACCAAATTCAAGTATATTTTATCTGTATCGGCTTTTATTAGTAGTTTCTTATACAAATAAACATGTAATAGATATTATACGATGATTATCTTATTGTTATTCACATAAATGTAAAGAACCATACAAAATTAATCAACTATTTGTCACACTACAACAAAATGTGTTTATGTGATATTTTTCTAAAAATTGCAACTATATTATATGTTGTTATATATAATGACAATATAATTCTTTCAAAAAATATTTTTTATTATTGAAAGTAGCGACAAATGTCATATTTATTTCTATATCAATTGCAATGATACATATAATGATGCTTATATATTGTTACTTTTCGAAAAATTGTCTATTCGCTAATTTTTCAGCAAAAAATTAGTGATAATTAGGTAAAATTTAGAATAATAACAACAAATAACTGTTGTTATCGCATTGTTGCTAATGATATAACAACATATACACCCGTCATTGGTTTCAAGTATAAAATATAATTCGACAATATATAATATCACCATTATATATTAAACAATGGATGATATAGTGACGAATTAATATCACAAGTAATTTATAAAAGAAAAAGGATACAAAATGTCTATAGAAAACCTTGACACCCTTGGTCAGATTTATAAAAAAGAAGTTTGAAATGATTACTAATATTTATATAGAAAAATACATACGACATAATCTATTCATTTTAGTGTCATCTTTATAAAGTTATCATGATAGTATTGAAACTGGTAAGTAATTTTTTTAACTTGTGCTCCCTCCTCAAAATTGTTCTGCCTCCGTCCCGGCGTACTCGCACACGTACACGCACGCACGCACACACGCACACACGCACAGACACATACATACACAAACACATACACACACAGACACACACACACACATTCGCCTACGCATGCACACACAAACACACACACACACAACCACACGCACAGACACATACAGACTCACATACACACACACACAAAGACACACACCCACACACATGCACACACACGCACACACACACAGACATACAAATAGAGACACACATACAGACACGCACAGAGACACACACAACCAACCAAACAAACAAACAAACATATACACACACACACACAGCCACACACACACACACATACAGACACACACACACACACACACACACATACATGCACGCACACACATACATACACACACATACACACACACATACGTACATGCATGCCCACGCACACACACACCCACACACACAAACACACAGAGATACATGCGGTCACACACACAAACAAACACGTCCACATACACAGACAAACAGACACATACACAGTTTCACACACGCACACACAAACAAACACACACACACATGCACACGCAGGCACATACGCACAGACACACACACACACACACACACACAAACACACACACACACACACACACCACACCACACACACACACACAATTTCACACACACAAACACATACGCACACGCACACCCACCCATATACACACCAAACACACACAGAATCACACATAGAAACAGACAAACACACACACACACACACACACAGTTTCACACAAACACCACACATACATATACAATTTCACACACACAGACATGCACACACGCGTACACACAGACACACAAACACACACACACATACATACACACACACACACACATACATACACGTACTCCCATACACGCACACACATGCACACGAAGACACACACACACATACACACACAAACATATACACCCATACACAGAGATACGCACACACACACACACACACATACACACAGATGCACACACACACACACGAGCACACACACACACACAGACACACACAGAGACAGACACACACACACACACACACACACATGCAAAGACACAAATGCACACGCACGCGCACCTGCCCTTGCATACGTGCTCGCACTCGCACACGCACACAAAAAGACATAGACAAACACAGACGCACATGCACACGTGCACATACACACACCAACACACAAGCGCGCATGGACACATACACAAGCGTGTGCGTGTGCGTACACACGCACGTACACAAACACACACACACACACACACACACACACACGCACGTACGCGCGCGCACGCATGCACACCCTCCACCCACCCACCCCAACACATCCACACCCCCCACACACGGACACACAGAGATAGAGACACACAGACACAGACATACACACATACACAGACACACACATCCACACACGCATGCACACATACAGACACACACACAAACATACATACACACATAGACACATCCACACACACACACATACACATAGACACACATAAAGACACAGGCACAAGCACACACACACACGTACACACATACATAAGCACACACACACACACAGACAAACAAACACACACAAACACACACACACGCACACACACGCACACGCACACAGATACACACACATAATCACACGCACACACACAAGCACACATGCACACAAACACACACACAGACCCCCCCCACACACAGATATACATACACACAGACATGCACGCACACGCACAGACACACACACACACACACACAGACACGTACAGATATACACACACCCACACACACCCACGCACGCACACGCACGCCCCCCCCCACACACGTCCACATGCACAGCCACACACACACACACACACAAACATATACACACACGCACGCACACACACACACACATACACGCACAAACATACAAACAGACACACACACACACATACAAACATACACACGGATACATACGCACATACATACAGACACACACATACACACATACGCACGCACACGCACGCATACAGACAAACAAACAGACACACACACACATAAACATACACACAAATACATACGTACATACATACAGCCACACACACACACATACACAGGCATATACACAGATACATACACACAGAGGAATACACGCATGTACGCACACGCATACGCACACGCCCATGCCCCCCCCACACGTAATGCACCCGCACCCGCACACACACAAACACACACACACACACCCATACACATGCACGCACACACGCACACAGACACTCCCACCCACCCACACCCACACCCATGCACACACCCACGCACGTATGCACGCACGCGCACACACACTGACACACACACACACACACACACAGAGAGAGAGAGACAGGCACACACAGACACACATAAACACACAAAGACACACACCCGCACACACGCGCACGCACGAACACTCACGCACACACACACACAGACATACAAATAGAGACACACATACAGACACGCAAAAAGACACACACAACCAACCAAACAAAGAAACACACACAGACACACACAGCCACACACACACATACAGACACACACACACACACACATACATGCACGCACACACATACACACACACACACACATACATGCATGCCCACACACAAACACACCCACACACCCACACACACCCACACATACAAACACACAGATACATTCGGACACACACACAAACAAACACGTCCACATACACAGATAAACAGACACACACAGTATCATACACACACACACACAAACAAATACACACACATGCACACGCAGGCACATAGGCACAGACACACACACACACACAGACACACACACACACACACCCCACACACACATACACACACAATTTCACACACACAAACACATACGCACACACAGACACACACACCCACACACGTACACGCACACCCACCCATATACACATCATACACATACACACAGAATCACACACAGAAACAGACAAACAAACAAACACACACACAGTTTCACACAAACACCACACACACACACACAATTTCACACACACACAAACACACACAGACATGCACACAAGCGCACACACAGACGCACACACGCGCGCGCGCGCACACACACACACACACTCCCATACACGCACACACACGCACACGCACACGAAGACACACAAACACACACACATATACACCCACACACAGAGATACGCATGCACACACACACACACACGCATACACACAGATGCACACACCCACGGACACACACACGAGCACACACACGAGCACACACACACACACACACACGGACACATACACGAGCACACACACACACACACACATAGACAGACATGCAAAGACACAAACGCACACGCACGCGCACCTGCCCTTGCATACGTGCTCGCACTCGCACACGCACACATAAAGACATAGACAGATGCAGACACAGACGCACTCGTATACGCATACGTGCACACACACACACACACACACCAACATACAAGCGCGCACAGACACATACACAAGCGTGCGTGTGTGCGTAGACACGCACGCACACACGCACGCGCACGCGCGCGCACACATACACACACACACCCACGCACGCACGCACGCACCCCCCCCCACACACACACATACAGGCACGCACACACACACACACACACGTACATGCATGCCCACACACAAACACACCCACACACCCACACACACAAACACACAGATACATTCGGACACACACACAAACAAACACGTCCACATACACAGACAAACAGACACACACACAGTATCACACACACACACAAACACAAACAAATACATACACACATGCACACGCAGGCACATAGGCACAGACACACACACACAGACACAAACACACAGACACACACACACACACACACCCCACACACACATACACACACAATTTCACACACACAAACACATACGCACACACAGACACACACACCCACACACGTACACGCACACCCACCCATATACACATCATACACACACACACACACACAGAAACAGACAAACAAACAAACACACACACAGTTTCACACAAACACCACACACACACACACAATTTCACACACACACAAACACACACAGACATGCACACAAGCGCACACACAGACGCACACGCGCGCGCGCGCGCGCACACACACACACACACACTCCCATACACGCACACACACGCACACGCACACGAAGACACACAAACACACACACACACACATATACACCCACACACAGAGATACGCATGCACACACACACACACACACACACACACGCATACACACAGATGCACACACCCACGGACACACACACGGACACATACACGAGCACACACACACACACACACACACATAGACAGACATGCAAAGACACAAACGCACACGCACGCGCACCTGCCCTTGCATACGTGCTCGCACTCGCACACGCACACATAAAGACATAGACAGATGC
Organism: Ottelia alismoides; assembly: GCA_037367405.1. NCBI lineage: Eukaryota > Viridiplantae > Streptophyta > Magnoliopsida > Alismatales > Hydrocharitaceae > Ottelia > Ottelia alismoides. Next base: position 369,206 of record JAZKJV010008852.1, on the reverse strand, counting down.
AGACACAGACGCACTCGTATACGCACACGTGCACACACACACACACACCAACATACAAGCGCGCACAGACACATACACGAGCGTGCGTGTGTGCGTAGACACGCACGCACACACCCACGCACGCACGCACGCGCACACACACACGCACACGCACACGCAGACACACACATACAAACATACACACGGATACATACGCACATACATACAGACACACACATACACACACACACGCACGCACACGCACGCATACAGACAAACAAACAGACACACACACACACACATAAACATACACACAAATACATACGTACATACATACAACCATACACACACACATACACAGGCATATACACAGATACATACACACAGAGGATTACACGCATGTACGCACACGCATACGCACACGACCATGCCCCCCCCACACGTAATGCACCCGCACTCGCACACACACAAACACACACACACCCATACACATGCACGCACACACGCACACACACAGACACTCCCACCCACCCACACCCACACCCACACCCACACCCACGTACGCGCACACACACTGACACACACACACACACACACACACACACACAGAGAGAGACAGGCACACACAGACACACATAAACACACAAAGACACACACCCGCACACACGCGCACACACGAACACTCACGCACACACACACACACAAACATACAAATAGAGACACACACACTCACACTCGCACACGCACATATACAGAGACATAGACAGATGCAGACGCACACGCACACAAGCGCGCATAGATACACACACACAAGCGTGCCCACACGTACGCGTGCACACACACCCACCCACGCACACACATACAAGCGCGCGCACACACACAGACACAAAAGCGCACACGTGCACGCAACCCCGCCATACACACTCCCCACACACACAAACATACATACACAGACACATACACACGCACCCACGCAGGCACGCACACACATAGACACATACACACACATACACACACACGCACAAACAAACACACACACAGACATAAAAACACACAGACATGTATACACATACACACATATACATGCACACACATACGCACACAATTTCACACACACACACACACACACGCATACAAGCATACACTCAGACAAAGACACACACTGACACAAACACACAGACAAAGACACACACTCACACAAACACACACATACACACTCAGACACACACACACACAGACACAGGCACACACAGACACAACCACAGACATAGACACTCACAAAGACACGGACACACACACACACATGCACACGTAAACGCACGTGCCGGCCCGTACAGACACACGCACACTTGCACATACACAGACACAGACATACACATACACATACACACACATACACATACATACACAGACACATACAAACACACACACACACACAGACACAGACACACAAACACACACGCACATTCACACACGCAAGCATGCACGCACACACACACGCCTACACGCATAGACACACACAGACACACACACACACATAGACACATACACAGACACATACACACAGACACAGGCACACACAGACACAACCACACATACACCGACACACGTAGATACTAAAAAAGACACACATAGACACAGACACACATCCACACACACACACACACAGACACACAGTCACACACAGATACACACACAGGCACACACACGCACGCACAAGCAAGGACGGATCCAAGGGGGGCATGGAGGGGCACATGCCCCCCCTTAAATTTTTGGAGAGAATATAATACATCTCATGGTGCACCTTGGGGTTCTAAAAAATCAAATAGTCTTCCATGTATATATGTACTCATATTTTGGGATTCTTGGAGATAAAAACTACCATACATGCCTCCTCTTGGATTTACTCAAATAACATATCTATTAACATTAAGTTATAACCAAATTCAAGTATATTTTATCTGTATCGGCTTTTATTAGTAGTTTCTTACACAAATAAACATGTAATAGATATTATACGATGATTATCTTATTGTTATTCACATAAATGTAAAGAACCATACAAAATTAATCAACTATTTGTCACACTACAACAAAATGTGTTTATGTGATATTTTTCTAAAAATTGCAACTATATTGTATGTTGTTATATATAATGACAATATAATTCTTTCAAAAAATATTTTTTATTATTGAAAGTAGCGACAAATGTCATATTTATTTCTATATCAATTGCAATGATACATATAATGATGCTTATGTATTGTTACTTTTCGAAAAATTGTCTCCTCGCTAATTTTTCAGCTAAAAATTAGTGATGGTTAGGTAAAATTTAGAATAATAACAACAAATAACTGTTGTTATCGCACTGTTGCTAATGATATAACAACATATACACCCGTCATTGGTTTCAAGTATAAAATATAATTCGACAATATATAATATCACCATTATATATTAAACAATGGATGATATAGTGACGAATTAATATCACAAGTAATTTATAAAGAAAAAAGGATACTTATCTTTAAAAAACCTTGACACCCTTGGTCAGATTTATAAAAAAGAAGTTTGAAATGATTACTAATATTTATATAGAAAAATACATACGACATAATCTACCCTTTTTAGTGTCATCTTTATAAAGTTATCATGATAGTATTGAAACTGGTAAGTAATTTTTTTAGCTTGTGCTCCCTCCTCAAAATTGTTCTGCCTTCGTCCCTGCGTACACGCACACGTACACGCACGCGTACACACGCATAGACACACGCACAGACACAGACACACACAAACACATACACACAGACACATACATACACAGACACACACACGCACATTCGCATATGCATGCACACACAAACACACACACACACGACCATACACACAGACACACACAGACTCTCTCTCTCTCTCACACACACACACACACACAAAGACACACACAGATACACACACACACACACGCACGCACACTCACGCACACACACACACAGACATACAAATAGAGACACACATACAGACACACACAACCAACCAACCAAATAAACACACACACAGCCACACACACACACATGCATACAAACACACACACATACACACACACACACCCGCATACGTACATGCATGCCCACGCACACGCACACGCACACACACACACAGTTTCACACAAACACCACACCACACACACACACACACACACACAATTTCACACACACACACACACACGCGCGCACACACACAGACAAATTTCACACACACACACACACACACACGCACACACAGACACGGACACACACACACACGCGCGCGCGCGCGCGCACGCACGCACGCGCGCACGCACACACACACACACACTCCCATACACGCACACACACGCACACGAAGACACACACACACACACAAACATATACACCCATACACAGATATACGCACACACACATATACACACAGATGCACACACACACACATACGGACACACACACACATACACACACACATGCACACACATACACACACAGACACACACACACACACACACACACAGACATGCAAAGACACAAACGCACACGCACGCGCACGCGCACCTGCACTTGCTTACGTGCTCGCACTCGCACACGCACACACATAACGACATAGACAGACACAGACACAGACGCACACGTACACGCACACGTGCACACACACACACACCAACACACAAGCGCGCACAGACACACACAAGCGTGCGTGTGTGCGTATACATGCACGCACACCCACACACACACACACACACACACACACGCACGCACGCATGCACGTGCGCGCACGCATGCACACCCACCACCCATCCACCCCCACACATCCAGACCCCCCACACATGGACACACAGAGATAGAGAGAGACACACACACAGACACAGACAGACACACATACACAGATACACACGCATGCACACACAGACACACATACAAACATACACACACACATAGACACATCCACACACACACACACATACACATAGACACACATAAAGACACATACACACACAGACAGACACAGGCACAAGCACACACACACACATACACACACATACACATAAGCACAAACACACACACATAGGCACAAACACACACACATAGACAAACAAACAAACAAACACACACACACACACAGATACACACACATAGTCACACATACACACAAGCACACACGCACACAGCCACACAAACACACACATACACACAAACACATACAAACCCCCCCACACAGACATACACAGATACACACACAGACACACACATACATACACACACACACACACGTATACGCACATACACACACACACAGACACGTACAGACACACACACACACACACGCACGCATGCACGCACGCCCACACACACACACACGTCCACATGCACAGACACACACACACACACAAACATATACACACACGCACGCACACACACACACACACACACACACACACACACACACACGCACACAGACATACGAATAGACACACACACACACAAACATACACACAGATACATATGCACATACATACAGACACACACACACACACGCACGCACACACATACACATACACATACACATACACATACACACACATACACAGAGAGATACACACATACACACACAGACACATACACAGACAGACAGACACACACACAAACATACACAGACACACAAAGTCAACAAACACACACAATAATACACACAGACAAACAGATTCATACACACTCACACGCAAACATAAACACAAACAAACAAACACACACACATGCGCCCACACACACACCCACACGCACAGACACACGCACACACACACACACAAAGACACGCATATACAAACACACACACAAACAGACACACACACACATACACAGAGATACAGGCACAGACAGACACACACACACACACACACACATACACAGACGCACACAGTTTCACACAAACACACCACACACGACACACACACAAACATTTTCACACACACACACACACATACACGTACGTAGACATGCACGCACACACACAGACACACACACGCGCACACAGACGCAGATGCGCGCGCGCGCGCGCACACACAGTTTCACACGCACACCACACACACAGTATCACACACTAACACGCACACTCACAAACGCATGCACACACGCACACACGCACACGCACACGCACAGGAAAACACACACACACACACACACCCACAGACACACACTCATACACACACAAACATACAAACACACACCTACGCACATACGCACACACAGACACACACACACACAGACACACATAGACAGACAGATACACAAACACACACACGCATACACATGCTCACACACCCCCACGCACGCCTGCACGCACACACGCACACACACCCACACGCACACCTACACACCCACCCACCCACAAACGCCCACACACCCATACACACACATACCCACACACACGCACACACAAAGACATACACACACATACAAAGACATACATACACACACATACAAAGACATACATACACACACACACACAAAACACACACACACGCACCCATGTATGCACGTACGTACACACAGACACACAAACATAGACTCACACACAGACATAAACACACAAACACACAGACAGACACCCACACCGACACACACGCACACAACCACCCACACACACAGACACACACCCACCCCCAAACGCACACACGTACGTACGCACATGCCCACACACAGACACACACAGACATACACACACACACACAGACATACACATATACACAGACACACACGCACGCGCACACGCACACGCAGACACACACACACATAGAGACAGGGACAGCCGTAGATGCACACACACACCCACGCCCACAGACACACACATACATACACATACACGCACACACTCACACACGCACACAAACAAAGACACACACTAACACAAACACACACACACACACAGACACAACCACACGCACACATACACTCACAAAGACACAAACACACACTCACACAGACAGACATACACACACAGACACACAACTACACACAAACACCCACACAGACACACAACCGCACACAAACAAACACACACACACACATAGACATACACACAGATACACACACACACACACACACACACACACACACACACACTCTCTCTCTCTCACACACACACGGGTACACGCATGTGCACACACGCACAGACACAGACACACACAGACACAAACACACACAGACACACACACACACATACACACAGGCACACACGCACACACACGCATAGACACATACACAAACACATACACATAGACACACACAGACACAAACAAACACAAACAAACAAACAAACAAACACACACACACACACGCACGCACAAGCATACACACATAGAGACACGTACACACAAGCATACATACACAGACACACACACAGGCACACACACATATGCATAGATACAAACTTATAGATACACACACACACACCCACCCACCCACACACAGTTACACACACACACACAGACAGACACAAACACACACACACACACACACACGCACACACGCACACACACAAACACACATACCCACAAATACACACACACACGCACACACACACACACACCCAGACACAGACACATACACACACACATACACACACGCACGCGCGTGCGCGTGCACACACACGCCCTCACATCCCCCCACACAGACAAACAAACACATACATACACACAAACACAAACACACACAAACACACACACAGAGTTTCACACACACGCACAGACAGACACACACAGACACACACACACACAGACACAGACACACACACACATACACATGCACACACACGTCCACGCACGCACGCACGCACACACACACACATACACAACCACACACACAGACACGGACACACGCACACACGCACACACACGCACGCAGACACAGACACATGCCCCCCCACACACACACACACGCAGACACAGACACACGCGCGCGCACGCACACACAGACATAGACACAGACACAGATACACATACACAGATACACAACCACACACACATACAGAGAGACACAGACACACACACACACACATACACATGCACACGAAGTCACACACACGCACTCGCTCGCACACGCACGCGCACACCCACATACCCATACACATGTCCACACCCACACACGCCCACACGTACAGACATACACACAAACACACGTACGCACTCACACACACACACAGAGAGAGGCACACACGCACACAAACACGCACACGCACACGCACGCACGCACGCACACACACACACTCACACTTGCTATTTGGATTTTTAATAAATAGGAAAAATGCTTGAAATGCAATATAAAAATTATATAGTGAAAAAGTATGCAATCAGAGGGAAAGATCTTCGGGAGGATTATCAACGATGGTGGATCCTCAAAATCCTATGGCTGGTGCTCAATTTGGGTTCGGTTCAAGATTGGACGAATCCGGATGGCAATGGAAGAACTCCTGAAGAACCCTCCCTCGGCTGGATTTGATCCGCTATTGCGCGTGCTTCCAGCCAGTCGGAGTTGCTCCAATGTCCGCTACACGCTCCTTCCACCTCCGTGCATCTCCCCGATGGTCCAAAGGTGTCTGGGGACCATCGATTGGTCTCTGGAACTCGAAGTTTCTTCTGCGGACTTGAGAGGTGTGCTCGAGATAAACCGGGCTCAGATGCCCCCTTCCATATCTGTAAAATGGTGTAAACAAGTGATGCTGGATGGGCGAGCTGGTCTAGACTTTTATTGGTTTCAGTTGAAGTGAAAATGGAACTGGATAGGTGAGGTCCGGTGAAGTGGAGGAAGGGGACCTCGATGGTCCAGATATGAAAAGATCTGGGGGAGCTAATGGGTTGACAAGGTAAAGAAGTGAATGGGTACGACAGTGGAGTGGTTAGTAGGAGTCGGCACAGGGTTGCATAGTGAAACATAGGTTACCGGAGCTCTAGATCTCTTGCAAGGTTAAGATACTAATACTAGGCTCAAGTAGTGATTACAACTTAAACGAAGATGCATAAATGAAAGACAAGAAGGAAGTCTACCTAAAAATCTAGAAAAGATACCTCGAGTTGATCGGATCGAACAAGATGAAACCTCACGGTGGAGCACCGTCGGAGATGGCGAGAACACCTCCTAAACTCTGCCTCAATGCTGCAAAATGCGAGGCGAGCGAGCCCTCACCTCGTTCTAGCCTTTGGATGCAAAATGAGGGAAGAACGAGAGCAAAAAGGGAACCACAAAATCAAAATGGACGAGGAGGGTTTTTATACAGGCTAGTGATGAGGGAAGTTCTATGGAAGATTTCCTGCGATAGAAGGCGTGATGAAGAGGGAGATATGGTCGGCGTGAATCACGGTCGATAGGTCCACATCTTCCATGAAGGGAATACATGGCTTCAAGCCATGGTTCATGGCATAGAAATTCGAGAAACGAGGGGGGCATAGCTTGTCTGACGCTGCTAGGCACAGGTCAGAAGAGTTGACCTGCGGTCAATAGACGAAGGCCTCCTATTGGTCCAGCTGGACCACAAGAAAACAAAACTGTCTGGAAAAAGAAAATAAAATAATAAAATAACAAATGAATTAACTAAATAAAAATTATAAAATTAAAATTGTTTATTATTTTGTGCAACGTTTTATTCACATTTTTATTTATTTTTACGAGGTTATTTATTACAAGTTACTATTTACAAGTATAATTATAGGTATATTATCCTATGTTTTGAATATTTTATTTTTATTTGTATTTTAGATGTTATTATTTTACACACAGATTTTATATATTTATAACTTATTTATTTCTACACTTAAATAATATGCGCATTAATTATATACGTATAAGTATAGTATATTCATATATGTATTTTTGTATATTTAATTATTTTAGTGTATTTTTTATGGTTTTATTTTATTAAATATGTACATGTACTATAAACAATATTTACAAAATTATAGAAATACAAAATAATGAAAAATATAAAGAATAAATAAAATGAATATTTTATTCAAGTAACTAGTACAATAGGGGTCCAAAACCTAACTTTTGCATCTTAATTCCAATTTAAGTGAAACCAATGTTGTAAAAGCCATCCGACTAGTAGGTCTGACTAGTCTACTCAGCGGGTTGGCCGATCGAGTACCGACTAGGTCCACTAGTCTACCAATTTTTGTTAGGAGATACCATATTTTCTTATTTTTTTAAAAGCAAACTTATTCTAATATGCTTAATGTTTTATTGAAATTCAATTACTTCTTTTGAGTCATTATGATAGTAAAAATATATAATCTATGTAAATATATAATAATATATGTATGAAAATGATTTATATATTTAAAAATCAAAGCTGATTAAAGTTTGACTAAATCTGATTAATCGCCCGAATGCCGATTAATCCTTAGTGACCCGACCGACCGAGTACCGACTACTGACTTTTGTAACCTTGAGTGAAACCACCTTCGTTAAATAGGTAATAAAAAGTTATATACAATTAAGGTGATTTTAGTGCATTTGGAGTTCATATGGAGGAGATACATATATGGGAAGGTTGGATTTTGGAATCTTATTTTGAGTGTAGAATGTACATATATATTATTTTGTGTGAAATCAATTTTGTATTTTTCTATATATTTTTTATCTAAAACTTTCATATGCAAAATTTATTAATTTGAGGTATAAATAATAAATAATAAAATGGGTCCCAAAAATGGATTATTGAACATTTATGAATTAGGGTTTTTGTAGTATTTTGACCCTTAACTCCCTTTACTTTATTCCATGTTGACCCAATCATTATGATGCCTAGGTCTTGGTTTTTAAAGTCATAAAATACCTTTGCTGTTTTATTTATTTTTCTTTTCTTTTTTATTCTTTTATTTTGACTTTAAATAAATAATGGATGTTAATTTATGCAAAATAATGTTATTTACATGCATTTACCTAGGGTTTAAAGGCCAAAATAGAAGAATAAAGGTGATGAAATTGAGATTCATCACTCCATAACATTAATAATATGAAGGTTTGGGCATGGGAACATGTGCATATTAGAAGGCTAGTTGTGTGAGAACGTACAAGTACACAAAGAAGATCATTGACCCCAAAAATGAAAGGCATGAGAAGTTTCAAGGAGAATGTTTAGATCGTGATGCTAGTTTATTACCAGAATGAGATGGATACTAGAAGGTATCATGCAAATAATGATAATAATTATACATTTTTTTACCGAGCGAAGAATTAAATTTGATTCTTTTTTAATAAAGACTAATTGGATGCCCCACATTGAAGAAGAAATCGCAAAATTGCATCCAGTATGTAGAAGTGGTCAGCCTATTTGGACCAATGACCCGTTATGGTAATGTCTCTATGCATTTATCAGTTCAATGATGCGTCAATTTAGGATGTGACGACATATCCCAAGTTCCGTTGAGAGGATGCATGCCGTCTCTTGACATAATCGTACATGAAGTAGTGATATCTCAGATTGGTCTTTATTACATCTAGAATATGTGGTCCAATTAGTTGTTGAGCATGAGGATGCAAATAATGATGTCTACATGCAATAGTATTGGAGTACAACAAGAAGGTGGATCCAGATGCAAATTGAACCTCCTACAATAACATACCAACCACATGGTCCAATAGAAAGGCATCTAGCATGTTTCATATAATTACTTATCTTTCTTTGTAACATGTACCAATAATTTAATAAATTATCTCCTTAACAGGTAGGTACAATTCTTCATGGAAGGAACGATCTCGATTAAATTTGACAGTCGACATATTTGCCATCGACCACAAGGGTGAAAATTAAAGCTACAATTTTACATATTTCAATGATATAATTAACATGTTTTCATTGATATACTTATTCCACCAATATGAACAATCATACATGCCACGATAAGAGCATCAAAACTTTGGAGCTTCAGATTTAGTTACTTTCTTATTTAGTTAATTCTTTTTATAATAAGTTCAAGATCATCTTATAAAAATTTGCCGATAATATCATTTTTTGGGTATGGGCAATGCGGGACATAGTGAAGAAGGAAACCAACAAGAGCAACTAACTTTCAGGGCTTCAGGTTGCAATAGCTTGTTTAATAATTATCTTATTCACAATTATTGTTTAGCTTACAAGAAGTTAAATATAATGCAAATCTTCTAGGTATGGGCTATGCAAGATGTGGAGCTTCAGGTGGTAATAACTTGTTTAATTAAATACCACATTCTAGAGGATATTATTTATCTTATAAGATACTGAATACATTGCAATTCTTTTAGGTCTGTGCCTTGCAGGATATCTAGAAACTTCGAGTCCTACACAGTTTGTGGGATCGTCATTTACAAGTCATTCAAGTCAATTTGACTCGGATCCCTCTCAGATCAAACCTCCTACTCAATACAATTCAAAAGCTCTTCACCTAAGTTGTTTGCCAGTGTACACCATGCTGAGACAACTGACTTTGAGAGATAGTTGTTTGGTATTCCTATGACAATACTACAATCCCCGGAACCATTTCATAGGTCATCAATAGGTGTAAGGATCAATGTACCTATAGCAGTTTCGTTAGAGCCAACATGACGATCAATAGTTGAAAGAAACACTAGCGAACAAATTAGTCATCCACCTGATCCTCCACGAAAGTCATTAGCTAAGTCACAATCGCTTAGGCATGTTCCAACACATTCTGAATGGAATATCAAGCAAAAGAAATAAAGAAATATACATGTGAAGATAGCCAGAAGGCGATGGGAGAAGGTCGAAAGGAAACAAGGAAGCGGAGGCAAAGGAGGAGGCCTAAGACGATTTTCAAGGTGATGGAGGCCTTAGAAATTATTTTTCCATCCCAAGTTGATGTGATTGAAATTTTCTTGTATGCTATTTAACATAATACTGTAAAATCTTTCTTGTAAGATATTTAATGTAATATTTTATCTTTTTTTCAATATCAGACGCTGTACGGAATGTTGGATTTATGTAATTTCATGGACAATTACCACCAATGTTTAAATATTAGAAGAGAGTCATAAAATCATTAGAAAATCATATGGGGAATAAAAAACATAGCATTGTCTTCTACTCAGATAATCAAATAAAATTTGGATTTACTATGCTAGAACATTTGTAATAGAACTTAAGAAGATGATAAAAATCAAGTATTCTCAACTTAATTAGGAAAGATTATACAACTATTTAGTTTCGAAAAATAATATATTGTGTGGTATGTGTATATTAGGTTGAAACATGGAGAACCCTTTGGTCTTCATAAATGTCAATATTAGTACTTATGTATATATATTAGGCCATTTGTATAATTTGGAGGGCACTCGATGCAAATTTGGAGGGCATTGAGAAATTTCTATAAAATGCACAAAGGTATCATCAGCACCTCAGGTGCCGATTTGGGCATGTCTCCGCAAATTGGCACTTGAGGTGGCGATTGGTGCCTAAAGTTTCAAATATGTAAATTTGCTAGTTATTTTTTAAATTACGAGTATTTTAATAATTATTTAAAAAAGGTCATGTGGATGATGCCGGTTCCTTCATTAAGGGAGGATGTGATGAGGTCAGGGCCATCATTATCGTGTTCGACATCTTTGGTGAGCTTTCTAGGTTAGTTGTGAATAAATCTATATCTGTCTTCATGGCGTTAGGGATTTTGAACTTCGAGATTGAGGAGTACATGGTAAGCTTGAACACTCAGGGATGCTCTTTACCTATATTAGCTACCTTGATTTACCTTTGACTAGCGGGAATTTGAGATGTTCGATTGGTTGCCGATGATTGAGAAGTCGAAGTAGAAGACGACGGGGTGGAAGGCGTCCTATCTCTCACATGAAGGGAGGTTTGTACTTCTTAAGGCGGTATTGATAGTAGTCCCCATTTTCTTCATTTCTATACGTCCTCTCGATTGGAATTCAGAGGCGCCTAGAGTCATACATGTGTCGTTTCTTATGGAGTCCATCCAATGGGCAAACGAGAGGATTCCATCTAGTGAATTGGGATCTCAATGGTGGGAACTACATACAAGGAGCAAGGGGTTTAGGGGTTCTCAAGCTGGAGGAAATGAATAAAGCCATGTTGTTGAAATGGGTGACGATGCTTTGGGGTCAAGGTGAGGACCTTACTTGTAGACTTCTACGTGACATTTACAATGTTCAGGTGTAGATGCAAGTGGAGGCTTCGTCTCATCGCTACCCCTTGACTTATTGGAAGGGGATCTACTAAGCAATTTAGGAGCTTTCGGTATATATGCACCCAGTGGTTGGTGATGGGGAATCCTTCTTGTTTTGAAAGGATAACTAGTCTGAGGGAGGCACTTTTGGAGCACTTCCCTCTCCTTCTTGCGCTCATTGAGGACCAAAAGATGTGTGCGGTGGATGGGCAGTGGATGACATGCTTCTCCTCTACCTTAACTGAGTAATGCTTCGGTGACTTTATGAACATGATTGAGGAGATTACGAGTAGCCCTAGCCCAAATCACGGGCGGGATCACTGGATTTGGTGTGACAGATTCTTATCCATGAAGAAGGTATACATGGCTCTTTCCAATGGTAGTGATGTGGTTCCAAGGGAGAGGGGCTACAACTTGATCTGGACTCTGAGGGCTTTGATGAAAATCAAGGTTTTCATTGGCTCCATAGACTTGGGAGATCACTAAGGCGAGAAGATCGTCCAACTTTCAAGTGGATGACATTCATGTTCTATGTGTGATGTTGCCATGGAAGATTTGGATCATTTGTTTTATTCATGTGTTGGGGTCTGAGCATGGACTGAAATCTCGCGAAATTTCGCCGAAATTTCGACGAAATTTCGGTTTCGATGGGTATCGGGTATCGAAATCATACTGTATATCGAGATCCCCGGTTTCGGTCGAAATATCGCGAGATATCACCGATATCTCGGTCCATCTCGATATCTCGCCCGACATTAGGAATCTTTGAATAGAAAAATCAGGCCACTGTCGAAATATAGCGAAATATCGGTCGAAATGTCCCCATTTCGACCGACTTCGGGTAGTGGTTGTTCTCTTCATCCTCCAAGACCTTCATCCTTTGAGGTAAGCCAAATTATGATAAATCTTCTTCAAATTCAATAATTTTTTTAGGGTTTTCACTAAATGGTTGTTGATATAGCTAGGCATGGTGTTTAATTTGAGAGATTTCCCCCAAAATAGGTATAAATTTGGAGTAGAAATTTGGGGCTTTTGTGTTTTTTTGCACAATAGTGCTAGCTATGATCATTGTATCACAGATCTGAAGTTAACATGAACGTAAACATTGTTGGAGATTATTTTCTTGGATCTATGTTAGAAGAAATTGGGGCTTTTGAAGTTTAATGTGGAACGATAATGAGTTGTGGTGTTATATATTCGGATCTTGTGTTTTGGAAGTATAAATCATAGTCTGGAAATTGTTTTGGATTAATAAAAATTAAAAATATAGAAAATCCGAAAATGATTTGTTAAATATTTACGTTTTTGTTCATATTTTGTGTCAATAATGTAGTCTTTCATGAAATTGGTCCCCTAATTTGTAGATCTAAGATCCTAATGTATAGATCCAAGGTTTTTTTCTGTAAATAAGAAAAGTAGGTGTTGGAAAAATTAAATATATAATAATTCCGAAATTAAAAAAATAAAATAATTTGCATATTCATAAGCAGTTGCATTGTAATGCCAACTTATTGTTTGTTCTTGATTTTCCTCGCAGATTTCGACGTTCATACATGGCACATTCTGCGACATTCTGGTTTCGGTTCCGGTTCTTCATTTGGATATTCACCATGGCACATTCTGCTTCCGGTTCTGGATCTGATAGTTCTGATGATCAGATGGAAGAATTCAGTGGGGACATTGGCTGGAGGTATGCGTCCGCTCCTGATGGAAATAAGGCGAAGTCGCAATGCAATTTCTGTGGGAAGAAGTTGGGAGGAGGCGGGATCACAAGGATGAAGCAACATCTTGTTGGCAACAACAAGAATGTTGCCAAGTGCACGCGTTGTCCCAAAGATGTGAGGGACAAGGTCAAGGCGAGCTTGGACGGAAAGAAGGAAAAGGAGACGAAGAGAGTAAGAAGGGAAGAACAAATGAAGGAGTTCATGTTCGAGAAAGAATTCAACGTCATTTCTGATTCAGATGACGATGATTTTGTGTACCCCGCCGACATTCAGACTGCATCAGAGAGGAGGGCATACAGAAGGGCTACACAAGAATCATTGAGGAGCGAGTTCGAGAGGAGAGAACTCGGTGGTGCACGGGGCGGCTTCTATGGTGCAGGTGGGAGTGGGAGTGGTTCTGGAGGCGCACCAGTACCACCACCCACTAAGAAACACAAGGGGAAGGGAATTGAGCCCTTCTTGACGAGGAGCGGATCCATGCAATACAAGGCAAGCAAGGATCCGAGGCAGAAAACAGTGAAGGGAATGTTCACCAATGCACGAGAAAGGTTAGGAAAAGCCATCAGCAAGCTCTTCTTTGGGGAGAGCATTCCTGCCAACATTGCAAGCGGGCCATTCTTGCAGCATGCCGTTGATGAGATCGCTGCAACGGGAACGGGAGTGAAGGCTCCTACATCCTACGAGATCATGAACAAATATCTTGGGATGGAGAAAGAGGGGATGAATGAGTACATCGCCGAGTTGAGGAGGAGATGGCCAGAGTATGGGGTGACATTGATGTGCGATGGGTGGACGAGCTACAAAAGGAAGCAGATCATCAACTTCCTTGTTTACTGCGATGGGAAGACAATTTTCTTGAAATCTGTTGATGCATCTGAGCATGTGAAGGACCACAGGTACCTTTTGAAGTTGATGAAGGACGTTATAAAGGAGGTTGGGAAAGAGCACATTGTGCAAATTGTGACAGATAACGGCAGCAACTTCAAGAAGGCTGGTGAAACAATTATGAAGTCCAGCAGCTACGGAATTTTCTGGACACCGTGTGCTGCGCATTGCATTGACTTGATCCTTAAGGATTTCAGCAAGAGGAAGCTCGTCTCAAGAGTGGTGGAGAAAGCACGAATGATCACCACATTCATCTACAACCACAGCAACGTGTTGGCACTAATGAGGCGGATGTGCAATGGGGAGTTGGTGAGGCCTGGCATCACATGCTTTGCAACCAATTTTATAGCGTTGCAAAGCCTCAAGCAACATAAGACGGGTTTGAAAACCATGTGTTGCCAGGGTGAGTGGTTCGAGATACCTGAAGCTCGGACTGAAGGAGGACGAAAGGTGGAGATATTGATCAATGATATCTCCTTTTGGGATGACGTGACTCGGGTCACGAGGATCATGGATCCAGTGGTATCTGCATTGCGGATCGTGGATGGCGACAAGAAGCCCACCATGGGAGTCATCTACGAGGCAATGCGCTGCATGAGAGAGAAGGTCCGAGAAGCGGTTGGGAAGGGATCAAAAGCATGGTTGGACATCATAGACGAGCGATGGTCTAAGATGCTCTCGCATCCTCTTCACAAGGCCGGTATGTATTATGTAAAAAAGGTTTTTTTTCAATCATTTAAATTTTTATAGTTGGACATCATAAATGAGCTTGTTCGAGACTTTCTGTGCAGCTTATTACTTCAATCCTAAGTACCACTACAAGAATGGACTTGGTACAAATGGTGACCTTCTCTCAGCCGTACAGATTGTGGTGGAGAATCTCGTCAAGGACGAGAAGTTACAGAGCATGTGCATGAATGAGGTACTAATATCCTCAATTTCTAATTTTCTACCTATATTTTGACTTTCGAGTCACAAGATATTTGGGTTGAACCTATTTGTGCGTTGTGAAGGTTAAGTATTACCGAGATGCATTGGGTTCCTTTGGTCGGATTACTGCGGTCAACGGTCGTGGCAATACTCTTCCTGGTAGGGACGGAGGCAAATAAACCCATTACTTGTGTTGATTTTGTGTACATTTAATTGTACTTATGATTTCTGTCTTTTCCTTTTTTTGCAGCCGAATGGTGGATGTTATACGGGATGGAAGCTCCCAACCTTCTAAGTGTGGCAGTGAAAGTGTTGTCTCAAACCGCATCTGCTGGCGGTTGTGAGAGGAACTGGAGCACGTTCAATTTGATACATTCGAAGAGAAGGAACAGGTTGGGAGAAAAGAAGCTCAATGACCTTGTCATCGTGCATTACACCTTGAGGCTGAAATTGAAGCATGCAACGGAGGGACATGACAAAGATGACTATACGGACCCTATTGACCTTGCATACATTTTCAAGATGCACGATGACGATGCTGATGAGGACGTTCTCCAGAGGTGGATGGATTCCAATGGTGCCCCAGTTCTCGATCAGCCAGGTGGAAGACCGAATGAGAACATCAACCAGCAAATGGGAGCAGACGTTGGTGACTTTTTGGCCAGATCCGGGCGGATTACAGACCCTGTTGGAGGGTTGGAGGGCGAGATTGATGCAGCTGTTGATGAAATTCTCTCCAGTAGCTCCAAATCCAAGTCACAATCAAAGGATGACAGTGGAGATGATGATGATGACGATGTTGGTCGTGCCGGACCTGGTGGTGGTGGGGAGTCAAACTCAGGTGGGTCAGGAGGGAGTGGTCGTGGGCCACAAGCTACTAGACTTGAGGACGGCCTACAAGCAGGACGTGAGTATATGGAGAGACAACGGAACACACACGGACAATTTGTTCCAAGTCCGAGTCCAGGGCCTACGGATTACGAGTACGGTCGAGGCCAGCGTCCAACTGACAGCTACATGGAAGATTTGACATCATCTGTAGGTTCTTTGAGCTTCATGGATATCGACAGCCCATATCGCGGAGGAGCACAAAGTCCTTTAGGCGGATATGGATCGTCGCACGATGAGAGATCATTTGGCGTCTTCCCGGAATACTTTCAAGCTCCACCTCTAGGACCTCCTCCTCCTCCTCCTCAGTACGCACCTCCAGCATATTCATATGGTTACAGTGGATATGGGGGATACAGTAGCGGAGACAACTACCAAAGTAGCCAACCTGAGCAGAGCCAGGGCAGTTTCTTTGGGGGTGACAGCTACGGTTTCTTTCCTGACTACTACATGGCAGTTCCTCCTCCTCCTCCGCAGAGATCTTCTCCTACTCCGTCGTCGTCGTCCCCAGGATCTCAGGGCAGTAGTTCGCAGCAGCCTCGTCGTGCCACTCGTGATACCGGATCCAGTGCTGCTTATCCTCGACTCGGGATGCTCATAGGCATCGATGACCACCAGTACAGGCAATATGTCATGGATTACAAGGCCATGTACTCGTACATGACATGGGAGAACTACTGCGAGTTTATAGAATCTGCGATGCGCTATGAGAGACAGCAAGGAGGGGGGGGCATTTAGATCCACCACGAAACTCCTGGTTCTGAACAAAACATGTCACCAGGGCAGGTACTATATTTTAATCTTTACTCTCTTTTATTGCATTTATCAGAAATATGCATGTTCTTAATAATTTTAACTTGTTGTAAGTTGTATTGTATTTGTAAGACTAGATTATTACTCTTGTTTATTATGTATTAACAATGTTACAACTTACAACCATGGTTTCAACTTTTATATATTAACTGTCTTATGAGATTTCGGTCGAGATAGGTTGTAATAGAGGGGTGGAGATCCTCAATTGCAATGATATGGATAAAATATGGGTCATTTCGACCCCATATCGATCGAGCCATGTTGCTTGGGTTCCAACAATATGTCCACCGATATGACCGATATGACCGATATGACCGATATGTCTATATATAGGGTATAGATGACCAATATGTGTGAAATAAATGTGTATTTGTATGTTATTTACTGTTCTAATAACTTGGAATATCGAAATTTTCAATAAAATTGGAAAAAAATCGGGTTTTTTAGCCTTTTCCGACGTTTCCACCGAAATCGTCGAAATTTCCCGAAATTTCGGCGAAATTTCGGTATTGGACCTTACCGAAACGAGATCGAAATCGAAATTTCGAACCTTGGGTCTGAGAGATATGGTTGAAGATTGATATTCAATGGTTGGATCTTCTTCCCACATCATCTTTTAGAACTCTGCCATTGCAAACCATTTATGATCAATGTCAGAGTTGTTGCACCCAATCACTATGATATGGGAGATATGTTTCTCTTGTAATGGGCTATTTTTTCATTTGCATATTAGTAATGTAATTCATCTATCTAGATCTTTCCTCAAGATATGGATGCTATAACTTTCCATGTTAGACATTGTTTTTTATATATCTTGGGGCGGGCACCTTTGGAGTGTTTCCCCTATTGAAATATAAATACAAATACGACTCGATAATCAGAACAATAAAATAAAGAAATAAAACATGGAACAATCAGATTTTAAGAGAAACCCTACTCCGTGAGGAGCGGGATGAAAATATGAGAGAAGGGCTCAAAGGGTTGGATCATCTATTGCAATCTCTCAATGAGTACATGGGGGTGTGGGGCTTCATATATAGCCCCACAAATAGACTGGGTCCCACAACTAGTAGATGTGGGCTAAACATAAGTGGGTGGTAAGATCCAGTTACCCATTTATTATATACTCTAACACTCCCCCTCATGTTGGATTTCAGAAAGCTGCAACTTGCAACAAAAGAAAATATATAACACATCTTCACTCGATACATTTGAGAGAGATGGGGAGAGAGATACCCTACCCAAACAGGGATAGAGACACCCCATTTGAAGTAACCGTTGTTGGTAGAAGACCTCAATCGAGGATGGGTCTATGACGATTAGGACACTTGGAAAGAACATCAGTCATGCATCTAGTAGTCATTGCGACAACCATGTCGTGCCTGGTGTAGAGTCATTGTAAAGGAAGAAAGTACAACGCAAAGTAGTAGTCGGGGATAGAGACACCCAATCAATGCAATCGATGCTCGGTGAAGACGGTTGATAGCAGTAATACTTTGGAGTATCGATCTGTCAGTTGTGGACGAACATTAGAAGTCATGTAAATACATCTCAAGAAGAAGAAATAGGCCATGCTTACACCCCCATCCCTTTCTCGCACAATTGATAGAGTAGAGAATGTGGATGGTCAAATTGGGAGAAAGATTGAATAACATGTTTTTTTCTCCGTTTTCTTTTATTTTTTTCGCACGTCTTCTTTTTGTACGGACGTCCTTTTTCCTTTTTCAAACAATCTCTCCTTTTTCAAAGACATTCACTTCTCTTTTTTTTGGTTTTCCTCTCTTTTTGCCCTCTCAATCAGCCTTTTTTCATATTTTTTTTCAATTGGGCACGTTGGACCTAAATAAAAAGCACCCCACCTTCTCTATTTTAGAAGGACCTCTCTTTCTCCCCTCAATTTCTCTCTTTTCTTACAATGCAGCAACACTTGGGCCCAAAACCTTGCCACACCCCCTTTTGAAATACAATAACGGCCCAATTAGAGGAGCAGCTCCTCTAATTTGGGAAGGGGTATCGAGTCCATACCCTACCCCTTTCTCCCTTCAAGTATCGGGTAGGGTTCCTGTGAGAACCCAGCTTTGAGTCTCGACTCCATCGCCTATGAGATATTTTACACGTGGAGCAGGAGATTAGCGGTGGACTGGAGATGGCAACAAGCTCTCTCGAATCCGAGTGAGGGGGAATCTCTCTTCGATGTGATGGCGAGTTGGATTAGGTGATCCATTTTTGCAGGTGGCAGCGCTTGCGGGTGGAGCAGGTCGTGCTGGAGAGCCATCGATGTGAGAGAGAAAGGGCAACGAAGGGCACAGCTCGATCAAGATCGGAGGACCTCTATGGTAGAGGAGCCCCGATCAGAACCAAAGGGCACAACTCGTGAAAGAGGGCCAGAGTGTTGATGCACGTTCTCATGATCTGGATGAGGCATGGGCTAGGATTTTACTGAACCCCAAACTGATTAGCGGTGTAGAACATAAGATCTAGGGTTTCATGGAGTTTCTAATTGCTTTCGATGGCCAGGTTGATGAGATCGTCAACTTTTCCATGAGAATGAGAGAAGAACGTTACGCTTCTGGAAATCTCGCCTAGGTTTTCTGTAAGAAACCTAGAACTTCAACTTGAACGAATTTTCAGAACTTGAACTTGCGCAGAAAAAATCGACAATAAAACTCCCAAAAACGACTTGCTCTGATACCATGTTGAAATATAAATACAGAAATAGACCGATAATCGAAATAATAAAATAAAGAAATGGAAACATGGAACGTTCTGATGTTATGTGGAACCCTACTTCGGGACAAGCTGGATGAAACCACAGGATAAAACCTCAAATGGGGTGGATCGTTTATTGCAATCTCTCAACGGGTACATGGGATTTGGGGCTCCTTATATATCCCCGCAAATAGACTGAGTCCCATAAATAACAGATGTGGGACTAAATATGAGGGGGTTGTGATGGGATCTTGGAGAGATCCAATTACCCATCTATTACATAATCCAACACCCCCTTTTTAGAATAAAAAAGTGGTTGAGGCAGTGCCTCACCATTACCTCACCACCTCAAAAATGCCTAGAGGCTTACACCTCATAGGATCTAGGTGAGGCTTAAACCTCAAAGCAGTTTTTTTGACAAAAATACGACGAGGATTACATCTCACAGCCTCGTGGCGCTTTTTTGTAATACATTACAAATGGAATGTCTAAAGCCCTTAACACTTTAATTACAATGAGGGTCTTAGAAGTGAACAAGTAATAGAAGTCTAACATGCCCATCAAATTCACTTAAAAGTTAACATGTGATTCTCACTTTTTGATGATAATAAGCTAACAAACAATAATTAAGCCATGCCATATCAACCCAATCAAATTGGATACCTGAGACCCGACCCCAAATGCTTCGGGACTGATCATTTCTTCAAAAGGCAATATAGTAAAGTAACTATTCACGAGTTGACTAGAGCTACTCTTCAGTGTTACGATATCCAGATCTAGCTATTTCAAACAACTACTTTCTTGCTCAGCTGCTCATGGTAAAGTCTAAAAAATATTTTAATTTAATAAACATCAGTTAAATACTTACTGCATTGAACTTGAAATGTTCATCCATAAGAAAAGGAACTATCAGGCCCCAAAAGACAGTATCTGTCAGCAACACAGCACCTGCACTGCTCTTTCCAGCAAAGTGATTCGAGGTGTAAGATTTCGAACCAAGAATGAAAACATTAGCAATGAACCTTTGATGCTATTTCATAAAAAGTATATATTATGGCTTGGTGTTAAAGCGTGTATACAATTCCAAGTTTATTGGGTACATTTTTACTCAAAGGGACAAGAGAAGACATGCATATACTTTGCAAAGCCCCAAACAAGCTCGTGAGGCAACAGACTGTCATGCTTTTACCAAAATAAGATGGTCTTCTCTCACTTAAAGTGGGGTTAACTACATGAATTCTTGCTCAAATCTATGGTTAAATATCCGACTATATTTGACGATAGTTGTCGGCTACCTAACGCAACCCCCACGAGGAGGGATTTGAACCTTGGTTTTTTGAGTAGTAAACACACTGCACAACCAACAGACCATTGAACAGATTTGACTTTCGTGATTTTAATATCCAAAAAAATATTCAAAAGCAATCTCACCCTGTATAGAATCAGAAGGAACAATCCCAACTTATCAGCTTTCTTCTTTCTGTTATCATGTTCAAGGGAATTGCTGATGGTGTTGTCACTTGCTTGAATTACTGCTGCATCAGATCTGGATTCCTCTAAATCACCTAGGAGGAACTTGTTTTCCTCAGTTGCAGATGGAAACTGTCTTGAATAACCCCAGCAGTTCAGTGCACATATCAAACTTCCAACCTATGCTTGCAATTGAAATCACTGTACAGTTTATAATTGTATCCATGCGTCATAATTTAAGATTTGCAACTAAATGTCGGTTTTGAATATAGTTTCTATAATTTTGATTCGGGTGTACATAATGGTTTCAGGCTTTTTTTTCTCATTTAAACATTAGTCATTACATAGAAATTGATGGGAAACAGGCAACAAGCTGCGCCGCCAATCCCTTTTGAATGGCAAATCCAATCCTTCGAAAAACAGCATTCATAGATCCAGAAAACTGAGAAGAATTAAGTGTCTATCATCTATATTGGAAAATCCATCTTACTGGCATAATAATATCAGCTACAAATGCACGTGAAACTATTAAAATGCAGAGAGTTTTATGAAGTTACATACGGCGAAATAGACGGAGACTGGTGTAAAGGTCCATCTGCCAAGAATAGATGACACAAAATATATCAGGTTAATCATAATGAGGCAGGTTTTTTGCTATTGCTAATCATCATAAACTGCATGAAAAGAGGGTACTCCAAAAATTCAACGGCAACAGCATCCGTTCCCTTCTTTAAAGACTCAAAGGAAAAAAGAATGGCAACTATGAACTCACATGACGCAACCCTCATTTGTGAAACTTCATAAAAAAGTAAATAATTTCAACTTATGTACATGGAGGAGGCAACAATATTATTCGACGGAGGCTTACAAGAGTTTATTGAAGACATTGTTGTGTGGAGGCCCCTTTTTTGGAGACCTTCATTGGAGTATAGCTTCATTGCCCATTCGGTTTGACAGTTTGGGCTACTGTCAGCAGTTGAGGCTTCCTTGTATGCCTTTGTAGCTTTCAGGGCGCAGTCTTGTGAGCTTTAGGATCATATCGTGCGAGATAATGAGATTTACGACATGGTCTGTCTTTGATTGTACTCTTCATTGACTTCATGGCACGATTCCCTCATTCGACCTCAATTGTTTCTTTAGAAAGAACACCGTTCATTCAAAGACCCAAAATGTTTTGGCAAGTATTTTTTAGTAAATAATTGATGACAGGGAGGTGAAATTTGACATGACCGTTAGATAAAAGGTAATTTTTCGATGTCTTCAAGCTGACTATACTCAAGATTTTCTCCTTGTTATTCCTATTGATGGACTTGGTCTCCACATATCACCAGCGAAGTATCGTAGTATCCTCAAATATCGTCTCATGATTCCTTTATTCCAGCTGATGAGATATGCCCATTGTGTCTTAAGGTATGCTTAGACACTTTTGGGGCTTATGCAGTTCATTGCAGGGAATTTCCGGATTTTAAGTACATACATGATCTTGTTAGAGACGTTTTATTTGATGTACTCAGACACGCATGTATTGCTGCTAAGAAAGAGGTGTTGTGAAGTTTTTAACTTATCCCCAGGAGGGTAAATCCACACTTAGACCTGATGATATTTTGATTTTTGGATGGGTCAGAGGGAAACATGCTTGCATAGATTTGACAAGAGTTTCTCCGCCAGTGGGGTTGAAGAGCGGGATCTTCACAGCGTAACATGCTTCCCTTAAAGCTGCCTCAGCAAAAGTGGTGAAGCATGAGAAAGCGTGCATTCAGAATCAACATGCCTTTATCCTTTTTTTGATATTGTTGGATTTTTAGCACCAGAAGTTGTTGAGCTTTTGAAGATGGTCCAAAAAATCATGAACATTAATGTTATGGTTCCTAGGTTTGTGGATGTAGCGTTTACAAGATCGGTGTTGCGATTCAAAAAGGACTACCAGCGCACCTGGTTGCCAGTTTGTCTCATATTTCAATGTTATGATGTACTTTTTATTTTTCCTTATCTATGTAAAAACTTATATGTTTACTAGCATAAACCTTCGTAGCATCGGATTATATATGAATGTATTACAAATGGTCGCTTGAATATGTCTAGATTTTAATCGTAGCCCATCAATGCAAATATATGTATAAATTAAAAATATCTACGAATCTAAACAATAATAATAACTTCAGGACAAACATAAATGTAGTTATTATTGGGAACATTATCCGTTCCCAATAATTAAAAAAAAGGAAAAAGGCTTATTATCCCTTTGGAAACTCCTACTTCATGTAGGAGTAATATTGGAGAGATGAGGCAAGAGTAGAAATAAGACTCCATGCATGGCATTGGAGACCATCCCAACTCAAGCATCTCTCCCTCTCTTCTCTCTTAGTTCTCTTTCCCAGTGCAAGGAGAGAAGTAGCCCGCGCAAGGCATGAGGAGCAAGTTCGCACAAGGCGTAAAGAGTTAGCCCGTAAGAGCGCAAAGAGAAGTCGCATCCGCGAGGAGCGTCTGCGCCAGAGGCGCGAGTAGCCGTCAGGGAGGTCCATTCTCGAGGAGGGGCATCACGTGATGAGGAGAAGCAACAGTATCGTGTTCTCCAAGAAGGTGACAATTATCCGATTTATTTTTGTAACTGAACCTTGATTTTATTGACAACAAAACTGAGAAGACATTGTGTACTATCATTTTTCTGGCCTAGTGGATTTTGTTGCGGGTCGTTGTGTCCCGTGGGTTTTTCCATCCCTCACATCGAGGAGGGTTATTCCACGTAAAATGTCTCGTCTCTCTATGGTTGCTTGATTATTGTGCTACGATTATTTTTCTTGATTCTCGTGTACGAACGTTCCGCTGCTAGTCATCATTTGCAGGACAGGTTAAGGGAACCCCTGATTTCTCAAAGAATGGTATCAGAGCACGCGTTGTTGAGATGGGGAAGGAAGACGAAGGTATAATGATCAAGCTGACGAGCACGAATTGGCAAATATAGAAGTCCAAGATGGAGGACATCTTGTATTGCAAGAACCTCCATGATCCAGTGGAAGGAGAAACAACCAAGCCCGAGGGCAAGTCCGCAGGTGACTGGATGAAGCTGAACAGGAAAGCAGTCGGCACAATCCGGAAATGGCTGGACTTATCGGTATTCAACCATGTCGCAAAAGAGACGGAAGCAAAGAAACTACGAGAGAAACTGGAAGAGCTTTATGAGCAGAAGACGGCCACCAACAAGGTGTTCTTGATTCAGAAGTTGTTGAATCTAAAGTACAAGGACGAGATGAAAGTTGCTGAGCACTTAAATGAGTTATAGAGTCTCATCAATCAACTGAATACTATGAATATGGCGCTAGATGATGAATTACATGCATTTCTTCTCCTGGATTTCCTGCCAGATAGTTGGGAAACTCTGGTGATTACCATGAGCAACTCCGCTACGGACGACAAAGATCCGAAGAAGTTGATATCATGAGTTTGGATACCTACTTAGGGATCCAAATAAGGAGACCATCACCAGAAATAGAAATGTGATTTTCTGAGAACCAGATCTTGGCTGAGGATGATAGTAGTGATGGTGACTCAGATGTGATTGCTATGGATGATGACATCAATGAGGACTCAGATCCTTCTCCAATACCAAGTACAGATGAAGAAGATGCACAACCAGAACAACATGAGCCAGATGCAGACCCCGATGCTGCAGGTCCAGGGGATCCTGAGCAGGGGGAGCAACCTCATCAAGAAGCAGATGCAACAGAGCCTCAAGTCAGGAGATCTAGGAGGGCACCTCAGCTATCATCTTGCTATCCTACTTCCCAGTACGTAATGATGACTGATCAATGATGAGCCAGGCACTTTTGAGGAGACACAAGAGCATAATGAGAGAGATCATTGGCAAATTGTAATGAATGAAGAGATGCAGTATCTAACGAAAAATCATATCTATGATCTTGTTGAGATTCTTGCAGGCAAGAGAGCATTGAAGAACAATAGGTCTACACGGTGAAGACAGATGATGGTGGCAAGAAACTAAAGTACAAGGCCAGATTGGTTGTGAAAGGATTCAACCAGAAAGAGGGCATGGACTATGATGAGATCTTCTCACCAGTTGTGAAGATGAATTATGTGGGAGTGAAATGGGGATTTTTTAAGTGCTTCTATGCTACATTTTAGTAAATTTAAACCTCACTGAATTACTGACATTATCTTCCAATCTCATATCAATCAAAGGAAAGGAAGTGAAATTTTGATTCATCTTTCAAATCTTGTTTTCATTCCAACTCGACACAAAACATGGCCGTTGGAAGGTGCTAACTATATATATCAACTTGTGTTGGCAAACCCTGGAAAGTATCTATCATTGACATGGTTGAAAGTTGTAAATGTCTTTGTAGAGATATTTATATATTCTTTGTCGATTTTTCCTTTATTTTATTTCTTTATATCCTTCTTATGTAATTTACCCATAGGTCTTTCCTCTGTATAAGAGAGCTTAGGGTTATCAGGAATAAACATCTTTTCTATTTCTCCCAACATGGTATCAAAGCCACAGTCCTAGATCGAAGCTCCGTACTCTAGCCCTAAACCTAACCCCCTCCAACACGCCATCCCTCCCTCCCTCCCTCTCTCTCTCTCTCTCCAAGGTTGGCGCTGCCGCCGCTCATTCGAGTCACGTTGTCGCCCTTCCTCTAGGCTGGCCCTCCAGCCGTCGAACAACAACATCCACCGTCGTCGGCCCTTGCAACCCCGCCGAGCAGCAGGCCCTGCCATCGCCGTTGTGATAAAACCCTGTTTCATGCTCTTAATTCGCTGAATTTAACCCCCTAGATTAGACTGAGTCAATAAAACAGTCAAAATCCCTGTAATTATCAAAGTCATTGAATAAATTTAAAAATAAAAAAAACGGAAAAATTAAAAATCGTGGTGTTTTTACCCTTAAAAAACACTCTCAAAAATATTTCTATCTTTGTTTGTCCTCATCTTCGATTTTGCAACATGAAACTTGTAGATCTCGTTGAGATCTATAACTTTCATGTTTTGAGTTTTTCCAAATTCAGTCATTTTCCCCTCATAAATCATTTTCTTCTCTGAATAATGTGATTGGGCCACGTGACACCTATTGGTTGCGTCACACGACCCATCTATTTACGCGCCACGTGCCCCTCCTTTCCAACCGTTGGATCGCCTCCAGGCGCTTCCATCGCAACCATCCAATCCCACATCCGTTCACAGCCTTTCGATCATTCTCAGATCTCATCAAAACCGTCCGCTAGCACTGGGCTCTCAGCTGGCCACATGTCGCGCTCACATCCGCCTGATCGTAGCCTTGATGCTTTGATCTCCACCGCACCTTCCCGCAACTCTTCTCCACCGACCGATCTACCCACCGATTCCATCACGGCCATTGGCTTCCGCCTTAATCTCCTCGCGCTACGTAGCGACTCTTGAGCCCCACGATCACGCCTCACCGATTTAATCAGAGCCGCATACGCGTGCCTATCTCTTTGTCGTTGGATCGCGAGATCCAACGACCTAAAACCCATCGTCAACCTCCAGTCGATCCCCCACCCACGTCGCTTACCTCGCAAAACCACTTCCACCTTCCTTTTTCCTCCGTGTCCCTCGTCCACTATCTCCACTCCCGACACCTCCACGACATTACCCAGTCATCCATCCCTCTTGCAGGTCGTCACTCACTCCACGTCTTCCCCCCACTCGTCCTATATCACCCATGAAAGCCACAACCTCCGCCATCTCAACCGCCGAGCTTCCTCTTCAAATACCCCCTCTCCTCCGCCTTTCACTGACGTCCACCTTTACGAGGGGCGAGGCCCAACCCTCCTCCACCTCCCTGTAACAGGGGGAGGTGCTAGGATCAAGCGAAGACAACCATCGTCTCCGGTGAGGCCCGCCGCCTCTCGTGGCCACGTCGCGGAGCTCAGCCTCTGCTTAAGTTGCCCCACCTAGCTGAGGAGGTCCAGCGAAGACCCGGGGTTCACCTCAAGCCCCAAGTCCAAGCCTTCGACCGCCACTATTGCCTAGGTAACTCTCTTTGATCCCCCTTGTAAATCCTTCGTTCTTCTTCTAATTAAGTAGGCTACTTCCGACACCATCACCGTTAACCGACCACCCTTTTAGCTCCACCACACTCCCACCATTCACGCGCTACCCTCCGATCATCTCTTCCTTCCCTCACACACTCATATCACCTCCGACCCCCTTCGCCGCCAATCTCGCCGGAGAAAATATTAGGCTGCCGCCTTCTTCACACCCACACGGACTCCATTTCACCCCATCTCGCACACGTACTGTTGTGGCACGCTTCAGCTATAAATCTAACCGTGTAGGTGCTCTAATCTTCAATACTCGGAGACCTCACTGATGAATACCCATTCATCACTCTTTATTCTTTTATTTTAGCTAGTTATTTTGGCAAAAACACCATGTATATATATATATGTAAATATAATAAATTATCAAAAGGCATGCATTTGTTAATATTGAATAATTAGCATGTTTTTGTACATAAATAAAAGAATAAAGAGACATAGAAAAAGAGGGAAATATTTAGAATAAATATCGAGCGACCTAATCCCAAGGGAGGGCCAAGCATTGGCCTGACCGCAAAAGAAACCAAGTAGAGGGAGATAGGGTCAATCATGCTTGTACATACACCTATATATAAATAATCTTATTTTCCTCAAAATAAAAATAAAAATGTGTTTTTGATTAATCTGTATATATTTGTAAAAATAAAATAAAAATGAGAAAAATAAAAAATAAAAAGAAAACAAATTCATTTCACACCTTGTATATATACCATGTACATATGTATATAGATCTATTTATTTAACTATTGTAAATAAATAATAAAAATAAAATAAAAATTAATTTTTTATTCCAAATTTTATGTTGTAAATAAATAAAATATAAAATTGGAATAATTGTACAAAAATAAACAAATAAAAATAAAAATGTAAAATACATAGGTATTTATACCTATATATTAATATATAATAATAAATTATTTTTCAAAAAAAATAAATAAAAATCACTAAAAAATACTTTGAAAAATAACGAACATTTTTCATTTTGTAAATATTTTAAAATAAAATCATTTACTATTTTAAAATGAATTTACAAATAATTTTGGGTTTGGAATTTCCTGATTGGTCCACGGGGGATTGTTGACCCCCGGTCAACTCTCCCCCCTGGACCACTTTTGACCCGGACCCGACTTTCGACCCGACTTCGCCCAATTTTCCCAAATCGGTCCGATCACCATTTATCCAAACCCCGGGCTCCGATTGATGCTCAATGATCCATGATTCATGCCCGTCATTCCATCTAGGGGTCCGACTCTCAATTTGCTCGCCCGATCCCCATCTTCTCGGACCCCTGCCCACTATTTAACCTCGCCGGAGCTCATCTTTTTCCGGATCTTTTGGCCATCCCCCTCGCCACCGATGAGCTCCTCCTCTTCACCTGAGTGACAGCCGCGTGAGGGAGAGTTGTAGGAAGGACGCCAGCGTCGGGAACCCGTTGATCCGGCGGTTTTCATCGCCGTGCTCCACCGCAAGATGAGCCCGAGCCTCTGGACCGTCGATCCGTCGAGGCGACGACCCCCGGAGGTCCCTGACATCCAGCATAGACAACCTCCTCCGCCAGGTAGCGTAGATAGCACGTAGTTTAGGTTAGATTTTAATCTTTAGATTTTAGCTCATTTAGCTCCGTCGTCGCCGCTCACTGTCTCCGATTATCCATACTCCGACTAGCTCTTCACCTTCACCAGACCCCTCTCCACCTTCTTCACCCATTCATCCACCCTGGTTTGCCCCGGAACAGGACCTTCGACTCTCCTCTGCCGCCGCTCGTCGGAGAGCATCGCCCCGACTCACCCGACCACCCACTCCGCCCGTAACCGGGTCGAGGCAGTTTGCCCTTGACCCCTCTTTCTTTCTGTCCAGGAATGAAGGCCTAAGGACCTCATCTGGAGGTCCGAACACTCGAGCACAGGTGCTCCAGGTCTTGAGTGTCGCCGGGGTCCTCCAGGACCTCCCAGCCCCATCGTAGCAAGCCATCAGCTACGGACCACCTCCAGGAGCGTTTCGCCCATCAGAGCCGCACCGAGAGGCCCCTGGGAGCGTGTATTGGCCGGACGAACTTCGCCGTCATCCAGTTCATCCAGTATCCTCCTCCGTCGTCCGATCGAGTTCCCGCTCCAGTTCTGATCGCAGCCATCTGTCGCGAGAGGTCTCCACCGTCCGATCGCAGCCATCGTCGTAGGGGTACCAGCCGTTCTCCACCGTACGATCACACGTGGACCCCTTGCCGTCGTTGGATCATTAATAACGAGAATAAATATCACTTAGGCCCTCTTCAGTTTCACATTTATTTTCAAGTCCTGTAAATATTTGTGTCAGTTGTTTTTAATTTGGACAATTTGCACTTAAGACCTTAGGTTTTTAATATTTGCAATTTAGTCCTTCCTATTGTGGTGCACGTGCTTCGACATGTGATTTTCTAGGCTTTTTGCATGTATGGGCTTGGGGTTTATTTGATGTTATGAATTGAAGTTTTAGTTGTGATATTTGCATTGATACCCCTATGCGTACCGAATTCGAACATGTGCTGGATTTGATGGAAAATTTACACTGAACCCCCTATAGTTTGCGCACGTGTTACTTTTAACCCTTAGAACTTATTTTTCTTTCACTTAGGTCCATGTGTGCTGTGTGTCTTTTACTGGTTGAATAAAATATCAAATTAATTCCAAATCAAGTGAAATTTGGAAACGTGGCTCCTGCTAATGTGTAAAAATTTCATTAAATTTTTGGGACATTTTTAAGTTGTTTTGATATTTTTAAAAATTCAAAAACACACATTTTTGTTACTGTTTGAATTGAAAAATCAATTGAAAATATAAAAAACCTTTTAAAAATTCTAAAAAAATTACTTACTGTTTCTTTTAGTGTCTTCTAGCTTTATTCCAATTTTGGTTGAATTTGGATTTATAAAACACCTAAAAATCTCAAAACC
Organism: Ottelia alismoides; assembly: GCA_037367405.1. Lineage (NCBI taxonomy): Eukaryota > Viridiplantae > Streptophyta > Magnoliopsida > Alismatales > Hydrocharitaceae > Ottelia > Ottelia alismoides. The sequence continues at coordinate 337,601 of JAZKJV010008852.1, read as the reverse complement.
CTAAAAATCTTATAAAAATTCTTAAAAATTCTAAAAAATATAAAAAAAATACAATTTTGGTTTCTGTAGCTTAGTTTTCATTTCTAGTTTTCATAAAAATTGTCTCTAGATTTTTAGAGGCTAATTATATATTTTTAATTAGCCTTTCAAATCTGGCTGCACATTGATTCTGATTTCTAGCCTTTTCCTATTTTTATAAAATCAAATGAAAATTAAAAAATCATGTGAAAATTATCAAAAACACCTAAAAATATAAAAAACACAAAAATAATTTTAGTTAAATTTTCTGGCTTATTTTTGAGTGTTTAATGAATTGTTGTTTGTGTGCCTTTACCCCTTTTCCCTTATTCCTTTATAATTAAAAATACAAAAAAAAATTTAAAAACCCATAAAAACCGCCCTAAAATATTTTATCTTTTTATTTTATTTTTCTACTACTTCGTTGGCCACTTGGCCAATCCGTGCTCCTTGAGTTCGACCCTGGTCGCTATACCAGGTTAAATAAATAGCGAGACCGCTTATTCAATTTTTGACTGATTATTCTATTGTGGTGGTCTATTTTTCTTGTTGAGTCCGATCAGCGAGATCCGGGTCGCAACGACCCTTGATTGATTTTATTCCTACTCGGATTTCGTGGGATTTTTGACTTATCAGAATGACTCTATTGCCGGGGAGCACGACTTAGTAGTCGTTTTAGATTTTTCGCGGTTTTCATTTTCGCGGTTTTTCTGTGGATATTTGTAGATACTTTTGTCTGATTTTATTTGTATATTTTTATAATAATCTGGTCTGATACATTTCTGTCTCTTCTTCTTGCGAGGGCCCGAGGCCGAGGCAGCTTTTTCAGAAGCCGAAGCAACCGCGGGAGTCGGAGGCGGCTCTTTTCTGTATAGAGCCACATGAGAGCGCGAGAAGCCGAGCAGGAGTACGGGAGCCGCGGAATAACCGCGCAGATAGCCGTAACTTAGTGTAGGATAGTTTAGTTTTACTTTCTCTGCAGACTATTTGATTGTTGTAATAATACATGTACCAGGACTTTCAGAGACACTCACTTCCCGGGGTCTGTTTCGCCGAGCACCGGTATACTCGGGGGACCCCACCGCTGTTTTGGATTTCTCATTTTTCTTTTCTTTGATTTCACATGGATTTCTATTCTTGAGTCCCTAGATCTAGGTTTATATTTCGTTGAGCCAGGTAGCACTAGGTCCAAAGCCCTAATAAGAATATCTGTTCCTATAGATCACGCTTGGACTTAGACGAATAAACCAGTGCTTTACGATAGTAGGAGCTTCTGTTTAGGACGGTTCTCGCTTTGCATCCATATAGATTAGTTTTAATTTATGCGCGGATCATAATTGCATGTAGACTGTTGGAGCAAGGTACGCCTTCTATCTCGTGCATGCATCATTGCTTTCCTCGCGCATCGGCTTTTCCGTCTTCCTCCCCCTGTTTTCTGGATTTAGGAATAAAAAGGAAAACAGAAAATTCGTTAGACGTTGTTTGCTTAAAAAATACCTAAAAACAAAAACAATAAAATCAGGACTGCTAATCACACTTGGACCCTAAAAGACACCTCACTTAAAAATCTATCTTGGGGAGAGTAACCCCCTCCTTGTTTGGTTTGAATGAGCGAGAGAGTGACCTGCATCCTAGGCTAGAGCCATATCCGATTTCTTGACAGACTACCAACCTTTTATTCGAGACAGTCTGTTAAGAGTATTGGATTCCTATTAGCTCACGTAATCGCTCTGAAATACTGACTTGATCACCTAAATAAAATTGACAAGATAATTGACCAAACCTTTACAGTCATCAGCTCAGTATTGAGTAGGTGAATCGGGGGTTTGCTTTCTCATCTTGTGTGTTTCCAGATCCCTTCTGCCTTCCCATCTATCTTCTCCTCTGCCAACCCTCCAGTCATTTTTCTCCCTCCCTCCCTCCCTTCACTTTTCTCTTTCCCTTTTGTATCCTTGGATGATGGACTCCCCTCACGTCTTGCCGAATCTTCCGGCTTCTCCATCCTCTGACCATCAGTCCAGTCCACCTTCAAGGAAGGTCGGATCTCCGACCGACCTTCCGCTCCCTCCCTCCCATCCCTTTCATTCTTCTGGGCATGCTGCGCTAGACGTTCGCGGAGATCAGATAGAGCTGGGAGCTAAGTCAGCTTCTACATTAGGACCATTCATTCTGGATTTGGAGTTTATTCAGAGATTGCCGACATTTTCAGGGGAGGTGCACGATGAGCCTTTTCTTCATCTGACCGCATTCGAGGAGTTTTGCGAGAGACAGATATATTCAGATACCACTGCGGAGGAGCTGATGCTGAAGACCTTCCCATTTACACTCCAGAGTAGAGCCATGAGATGGCACATACGATTGGGAAGGAGATTCGCTACGTGGGGAGAGCAACGCCAAGAGTTTTTACATAGATATTATCCCCATCCTAGAGCAGATATGATGTGGTCTTTGATCATAGATTATTCAGTAGACCCCCAGGAGCCAGTGCATGATGCATGGTTGAGGTTTCTTGACCTCTTGAGGAGATTCCCTGATCACGAACTTTCACCGACAGACCTCATCGAGATCTCCATGAGGGGGATGACCGCTGACCAGATAGCACTGGTCGTGACCTCGTGTGGCGGTTCACACCGCAGTTCCGACATCGAGTTACTTGATGCCATCTCGAGATCACTTTCACAGAGCCCATCTTCATGAGATGCCGAAGTCGGGACAACACATGAGGATGTTACAGTACCAGTTGGGTGTGCCAGCATACATGAGGATACAACTTCTATACACCCGATCGAGGACTTGGATTCTGCTGCAGCACATATGATAGAGGAGATGACTACCACAGTAGAGGTTCTGACCCAGAGTCTACTCGAGTTCCCGTTGGTCTTCCAGCTAGAGTTCGAGTCAGCCCCAGTGTTTTCAGTCGACGAGTCTTGGATATCAGACCTTCTGATATTCCGGGAAATGGAGGAGCCCCCGCTACTACAGCTATCGATTTAGCCATTTCAGTGTCCAGTCCCAGATGGCTCAGCTTCCATTTTGCAGAGATACTTCTCGGACTCAGACATATATCATGACTCATTCCAGCAGCCACAGCTTGATACAGGACTACACTTGGGGATGACTGATATAGAGAGTCCCGTATTAGAACCTTTTGTCCTCCACTTTGATGAGACAGATACATTTTTTGAGGACCAGATGACAGCCAGCATTGCCGCAGAGCGAGGATCAATTTCAGCCACATTGCCAGCCTCCGCGGTGTTGACCAGTACCTTCTCCTGCTTCTAGATAGACTAGAGCCAGACTTCAGATGATGATGCATCCTGGTGCACAGAGTCGGTGCTTGACAGCAGCGCATATGCCCTTATAGATCATGATCCTCTACTCCTCACTGATGATCTTGCATTTCTCCCCGAGGGTTATCTGCGGGAGAATGCCATATACGATGTGTATTCGGTTTCATTTTCTGAGAGTATCCGATCTGTCGGACCATGAAACCGAGTCTTCTGATCCTTCTACTTCTGAGTTGTCTCACCTCGACGACCCTCGCGAGGATGAGCCGATCCTTGAGATATTCGATGATCTGTCTGATTTGTCTCCATTTTATGCATTGAATATCAATTTTCATAGAGAGTCTCATGATCTTGATTTTCCACACCTTTTTGAGACACTGATTAACGTGGAGGATTCCAGGACTGATCCATCCTTCTCCACGTTTGATTTCTTCGGCTCCACACTTCCACTCCAGTTTGATCCCGAGCCGATGATTTCTTTTGTGCTACCGGATCCTGATCACATCTTCCCATATCCTTGGCCAGTAGCAGACACCCGCCTGATTACATACCTGGGTGTCTTTATTTACACTATTGATTTCGTCGTTGTTCTCATACCAAGACTGCGACGATAGTACAACATTCGCCTTACATATGCCATCCTGAACCTTGACACAACGTTATCCTGTACCATTTTGTATATACATGTTTCGTCTTGGTTTGATCGTCGTTTCTTCCGTATTTGTTTTCACCCCATGTCTCGTATATGATTATCTTTGCTATACTTAGGATATACCTCATCCTAAGTTTAGGGGGGTGGAAACACCGAGTTGTTCATATCGTTCTGTCTCATTACTCCTGTCGTTGCCTATACTTAAGGATTTTTCACCTTAAGTATAGGGGGAGTAATGCCCTTCCATCTTGTATATATGAGTTTTTCTGTCTCTCTCTACCTCTGTTTTGCTGCCTATACTTAGGGATATTTTACCCTAAGTATAAGGAGGGGGGGGGTAGACTATGTACATCCTTCCAGTCGGATTTCCCTTCATGTACAACTTGCTATACTTAGGATCACTTGATCCAAAGTATAGAGGGAAACACCGAGTCCTCTTTATTCTATTCTTTGATTCGTCTTTGTATATACCATTCCTTTTCACTTCCCTATACTAAGCACGAGTTATGTCTTCTTCATCGCTCTTGATCACTCTGAGGACATCGTTCGAGCTAAGTAAAGGGGGGTGTCGTATATATTTTATATATACTTTAGCCATAACTCGTACTTTGTGTGAGTGTGTAAATAAATAAAATGGCTAAAATCCATAAAAATTTAAAAATTTCCCTTGTACATAAAATTCTTCTTGCACATACCTATCTATTTATAAAAATTATTTTTGCACAAATGTTTGTAAAAATAATTTGTGTAAATAGTTTGTAAATATTTTCATATCAAAACTATGTATATAGTACAAAATTTTTGTAAAATGTTTGAAAAACAAAAAGTTTGCAAAAACCTTGTGTGAATTTTTGTCAATATTTTGCAAAACTTCACATTCATGCATACATCCATGTTTTCAAACATTTTTCAAAAATTTTGCACATTTGTAAAATTTTGTAAAATTGCATCTTTGTAAATATTTGTACAATTTTTCCAAATCATAGTTGACATTTAAACTGGCATGGAATTAAATTGGAAAATAGAGCTTGGTTAAGACCTTAATCCACCTAATTATAAGAAGAACCTTATAGGGCTTAGGATTAAGACTTTTCAGGTCCATTGGGACTTAATTGTTTGAGTCCACTAGGCTATAAGCATATGTCATCTTGATGAGCCTAAGTAGAGCACTTAACAACACACGCATGACTCTCAGAGACAATGGCTTTACTTGCACCAACACTTTACACATAGTTCTCCACGGATGAAGTGGTGAGGAGGCTGTTTCCTTTGACTTGGGGTAGCATATGAGGGTAGTACTTCTAGGCAGAACCTCTCTTCTTCTTATAGTGAAGGAAGTGGAAGTCTAAAGATAGGAGTTGTGGGTTGCAATAAAGCTTCAAAAGAGGGATAGTCTACTGGCTCAAGAGGAAATAATCCTTATGTATATATGCTGCACCATGTAGATATGTTGTACATATGCACATTGAAAAAAAAGTGCAAAGAAAGAAAAACTCCAAAAAAAGTGGTGGGTCCGATTGAAAATTTAATAATCCTACCGGAGTGTATATAGTCCAATAAAGCAAAGCTTATGTTACACATGACCATCTCATGAAGCTTGCAGCGGGAGACTCAACTACACTGGTTAGAGCTCCCAAGGATACATGGCTACACCGGTCATGGTCCATTCTCTTCTTCCCCCTCTTCTTGAGCCGGTTGCATTGAACTTAGAAGGGAATACCCCGCTCCTTGAGGAAAGAGTTGCTAGACCGAGGCATTAGAGTGACGAGGTTAAGGGAGGTTGTTTCTTTATCATTTCTGAGGTGGGGAGCTACATATCACTTACACAGTACAAGGAAAGATTCATGGTCATTAGAGTTTGTGTATGTAGACTTGTTCTGATCTGGTTTATTAAGGAGTCTTGACCATAGATTGATGGAACTTAGAGGCTGTTAAGTTTGAAGCTTAAGTCCAAGTAAGGTTCCGACAAATTAATAATCCAAAGGTTTGACTGAGCTCCATATTTCAATTTAATGAAGGCAAGTTTAATACTCAGCATTGATTTCCCTTCTTTTTCTTTTTCTTTTCTCCTTTTTACTTCTTTTTCAAATAAGTGTAGGCAAGTGATGAATGTTTGACTAACAAACATTCATCACTCTTTATTCTTTTATTTTAGCTAGTTATTTCGGCAAAAACACCATGTATATATATGTAAATATAATAAATTATCAAAAGGCATGCATTTGTTAATATTGAATAATTAACATGTTTTTATGCATAAATAAAAGAATAAAGAGACACAGAAAAAGAGGGAAATATTTAGAATAAATATTGAGCGACCTAATCCCAAGGGAGGGCCAAGCATTGGCCTGACTGCAAAAGAAACCAAGTAGAGGGAGATAGGGTCAATCATGCTTGTACATACACCTATATATAAATAATCTTATTTTCCTCAAAATAAAAATAAAAATGTGTTTTTGATTAATCTGTATATATTTGTAAAAATAAAATAAAAATGAGAAAAATAAAAAAATAAAAAGAAAACAAATTCATTTCACACCTTGTATATATACCATGTACATATGTATATAGATCTATTTATTTAACTATTATAAATAAATAATAAAAATAAAATAAAAATTATTTTTTATTCCAAATTTTATGTTGTAAATAAATAAAATATAAAATTGGAGTAATTATACAAAAATAAACAAATAAAAATAAAAATGTAAAATACATAAGTATTTATATCTATATATATTAATATATAATAATAAATTATTTTTCAAAAAAATAAATAATAATCACTAAAAAATACTTTGAAAAATAATGAACATTTTTCATTTTGTAAATATTTTAAAATAAAACCATTTACTATTTTAAAATGAATTTACAAATAATTTTGGGTTTGGAATTTCCTGATTGGTCCACGGAGGATTGTTGACCCCCGGTCAACTCTCCCCCCTGGACCACTTTTGACCCGAACCCGACTTTCGACCCGACTTCGCACAATTTTCCCGAATCGGTCCGATCACCATTTATCCAAACCCCGGGCTCCAATTTATGCTCAATGATCCATGATTCACGCCCGCCATTCCATCTAGGGGTCCGAGTCTCGATTTGCTCGCCTGATCCCCATCTTCTCGGACCCTTGCCCACTATTTAATTTCATCGGAGGTCATATCTTTCCAGATCTTTTGGCCATCCCCCTCGCCGCCGATGAGCTCCTCCTCTTCACCTGAGTGACAGTCGCGTGAGGGAGAGTTGCAAGGAGGATGCGAGCGCCGGGAACCCATTGATCCGGCGGTTTTCACCGCCGTGCTCCGCCACAAGGTGAGCCCGAGCCTCTGGACCGTCGATCCGTCGAGGCGACGACCCCTGGAGGTCCCTGACCTCCAGCACATACAACCTCCTCCGCCAGGTAGCGTAGATAGCTCGTTATTTAGGTTAGATTTTAATCTTTAGATTTTAGCTCATTTAGCTCCGTCGCCGTCGCTCACCGTCTCCGATCATCCATCTGCCACTCCGACTAGCTCTTCACCTTCACCAGACCCCTCTTCGCCTTCTCCACCCATTCATCCACTCTGGTTCTCCCCGGAACAAGACCTTCGCCTCTCCTCTGCCGCCGCTCGTCGGAGAGCATCGCCCCGACTCACCCGACCACCCACTCCGCCCGTAACCGGGTCGAGGCAGTTTGCCCTCGACCCCTCTTTCTTTCTGTGCATGAATGAAGGCCTAAGGACCTCATCTGGAGGTCCGAACACTCGAGCACAGGTGCTCCAGGTCTTGAGTGTCACCGGGGTCCTCCAGGACCTCCCGGCCCCATCAGAGCAAGCCATCAGCTACGGACCACCTCCAGGAGCGTTTCGCCTATCAGAGCCGCACCGAGAGGCCCCTGGGAGCACGTATTGGCCGGACGAACTTCGCTGGCATCCAGTTTATCCAGTATCCTCCTCCGCCGTCCGATCGAGTTCCCGCTCCAGTTCTGATCGCATCCATCTGTCGCGAGAGGTCTTCACCGTCCGATCCATCTGGGTTTCGATCCAGGACGTCCATCGTCGTAGGGGTACCAGCCGTTCTCCACCGTACGATCACATGTGGACCCCTTGCCATCGTTGGATCATTAATAACGAGAATAAATATCACTTAGGCCCTCTTCAGTTTCGCACTTATTTTCGAGTCCTATAAATATTTGCGTCAGTTGTTTTTAATGTGGACAATTTGCACTTAGGACCTTAGGTTTTAATATTTGCATGTATGAATTGAAGTTTTAGTTGCGATATTTGCATTTATACCACTGTGGGTACCGAATTCGAACATGTGCTGGATTTGATGGAAAATTTACACTGAACCCCCTATAGTTTGCGTACGTGTTACTTTTAACCCTTAGAACTTATTTTTCTTTCACTTAGGTCCCTATGTGCTACGTGTCTTCTACTGGTTGAATAAAATATCAAATTAATTCCAAATCAAGTGAAATTTGGACCGTGGCTCCTGCCACTGTGTAAAAATTTCACTAAATTTTTGGGACATTTCTGAGTTGTTTTGATATTTTTAAAAATTCAACGCATTTTTGTTACTGTTTGAATTGAGAAATCAATTAAAAATATAAAAAACCTTTTAAAAATTCTAAAAAAATTACTTACTGTTTCTTTTAGTGTCTTCTAGCTTTATTCCAATTTTGGTTGAATTTGGATTTATAAAATACCTAAAAATCTCAAAACCCTAAAAATCTTATAAAAATTCTTAAAAATTCTATAAAATACAAAAAAATGCAATTTTGGTTTATGTACCTTAGTTTTTATTTCTAGTTTTCATAAAAATTGTCTCCAGATTTTTAGAGGCTAATTATATATTTTTAATTACCTTTTCAATTCTGGCTGCATATTGATTCTGATTTCTAGCCTTTTCCTATTTTTATAAAATCAAATGAAAATTACAAAATTCTGAGAAAATTATCAAAAACACCTAAAAATATAAAAAATGCAAAAATAATTTTAGTACAAAGCATGTTGAAAGTTATATCTTAGTGGCGGATCATCGGTTTGAGTACAAAGCATGTTTCAGCTATGTGGCAGTGAATGACTTTGAGTATACTTGAGAAAGTAGTCAAGCAAAGCAAACCTTCTCTCTCGGAATTCTTGACTCAGCTTGTGCCTGTTCGGGTCTATACTACTAGTTTGGGTGCCCCGACCACTTTTCCTTACTCATCTCAAATTCGGAACGCGATAGTTAATAGCCCTTGATCCTCACCTGCTTGCTTTGACGAACTGGGTAATTCTGTCTGGTTAGCCACTTGAACCTCGCTACCTAGATTAGATGGAGGAAGTGGACGAAGAAAGACTCTGACTCAAAGGGACAAAGAAGGCAGATGGGAACTAGGAACAATCCAGGAGAAGCAAGCGGTTAGTCCTCGGTGACGAAGAAAAATGGTCAGTCCGGACTCCCCGGGTTGGAGTCCTTACTAAGAAATAGCAACTATATATCTGGGGCAGGCAAATCTCTGATTAAAGATTTTCAGGAAAGTAAGATATTCTCTTTAAGGTAGGCTCCTTTTGGAGAGGTTAGGTGGTTGAGTCGAAGCAGAGAAGAGACTAAGTCATCGGTCGGTCTCTCTTTCCGGGCCGCACTGCCGCATTAATTAGGGGGGACTCAAGGGTGGGGGTCAGGGTCTTTCTTTAGCTTTTTATCTGACTCCAACGAGATTTCTGGTTGGAGTACGTTCGCATATTATATTTAAATTTTCTGGCTTATTTTTTAGTGTTTAATAAATTGTTGTTTGTGTGCCTTTACCCCTTTTCCCTTATTCCTTTATAATTAAATATATATAAAAATTTAAAAACCCATAGAAACCGCCCTAAAATATTTTATCTTTTTATTTAATTTTTCGACTACTTCGTTGGCCACTTGGCCAATCCGTGCTACTTGAGTTCGACCTTGGTCGTTATACCAGGTTAAATAAATAGCGAGACCGCTTATTTGGTTTTTGACTGATTATTCTATTGTGGTGGTCTATTTTTCTTGTTGAGTCCGATCAGCGAGATTCGGGTCGCAACGACCCTTGATTGATTTTATTCCTACTCGGATTTCGTGAGATTTTTGACTTATCAGAAATACGCCATTGCTGGGGAGCACGACTTAGTAGTCGTTTTAGATTTTTCGCGGTTTTCATTTTCGCGGTTTTTCTGTAGATATTTGTAAATACTTTTGTCTGATTTTATTTGCATATTTTTATAATAATCTGGTCTGATACATTTCTGTCTCTTCTTCTTGCGAGGGCTCGAGGACCGAGGCAGCTTTTTCAGAAGCCGAAGCAACCGCAGGAGTCGGAGGCGGCTCTTCTGCACAGAGCCGCAGGAGAGCGCGAGAAGTCGAGCAGGAGTACGGGAGTCGCGGAATAACCGCGTAGATAGCCGTAGCTTAGTGTAGGATAGTTTAGTTTTACTTTCTCTGCAGACTATTTGATTGTTGTAATAATACATGTACCAGGACTTTCAGAGACACTCGACTTCCCGAGGTCTGTTTCGCTGAGCACTGGGGTGCTCGGGGGACCCCACCGCTGTTTTGGCTTTCTCGTTTTTCTTTTCTTTGATTTCACGTGGATTTCTGTGCTTGAGCCTCTAGATCTAGATTTCTATTTCGTTGAGCCAGATAGCACTAGATCCGCAGCCCTAATAAGAATATATGTTCCTATAGATCATGCTTGGACTTAGACGAATAAACCAGCGCTTCACGATAATAGGAGCTTCTGTTTAGGACGGTTCTCGCTTTTGCATCCATATAGATTAGTTTTAATTTATGTGCGGATCATAATTGCATGTAGACTGCTGGAGCAAAGTGCGCCTTCTATCTCGTGCATGCATCATTGATTTCCTCGCGCATCGGCTTTTCACTGTATACATCCTTACGTGGGATGTTTGAGAAGCTCCACAGCGTCATGCCTCTCACTGCCACCCCAGAGCAGTAGAAACATATAGGAATGCTACCATGGTTGGTATATTCTTAGCAGCCTTTGATCCTGAATATGATGTTGCTCGCTCCCAACTACTAGCGGATGCTACTATTCCTCCGATTGAGGAAGCTTTTTGCAGGCTTAACAAGATTATTGTTCTGTCCACTGCCGGTAATCAGACTTCTTCAGTAATGGCAGCCTCCCAAGGCAGAGGAGGCTCATCTTCTTTTTATAAATGTGAACTTCGTGGTAAAGGAGATCGTATTTGTCAGCCCTGCACGTACTGTTATCATCCAAGTCATTCAGAGGATACATGCTACTCCAAACATGGTTTTCCAGCATCAACCCACGTAGCAGAACAAGTCGAGCCTTCAGTTGTTCCTACTTCAGATCATATATTTGATGACCTCATGGACAAATTGCAAGATATTATGCCCCCTGCTTCTTTACCATCTCCAGGAGGCTACTCAGATATTGCAGCCTCCGCCTTTGCCAATACTTCTGCTACGGTTAGTACCTCAAGTAATACTTATGCTTTTACATCCTGTCAGGATCTGAGATTACTGAGTGGATTATGGACTCCGAGGATACACATCATTTATGCGGGGATAGAGAACTTACATTATATAGACAGGTTCCACCATGAAGACCTGTGGTGATAGTTGATGCGACTCATTCCCCAATCACCGGACATGGGGCTATTAGTCTGACGCCTTCGATGCGTCTTCAGAATGCGTTACATGCTCATGATTTCTCTATGAATTTATTATTTATTAGTTAGATTATGAAGTATTTGCATGGTAGGCTATCTTTGACCCATCATCTCGTATTTTTCAAGATATTCTTACAGGCAGAGTGATTTGTATGGCCGTGAGCTGGGTGGTCTGTATAGTCTGGTCCGAACTTCCTATGCAGGTGTATCCTCCCATTCAACAGGACCAATCTTCACCAGGTACTTACGCTTTGGTCAGCTCCCTCTCCAGAAGATGTGCCATATTTTACCGTAGATTTCACCGAGGTCTTCCTTCAAGTGCGAGGCATGTCATTTGGGGAAGCATCATTGGTTGCTTTTCCTAGTTATTAGAGTCGGAGTAGTAGCTCCGTTTTTTAGTTACTTCATGTCGACATTTGAGGTCTGAGTCATGTCCCTGATCATCAAGGACACATGTTTTACATTGTTGATGTTGTGACTTTTCTCATTTGTCATGAGTCTTTTTATTGAAAAATAAATCTGAAGCAAGGGATGTGATTAAAACCTTTATTAATGAAGTGTAGAATGTTTTCTCTTCCTCTGTGAAATTTGTGAGAACTGATAATGCTTTGGAATTCTATACTCGTACTCTATCACATTTCTTTTCATCCCGTGGTATTATTCATCAAACAACCCGTGCTTACACTTCTCAGTAGAATGGTGTTGCAGAGAGAAAGCATAGCCATTACTTGATGTCACTCAGACGCTCCTTATTCAGAGTCGCGACCCACAGTCATTTTCGGGTGATGATGTTCTTATGGCATGTTATATGGTGAATCGCATGCCCTCCTCTGTCTTGGGTGAGAAAATTCCTTTCTCCATAGCTTTTCCTGTAAAGGAGTTGTTCTCACTTACTCCTCGTGTCTTTGGTTTTGTTGCATTCGTCCACCAGTTGGCTCCAAGTCTTGACACGCTCTCTCTTAGGGCTGTCAAATGTGTGTTTATTGGGTACTCCAGGACCTAGAAGGGATACCGGTGTTATGATCCATTGCACAAGAAATATTATATAAGCGCTGATGTCACATTTTTTTGAGTTTGTGACGTATTTCTCCCCTACAGGTTACATGTTGGCTTCATTAGACTCTGATGATGAGGTTTACATGTCTCCTCCTCATACGAGTCTATCATCGCCTCTACAAGTGCATGTTGTTCCACCACTGCCACTACCTCCTCTACCTCCTCCTACTCAGTTGCAGGTGCCCATTGTTCCACCATTACCAAAATTCTGTACCCGTCGACCTGTCTCTGCTCATGGTCATCTCCCGTCATCCAGCACGCCCAAGGTTTGTTCTGATAACATGATTTCTAACGATGTGTTTGGAGATATATCTGTGCAGGGATCATTGCAGGAGACTAGCCCACGAATGGAGGAGGTTCCCAATGACCTCGATCTACCCATAGCAGTTCGGAAGCAAAAGCATACTTGTGCTTCATATTCCCTTGCTTCTTGGGTCTCCTTTCATTATCTGACATGGGAATTTCAGAGATTTGTAGGGAGGGAGAGCTCCGACGAGGTTGCGGCGGAGGGAGCTCGAATTCTAGACCTACGATGGATTTGGGTTGGATAGCATGGGGAATCGATGGAGAATGCGGAGGGGATTGAAATGACATGGAAATTGGGGCGAATCGACGGTCGGATCACTCTGAACTTGACCTGAACCCTAAGGTCCAGGATTTGGGAGTTTTTTCGATTAAGTGCTAATCGCTCGATTACACTAGAAATTAAAGGCGCGAGATGAAAGGCAAGCTAAGAAACTACTGTGGAATGCGAGAAATGAGGACTCAACCGGCCTGATGGCCAAAAAGGGTGAGGGGGTTCTATATATAGGCAGATTTTAACGAGTTTTGAGGAGATGTTATGTGAGATCCATTGATGGTTGGTGTATATTCTAGGGTCCAAAATCCAACTTTCACACCTTACCTCCAAAAAATACGAAACCACCTTCATTAAATAGCTTATTAAAAGTTATATACAATTAAAATGATTTTGATATATCTTAAGCTTTTATTAGAGAGATATGGGTCTAGGAAGTTGGGATTTTGGAAAGTTATTCAGACTGTAACTTTTATTGCTTATGCTTTTTGTATGAAATCAATTTTGCATTTTTCTATATATTATTATCTACAACTTTCATATACAAAGTTTCTATATTTGGGGTGTAATAAATAAAGAAAAAAATAGGTTCTAAAAATCAATTATTGATCTATTTTGTAGAGTGAGTCATTCTGCTTTTTCTGTACAATTGGCTTCCTTATCTCCCCCTACTTTATTCCTTGGTGATTAAGTCATCATGATGACTAAGTCTCGGGGCCTAGGGTCACTTCAGTGTCCTTTACACTTTGCTCTTTTTCTTTTTTTTCCTTTCTTCTTTTATTTTGGCGATAAATATAGTAAACATACAATATTTTATACAGTATTTTGTACAACATAATCATTTATTTTGACAAATTAATGATACATGCATGCATTTAGCTAGGGTTTAAAGGCCAATATGAAAGAATAAAGGTGATGAAATGGAGTTCATCAGTGACCATCTGGGAAGGCCTCGTATTGTGCCCATCTTTTTAATCTGGAGAGAGGTCGAGCGCTAGGCAGCATAACATTTCACAGATGCGAGGTCCAAGCTGATACTCGGGCTGGAAATGTCCGTAAAACACGAAATCAACACTTGGATTGTAGAAATCAGGCTCCTGACGAGAGATGTACACAAAAAACAGGTTACAGTAGAGGTACCAAAATTAATGTGCTCGACCTCTCTCCGTATTAAAAAAATGGGCGCAACACGAGGACTTCCCAGATGGCTCACGATGCGAGGTGTAAGATCATATTCGGGTTGGGAAGGTCCGAAAAATGCAGAGTTGGCTCTTGGATCGTTGAAATCGGGCTCCAGACGAGAGATATACGCAAAAAAGAGGTTACAAAAGAGGTACTTAGCCGGTGAGGACGATAAGCATAACGCGTGCGATCACACTAGCTTTAATGCACTGGATCCCATCAGAACATCGAAGTTAAGCGTATTTGGGAGAGAGTAGCACCTGACAAGTCCTCGTTTTGCGCCCATTTTTTTAATACGAAAAGAGGTCGAGCGCTTGGCAGCATAAAGGTTCACAAATGCGAGCTGCGAGCTGATATACGAGTTGGGAAGGTTCGAAAAATGCAGAATCGATTATTGGATCGTTGAAATTGGGTTTCGGACAGGAGATATACACGGAAAACGTGTTACAACAGGGGTACTAAGTCGGTGAGGAGGATACACCTAACATGCGTGATCATACCGACATTAATACACCGAATCATCAGCACTCTGAAGTTAAGCGTGCCTGGGCAAGTGTAAAACTAGGTTGGGTGACCACCTGAGAAGTCCTCTTGTTGCGCCCATTCTTTTAATATGGAGAGAGGACCAACGCTAGGCGACATAACGGTTCAAGAATGCGAGGTGCAGGATGATATTCGAATTGGGAAGGTCCAACAAACGCAGAATAAACTCTTGGAATGTTGAAATCGGGCTAGGAACGGGAGAGATGCGTGGAAAATAGGTTACAATAGAGGTACTTATACGGTGAGGACGATAAGTCTAATAGGTGCGGTCATACCAGCATTAATGCACCGGATCTTATCAGAACTTCGAGGTTAAGGGTGCTTGGGCAAGAGTAGTACTAGTTTGGGTAACCTCCTGGGAAGTACTCATGTTGCGCCTATTTTTTAATCCGAAGAGAGGCTGAGTGCTAGGCTGAATAATGCTTTACAAATGAGAGGTGCAATCTGATATTTGGGTTAGGAAAGTTCAAAAAATGTGAAATCGACTCTTAGATCATAGAAATCAGGCTCTGGATGGGAGAGATACGCGGAAAATGGGTTACAACAGAGTTAGCCGATGAGGATGATAGGTAGAATCGACTCTTGGATCATCGAAATCGCGTTCCGGACGGGAGAGATGCGGAAAACAAGATATAACAGAGGTAGCCAGTGAGGACGACAAGTCTAACGGGTTGGATGACCATTTAGGAAATTCTCGTGTTGCACCCATTTTTTAATTCGGAGAGAGGCCGAGCGCTAGGCAGCATAACAGATCACGGATGCATGGTGCGAGGCGATATTCGTGTTTGGAAGGTTCGAAAAACGTAGAATCAACTCTTGGATTGTTGAAATCGGACTCTCCAGATGTGCAGAAAGTGGGTTACAACAGAGATACCAACATTAATGCATCCAGCCTCTCTCCAGATTAAAAAATGGGCATAACACGAGGACTTCCTAGGTGGTTCACGTATGCGAGATGCGAGCTGATATTCGGATTGGGAAGGGCAGAAAAATGCAGAGTCGCCTCTTGGATTGTTGAAATCGGGCTCCGAACGGGAGAGATACGCGGAAAACAAGTTACGACAAAGGTACTTATATGGTGAGGATGATAAGCCTAATAGGTGCGATCATACCAGCATTAATGCACTTGATCCAATCGGAACTTCTAAGTAAAGCGTGCTTGGGAGAGAGTAGTACTAGGTCGGGTGACCACCTGTGAAGTCCTCGTGTTGCGCCTATTTTTTTCATCCGAGCAGAGGTTGAGAGCTAAGCTGCATAACGGTTCACAAATGTGAGATGCGAGCTGTTATTCGGGTAGGGAATGTCCGAAAAATGTGAAATCAGCTCTTGGATCATAGAAATTAGGTTCCAGGCGGGGGAGGCACACGGAAATTGAGTTACAACAGAGTTAGCGGTCATGACGATAAGCAGAATCGGCTCTTGAATCATCGAAATCGGGCTCCGGACAGGAGAGATATGCGAAAAACAGGTTACAACAGAGTAAATTAGCCGGTGAGGATGATATTCCTAACATGGGATGACCATCTGGGAAGTCCTCTTACTGCGCATATTTTTTAATCCGACGAGAGGTCGAGTGCTAGGCGGCATAGCGGTTCACAGACGTGAGGTGCAAGCTGATATTCGGGTTGGGAAGATCTGAAAAATGCGGAATCGGCTCTTGTATCGTTGAAATTGGGTTCCAGACGGGAGAGATACACGGAAACGAGTTACAATAGATGTACTTACGCAGTGAGGATAATAAGCCTAACGGGTGCATCATACCAGCATTAATGCACTAGATCCCATCAGAATTTCAAAGTTAAGCGTGCCTGGGCGAGAGTAATACTAGGTTGGGTAACCATCGAGGAAGTCCTCGTTTTGTGCCAATTTTTTAAACCGAAGAGAGGTTGAGCACTAGGCCGCATAACGGTTCACGGATGCGAGGTGCGAGCAGATAATCGGGTTGGGAAGGTCCAAAAAATATATAATCGGCTCTTGTATCGTTGAAATTGAGCTCCGGACGAGAGAGATACGTGGAAACAGGTTACAACTGAGGTACTAAATCGTGAGGATGACAAGCATAACGGGTGCGATAATATCAATATTAATGCATGGGATCCCATCAGAACTCTGAAGTTAAGCGTCCTTGGCGAGAGTAGTACTAGGTTGGATGACCATCTGAGAAGTCCTCGTGTTGTGCCCTTTTTTTATACCGGAGAGAGGCCGAGCGTTAGGCAAGATAACCGTTCACGGAAGCGAGGTGCGGACAGATATTCACGTTGAGAAGATGTGAAAAACGCTGAATCGGCTCTTGGATCATTGAAATTGGGATTCAGAAAGGAGAGATACGCGGAAACTAGTTACAATAGAGGTATTTAACCAGTGAGGACAATATGCCTAACGGGTGTGATAATACCAACATTAATGCATTGGATCCCATCAAAACTCTGAAGTTAAGCGAGCTTACGCGAAAGTAATACTAGGTTGGGTAACCACGTGAGAAGTCCTTATTTTGCTCCCATTTTTTTAATCTGGAGAGAGGCCGAGGGTTAGGCCGCATAATGGTTCACGAATGTGAGGTGTAAGTTGATACTTGGGTTGGGAAGGTTTGAAAAATGCGGAATCGGCTCTTGGATCATTGAAATCGGACTCTGTACGAGAGTGATACATGGAAAACGAGTTACAACAGAGGTTTTTAGCTGGTGGGGGCGATTATCCTAATGGGTGTGATCATACTGGCATTAATTCGTTGGACCCATCAGAGCTCTGAAGTTAAGTCTGCTTGGATGAGAGTAGAACTAGGTTGGGTGACCACTTGAGAAGTTCTCGTGTAGTGTCCTTTTTTTAATCTGGAGAGATACCGAGCTAGATAGCATAATGGTTCACAAATGCGAGGTGCGAGCTGATATTCGATTCGAAAGGGTTCGAAAAATTTAGAATCGAATCTTAGATCGTTGAAATGAGGCTTCGGACGGGAGAGATACATGAAAAACGGGTTACATCAGAGGTACTAAGCCAGTGAGGACAATAATCCTAACGGGTGTGATCATACCAGCATTAGTGCACTAAATCCTACCAGAAATCTGAAGTTAAGCGTGCTTGGGCGAAACTAGTACTAGGATGGGTGATCATCTGGGAAGTCCTTACGTTGCGCCCATTTTTTTAATCCGTAGAGAGGCCGAGGGCTAGGCGATAAGACAGTTCACGGATGCAAGGTGCGAGTCGATATTTGGATTGGGAAGGTCAAAAAAACGTAGAATCAGCTCTTGGATCATTGAAATCGGGCACTGAACGGAAGAGATACACGGAAAATGGGTTACAACTGAGGTACTTAAATGGTGAGGACGAAAAGTCTAATGGGTGTGATCATACCAGCATTAATGCACCGGAAGGCGTGGAAAATGGGAGAAGAAAGCGACCTCATGACTTTTGACATGCCTCAGAAGTGAGACCGGACAGTTGACCTCCGTCAACAAAAGAAAGCGCTTGGTTGGTCCACGTAATCCGACCAGGTAATTCGAAGTTAAGCGGGCCTGGGCAAGAGTAAAACTAAGTTGGGTGACCACATGAGAAGTCCTCTTGTTGCGCCCATTCTTTTAAACTGGAGAGAGGACCAACACGAGGAGACATAACGGTTCAAGGATGCAAGGTGTAAGATGATATTTGAATTGGGAAGGTCCAAAAAATGCGGAATCGACTCTTGGAATGTTGAAACTGGGCTCCGGACGGGAGAGATGCGTGGAAAACAGGTTACAACAGAGGTACTTAAACGGTGAGGACAATAAGCCTAATAGTTGCTATCATACCAACAGTAATACACAGGATCCCATGAGAACTTCAAAATTAAGCGTGCTTGGGCAAGAGTAGAACCAGGTTGGATGGCCACCTAGGAAGTCCTTGTGTTGTGCTTATTTTTTAATCCGGAGAGAGGCCGAGCGCAAGGCTGCATAACAGTTCACGGATGCGAGGTGCAATCTGATATTCGGGTTGGGAAGGTTCAAAAAAGTGCGAAATTGACTCTTAGATTGTAGAAATCAGGCTCCGGGTGGGAGAGATACGCGGAAAACGGGTTATAGCAGCGTTAGCCGGTGAGGACAATAAGTAGAATCGGCTATTGGATTATTGAAATTGGGCTCCAGACTGGAGAGATATTCGAAAAACGGGTTAAAGCAGAGGTACTTAGCCGGTGAGGACCTAATGGGTCGGATGACCATCGGGGAAGTCCTCGTGTTGCGCCCATTTTTTAATCCGGAGAGAGATCGAGCGCTAGGCAACATAACAAATCACGGATGCGACTCATGCGAGGTGCGGCTGATATTCGTGTAGTGAAGGATAGAAAAATGCAGAATCAACTCTTGGATCTTTGAAATCGGGCTCTCTCTAGATGTGCGGAAAATGGGTTACAACAAAGGTACTATTATTAATGCGCTCGGCCTCCCTCCAGATTAAAAAATAGACACAACATGAGGACTTCTTAGGTTTCATGTATGCAAGATGCAAGCTCATATTCGGATTGGGAAGGGTCGAAAAATGCGAAGTCGCCTCTTGGATCGTTGAAATCGGGCTCCGAACGGAAGAGACATACGGAAAACGAGTTACAACAGAGGTGCATATACGGTGAGGATGATAAGCCTAATGGGTGCAATCATACCTGCATTAATGCACCTGATCCCATCAGAACATTAAAGTTAAGCATGCTTGGGAGAGAGTGGTACTAGGTCGGGTGACCTCCTGGGAAATCCTCGTGTTGTGCCTATTTTTTCATCCGGGGAGAGGCTGAGCGCCAGGCTGCATAACGGTTCACAGATGTGAGGTGCGAGCAGACATTCGGGTAGGGAAGGTCTGAAAAAGGTGAAATCGGCTCTTGGATCGTAGAAATTGGGTTCCGGACAGGAGAGACACGTGGAAAATGGGTTACAACAGAGTTAACCGGTTAGGACAATAAGCAAAATCAGCTCTTGAATCATTGAAATCGGGCTCCGGACGAAAGAGATATGCAAAAATAGGTTACAGCGGAGTAACTTAGCCGGTGAGGATGATAATCCTAACGGGTTGGGTGACCATCTAGGAAGTCGTATTGCACCCATTTTTTAATCCAGAGAGAGGTCGAGCACTAGGAGGCACAACAGTTCACAAACGCGAGGTGCAAGCTAATATTCGGGTTAGGAAGATCTGAAAAATGCAGAATCGGCTCTTAGAACGTTGAAATCGAACTCCAGACAGGAGAGATATGCGGAAAGGAGTTACAATAGAGGTACTTAACTGGTGAGGACGATAAGCCTAACGGGTGTGATCATACCAGCATTAATGCACTGGATCCCATCAGAACTTCAAAGTTAAGCGTGCTTGGGTGAGAGTAATACTAGGTTGGGTGACCATCGAGGAAGTCCTCATTTTGCACCAATTTTTTTAAAACCGGAGAGAGGCCGAGCACTAGGCCGTATAACGATTCACGGGTGCGAGGTGCGAGCAGATAATCGGGTTGGGAAGGTCTGAAAATGTGGAATCGTCTCTTGGAGCGTTGAAATCCGAGCACTGGACGGGAGAGATATGCGGAAACAGGTTCAACAGTGGTTCTAAACCGATGAGAATGATTAGCCTAACAGGTGCGATAATACCAACATTAATGCATCGGATCCCATCAAAACTTCGAAGTTAAGCGTGCTTGGGCGAGAGTAGTACTAAGTTTGGTGACCATCTGCGAAGTCTTCGCGTTGTGCCCTTTTTTTAATCCAGAGAGAGGCCGAGCGCTAGGCGGGATAACGGTTCACGGATGCGAAGTGCCAACGGATATTCGGATTGGGAAGATGTGAAAAATGCAGAATCAGCTCTTGGATCGTTGAAATCGGGCTCCGGACATGAGAGATGCGGAAACCGGTTACAACAGAGGTACTTAACCAGTGAGGACAATAAGCATAACGGGTGTGATAATACAAATATTAATACATCGAATCCCATCAGAACTCCGAAGTTAAGCGAGCTTATGCGAGAGTAATACTAGGTTGGTTGACCACCTGGGAAGTCCTTGTTTTACGCCCATTTTTTAGTTCAGAGAGAGGCCGAGGGTTAGGCTGCATAATAGTTCACAGATGCGAGGTGAGAGTTGATATTTGGATTGGAAAGGTTCGAAAAATGCAGAATCGACTCTTGGATCATTGAAATCGGAATCCGGATGGGAGTGATACGTGGAAAATGAGTTATAAAAGGGGTTTTTAGCCGTTGGGGGTGATAATCCTAATGGGTGTGATCATACTAGCATTAATTCATTGGATCCCATCAGAATTCCGATGTTAAGTGTGCGTGGACGAGAGTAGAACTAGGTTGGGTGACCACCTGAGAAGTCATCATGTAGCACCTTTTTTTAATATGGAGAGAGGCCGAGCGCTAGGCGGCATAACGGTTTACAGATGCAAGGAGTGAGTCGATATTCAGGTTGAGAAGGTCAGAAAAACGTGGAATCAACTCTTACATCATCGCAATCGGGCACCGAACAATAGAGATACGCGAAAAACGGGTTACAGCTGAGGTACTTAAATGATGAGAACGAAAAGTTTAATAGGTGCGATCATACCAGCATTAATGCACCGGAAGCCGTGGAAAAATGGGAGAAGAAAGCAGCCTTGTGACTTCTGACATGCGTCAGAAGTGAGATCGAACAATTGACATCCGTCAACAAAAGAAAGCGCCTGGTTGGTCCATGTGGACCAACCAGGAAATTCTAAGGTAAAAATGCCTTGGAAAATGATATTAGATAGAATTAGATTTTATTATTTTTAGGTTATAAAATAAAAAATGTTTCTAATTTTATGCAATATTTTTATGCGCATTTTATTTATTTTTTTAGAGAAGATTAGTTACAAATTAATTTTAGGGTACATATATAGATATATTTGCCTATATTTTAGGTATTTAATTTTTATTTTGTATTTCTGATTTTATTATTTTAGTTTCTTATTTTATTTATTTCTAACTTATTTTTGACACTTATATATATTTTTATTATATTTTTTTGATGTAATATATATGCTTAAATAAATAGGTGTATTATTTATATAGGTATAGCTATATGTATTTCATTGATGAACTTTTATATGCATATTTTATTTTAGTATTTTTTATTGTGTTATTCCTATTTTAATATGTACATATATTAGAAATAATATTTACAAAATTATAAAAATGAAAAATTACAAAAATAATAAAGAATAAATAAAATGATTACTTTAATCAGGTATATTATACAATAGGGTCCAAAACCTAACTTTCATACCTTAAGTCCAAAAAATATAAAACCACCTTCATTAAATAGCTTATTTAAAGTTATATACAATTAAAGGTGATTTTGATATATTTTGAGTGTTTATTTAAGAGATATGGGTCTGGTAAATTGGGATTTTGGAAACTTATTCAGTAACTTTTATTGTGTATGATTTTTGTATGTAATCAATTTTGTAATTTTCTATATATTATTATCTACAACTTTCATATACAAAGTTTATTTATTTGGGGTGTAATTAATAAAGAAAATAACAGGTTCAAAAAAGCAATTATTGGCCTATTTTGTAGAGTGATTCATTCTGCATTTCTGTACGATGGTCGCCCTATCTCCCACCACTTTATTCATTGTTAACTAAGTCATCATGATGACTAAGTCTCGGGGGCTAGGGTCACTTCATGGTCCTTGACACTTTACTCCTTTTCTTTTCTTTCCTTTATTCTTTTATTTTGGCGATAAATACAATAAACATATCGTATTTTATACAATATTTTGTACAAAATAATAATCGTTTATTTTGATAAATTAATAATGCATGCATACATTTAACTAGGGTTTAAAGGCCAAAATGAAATAATAAAGGTGATGAAATGGAGATTCATTAGTGACCATCTGGGAAGTCCTCGTATTACGCCCATCTTTTTAATCCGAAGAGACGTCGAACGCTAGGTGGCATAACGTTTCACAGATGCGAGGTCCGAGCTGATATTCGGTTTGGAATGTCCATAAAACACAAAATCAACTCTTGGACTGTATAAATCAGGCTCATGACAGGAGAGATACACGAAAAATGGGTTACAGTAGAGGTACCAACATTAATGTGCTCGGTTTCTCTCCGGATTAAAAAAATGGCCGCAACATGACTTCACAGAATGTTCACAGATGCGACGTGCGAGCTGATATCCGGGTTGGGAAGGTCCGACAAATGCGGAGTCGGCTCTTGGATCGTTGAAATCAGGCTCCAGAAGGGAGAGATACGTGAAAAAGAGGTTATAAAGAGGTACATAGCCCGTGAGGATGATAAGCCTAGCGGATGCGATCATACCACCATTAATGCATTGGATCCCATCAGAACTTCAAAGTTAAGCGTACTTGAGCGAGAGTAGTACTAGATTGGGCGACCACCTAGCAAGTCCTCGTTTTCTGCCCATTTTTATAATCTGAAGAGAGGCTGAGCGCTTGGCATCATAACGGTTCATGAATGCGAAGTACGGGCCGATATTTGGGTTGGGAAGGTCCGAAAAAAGCGGAATCAATTATTGGATCATTGAAATCGGGTTCCATATGGGAGAGATACATGAAAAACGAGTTATAACAGGGGTATTAAGTCGGTGAGGAGGATATGCGTAATAGGTGCGATCATACTAGAATTAATGCGCTGGATCCTATCAGCATCCCGAAGTTAAGCGTGCCTGGGCAAGAGTAAAAGTAGGTTGGGTAACCACCTGAGAAGTCCTCTTGTTGCGTCCATTCTTTTAGTCTGGAGAGAGGACCAACAATAAGAGACATAACGATTCAAGGACGCGAGGTACGAGATGATATTCGAATTGGGAAGGTCCAAAAAATGTGGAATCGACTCTTGGAATGTTGAAACCGGGCTCCAGAAGGGAGAGATGCGTAGAAAATATGTTACAACAGAGGTACTTAAACGGTGAGGACGATAAGCCTAGTAATAGGTGTGATCATACTAGCATTAATGCACATAATTCCATCAGAACTTCAAAGTCAAGCGTGCTTGGCCAAGAGTAGTACCAGGTAGGGTGGCTACCTGGGAATTCCTCGCGTTGCGCCTATTTTTTAATCTAGAGAGAGACCGAGTGCAAGGTTGTATAACGGTTCACGGATGCGAGCTGCAATCTGATATTCAGGTTGGGAAGGTTCAAATAATGCGAAATCAACTCTTAAATTGTCGAAATCAGGCTATGGATGGGAGAGATACGCAGAAAATGGGTTACAATAGGTTAGCCGATGAGGACAATAAGCAGAATCGGCTCTTGGATCATTGAAATCGGGCTCCGGACGGGAGAGATATTCGAAAAATGGGTTACGACGAGGGTACTTATCCAATGAGGACGATAAGCCTAACGGGTCGGATGACCATCTGAGAAGTTCTCGTGTTGTACCCATGTTTTAATCCGGATAGAGGCATAATGTTAGGCAGCATAGCGGATCACAGATGCGAGGTGCGAGCCGATATTCATGTAGGGAAGGTTCGAAAAACACAGAATTGGCTCTTGGATCGTTGAAATCGGGCTCTCTCTCCAGATGTACAAAAAATGGGATACAACAGAGGTACTCGCATCAGTACGCTCGACAGCTCTCCAAATAAAAAAATGGGCACAACACGAGGACTTCCCAGGTGGTTCACGTATGTGAGATGCGAGCTAATATTTGTATTGGCAAGGGCCAAAAATGCGTACTCGCCTCTTGGATCGTTGAAATCAGGCTCTAAACGGGAGAGATATACGGAAAACGAGTTACATCAGAGGTACTTATATAGTGAGGACAATAAGCCTAATGGGTGCGATCATACCAACATTAATGTACTTGATCCCAATAGAACATCGAAATAAAGCATGCTTAGGAGAGAGTGGTACTAGGCTGGGAGACCTCCAAGGAAGTCCTCCTGTTGAGCCCATTTTTTTCATCCAGGGAGAGGATGAGCGCCAGGCTGCATACCAGTTCATAGATGTGAGGTGCGAGCTAATATTCATGTAGGGAAGGTTTAAAAAACGTAAAATCGGCTTTTGGATCGTAGAAATTGGGTTCCGGACAGGAGAGACATGTGGACAACAGGTTACAACAGAATTAACCGGTCAGGACGAAAAGCAGAATCAACTCTTGGATCATTGAAATCGGGCTCCGGACGGGAGAGATATGCGAAAAACAAGTTACAACAGAGTAACTTACGGTGAGCACGATAAGAATAACGAGTTGGTTGACCATCTGGGAAGTCCTCGTATTGCGCCTATTTTTTAATCTGGAGAGAAGTCGAGCTCTAGCAAGCATAATGGTTCACAGACGTGAGGTGCAAGCTGATATTCGAGTTAGGAAGATCTGAAAAATGCAAAATCAGCACTTGGATCGTTGAAATCGGGCTTCAGACGGGGGAGATACGTGAAAACGAGTTACAATAGAGGTATTTAGTCGGTGAGGATGATAAGCCTAACATGTGTGATCATACCAGGATTAATGCACTGGATCCCATCAGAACTCCAAAGTTAAATATGCTTGGGAGAGAGTAATACAAGTTGGGTGACCACAGAGGAAGTCCTTGTTGTGCACCAATTTTTTTAAACCGGAGCGAGGCCAAGCGTTGGGCCGCATAACGGTTCAGGGATGCGAGATGCGAGTAGATGATCGGGTTGGGAAGGTCCAAAAAATGAGGAATCGGCTCTTGGAGCCTTGAAATCGAGCTCTAGATGGGAGAGATACGTGGAAGCAGGTTACAACAGAGGTTCTAAACCAGTGAAGATGATAAGCATAACGGGTTCGATAATACCAACATTAATGCATCGGATCTCATCAGAACTCCTAAGTTAAGCGTCCTTGGGCGAGAGTATTATTCGGGTTGGGAAGGTTCAAAAAATGCGAAATCGACTTTTATATTGTATAAATCAGGATCTGGATGGGAGAGATACACGGAAAACGGGTTACAATAGAGTTAGCCGGTGAGGACAATAAGCAGAATCGGCTCTAGGATCATTGAAATCAGGCCCTGGATGAGAGACACATTCGGAAATTGGGTTACAACAGGGGTACTTATCCAGTGAGGATGATAAGCCTAACGGGTCGGATGACCATCTGAGAAGTTCTCGTGTTGTACCCATTTTTTAATTCGGAGAGAGTCCTAGCGTGAGGTAGCATAGCAGATCACGGATGCGAGGTGCGAGCCAATATTCATTTAGGGAAGATTCGTAAAACACAGAATTGGCTCTTGGATCGTTGAAATCGGGCTCTCTCCAGATGTACAGAAAATGGGTTACAACAGAGGTACTCGCATCAGTACGCTCGACAGCTCTCCAAATAAAAAAATGGGCACAACACGATTCCCGGGTGGTTCACGTATGTGACATGCGAGCTAATATTTGTATTGGCAAGGGCCAAAAATGCGTAGACGCCTCTTGGATCATTGAAATCGGGCTCTAAACGAGAGAGATACGCGGAAAACGAGTTACATCAGAGGTACTTATATAGTGAGGATGATAAGCCTAATGGGTACGATCAAACCAACATTAATGTACTTGATCCCAATAGAACTTCGAAGTAAAGCATGCTTAGGAGAGAGTGGTACTAGGTCGGGAGACCTCCTAGGAAGTCTTCGTGTTGAGCCTATTTTTTCATCCAGGGAGAGGATGAGCGCCAGGCTGCATACCAGTTCATAGATGTGAGGTGCGAGCTAATATTCAGGTAGGGAAGGTTTAAAAAACGTAAAATCGGCTCTTGGATCGTAGAAATTGGGTTCCGGACAGGAGAGACATGTGGACAACAGGTTACAACAGAATTAACCAGTCAGGACGATAAGCAGAATCAGCTCTTGGATCATTGAAATCGGGCTCCAGACGGAGAGATGCGAAAAACAAGTTACAAAAGAGTAACTTACAGTGAGCACGATAAGAATAATGAGTTGGTTGACCATCTGGGAAGTCCTCGTATTGCGCCTATTTTTTAATCCGAAGAGAAGTCGAGCACTAGGAAGCACAATGGTTCATAGACGTCAGGTGCAAGCTGATATTCGGGTTAGGAAGATCTGAAAAATGGGTTACAGAAAATGGGTTCGAAAAACACAGAATCGGCTCTTGGATAGTTGAAATCGGGCTCTCTCCAGATGTACAGAAAATGGGTTACAACAGAGATAGTAACATTAATACTCTCGACCGGTCTTCAAATTAAAAAATGGGCACAACACGAGGACTTCCCAGGTGGTTCACGTATGTGAGATGCGAGCTGATATTTGGATTGGGAAGGGCCGAAAATGCGTAGTCGCCTCTTGGATCGTTGAAATCGGGCTCTAAGCGGGAGAGATACGCGAAAAACGAGTTACAACAGAGGTACTTATATAGTGAGGACGAAAAGCCTAATGGGTAAGATCATACCAGCATTAATGTACTTGATCCCAATAGAACTTCGAAGTAAAGCGTGCTTATGAGAGACTGGTACTAGGTCGGGAGACCTCCTGGGAAGTCCTCGTGTTGCGCCTATTTTTTCATCTAGGGAGACGTTGAGCGCCAGGCTGCATAACGGTTCATAGATGTGAGGTGCGAGCTAATGTTCATAGATGTCAGGTAGGGAAGGTTTGAAAAACGTAAAATTGGCTTTTGGGTAGTAGAAATTGGGTTCCGGACAGGAGAGACACGTGGACAACTGGTTACAACACAATTAACCGGTCAGGACGATAAGCAGAATCAGCTCTTGGATCATTGAAATCGGGCTCCGGACGGGAGAGATATGCGAAAAACAAGTTACAATAGAGTAACTTACGGTGAGCACGATAAGAACAACGAGTTGGTTGACCATTTGGGAAGTCCTCGTATTGAGCCTATTTTTTATTCCGGAGAGAAGTCGAGCACTAGGAAGCATAATGGTTCACAGACGTGAGGTGCAAGCTGATATTCGGGTTAGGAAGATCTGAAAAATGCAGAATCAACAATTGGATCGTTGAAATCGGGCTTCGGATGGGAGAGATACACGAAAACGAGTTACAATAGAGTTACTTTGCCGGTGCGGATGATAAGCCTAACATGTGTGATCATACCAGGCCACATAACGGTTCACGGTTGAGAGGTGGGAGTAGATAATCGGGTTAGGAAGGTCCAAAAAATGAGGAATCGGCTCTTGGAGCCTTGAAATCGAGCTCTGGACGGGAGAGATACGTGGAAACAGGTTATAACAGAGGTTCTAAACCAGTGAAGATGATAAGCATAACGGGTTCGATAATACCAACATTAATGCATCGGATCTCATGAGAACTCCTAAGATAAGCGTCCTTGGGCGAGAGTAGTAATCGGGTTGGGAAGGTTCAAAAAATGCGAAATCGACTTTTATATTGTATAAATCAGGATCTAGATGGGAGAGATACGCGGAAAACAAGTTACAGTAGAGTTAGCCGGTGAGGACAAAAACGTGGTATAACAGCTCACAGATGCAAGGTGCGAGCTGATATTCGGGTTCGGAAGGGTCCGAAAAATGGAGAATATGACCGTGGATCGTTTAACTCAGGCTCCGGACGAGAGAGATACACGGAAAACGGGTTAAAGTAGAGCTACTAAACCAATGAGGACAATAATCCTAAAAGGTGTGATCATAACAACATTAATGCACTGGGTCCTATCAGAAATCCCAAGTTAAGCGTGCTTGGGCAAGACTATTACTAGACCGCGGACTAGCATTAATTCATTGGATCCCATTAGAACTCCGAAATTAAGCATGCTTGGGCGAGAGTAGTGCTAGGTTGGGTGATCACCTGGGAAGTCCTTGTGCTGCGCCGATTTTTTTAATCCGGAGAGAGGTCGAGCGCTAGGAGGCATAAAGATTCACGGATGCGAGGTATGAGATGATATTAGGGTCGGGAAGGTCCGAAAATCGTGAAATCAGCTCTTGGATCATTGAAATAGGGTTCCGGACGGGAGATGATATGTAGAAATCGGGTTACAACAGAAGTAGTTAGTTGGTGAGGGTGATAAGCAGAATCGACTCTTGGATCGTTGACATCAGGCTCCGGATGGGATAGATAGGTGAAAAATGGGTTACAACCGTGGTACTAAGCCAGTGAGGACGATAAGCCTAACATGTTGGGTGACCATATGGGAAATCCTTGTGTTGCGGACATCTTTTTAATCCGAAGAGAGGTCGAGCGCTAGGTGGCATAACGCTTCACGGATGCGAGGTCCGAGCTGAAATTCGGGATGGGAATGTCCGAAAAATGTGGAATCAGCTCTTGGATCGTCGAAATCGGGCTTCAGACAGGAGAGATACGCGGAAAACGGGTTACAACAGAGGTACAAACATTAATGTGCTCGGCCTCTCTCCAGATTAAAAAAAAAGACGCAACACGAGGACTTCTTAGATGGTTCGCGGATGCGAAGTACGAGCTGATATTCGGGTTGGGAAGGTTTAAAAAATATGGAACCGGCTCTTGGATCTTTGAAATCGGGCTCCATACGGGAGAGAAACGCGGAAAAAAGGTTACAAAAGAGGTACTTAGTCGGTGAGGATGATAAGCCTAACATGTGTCATCATACCAGGATTAATGCACTGGATCCCATCAGAACTCCAAAGTTAAGCATGCTTGGGAGAGAGTAATACAAGTTGGGTGACCACAGAGGAAGTCCTCGTTGTGCACCAATTTTTTTAAACCGGAGAGAGGCCGAGCGCTAGGCCGCATAACGGTTTAGGGATGCGAGGTGCGAGTAGATGATCGGTTGGGAAGGTTCAAAAAATGAGGAATCGGCTCTTGGAGCCTTGAAATCGAGCTCTGGACAGGAGCGATACGTGGAAACAGGTTACAACAGAGGTTCTAAACCAGTGAAGATGATAAGCATAACGAGTTCGATGATATCAACATTAATGCATCGGATCTCATGAGAACTCCTAAGGTAAGCGTCCTTGGGCGAGAGTAGTATTCAGGTTGGGAAGGTTCAAAAAATGCGAAATTGACTCTTATATTGTAGAAATCAGGCTCCGGATTGGAGAGATACGCGGAAAACAGGTTATAATAGAGTTAGCCGGTGAGGACAATAAGCAGAATCGGCTCTTGGATCATTGAAATCGGGCTCCGGACGGGAGAGACATTCGGAAAATGGGTTACAACAGGGGTACTTATCCAGAGAGGATGATAAGCCTAACGGGTCGGATGACCATCTGGGAAGTTCTCGTATTGTACCCATTTTTTAATTCGGAGAGAGTCCTAGCGTGAGGTAGCATAGCGGATCACGGATGCGAGGTGCGAGCTAATATTCATGTAGGGAAGATTCATAAAACACAGAATTCTCTCTTGGATCGTTGAAATCAGGCTCTCTCCAGATGTACAGAAAATGTGTTACAATAGAGGTACTCGCATCAGTACGCTGGACCGCTCTCCAAATAAAAAAATGGGCACAGCACGATTCCCGGGTGGTTCACGTATGGGAGATGCGAGCTCATATTTGTATTGGCAAGGGCCAAAAATGCGTAGTCGCCCCTTGGATCATTGAAATCGGGCTCTAAACGGGAGAGATACACGGACGAGTTACATCAGAGGTACTTATATAGTGAGGACGATAAGCCTAATGGGTGCGATCATACCAGCATTAATGTACTTGATCCCAATAGAACTTCGAAGTAAAGCGTGCTTAGGAGAGAGTGGTACTAGATCGGGAGACCTCCTGGGAAGTCCTCGTGTTGAGCCTATTTTTTTCATCCAGGGAAAGGATGAGCGCCAGGGTGCATACCAGTTCATAGATGTGAGGTGCGAGCTAATATTCAGGTAGGGAAGGTTTAAAAAACGTAAAATCGGCTCTTGGATCGTAGAAATTGGGTTCCGGACAGGAGAGACACGTGGACAACAAGTTACAACAGAATTAACCAGTCAAGACGATAAGCAGAATCAGCTCTTGGATCATTGAAATCGGGCTCCGGACGGGAGAGATTTGCGAAAAACAAGTTACAATAGAGTAACTTACGGTGAGCACGATAAGAATAACGAGTTGGTTGACCATCTGGGAAGTCCTCGTATTGCGCCTATTTTTTAATCCGGAGAGAAGTCGAGCACTAGGAAGCATAATGGTTCACAGACGTGAGGTGCAAGCTGATATTCGGGTTAGGAAGATCTGAAAAATGCAGAATCAACACTTGGATTGTTGAAATCAGGCTTCGAACAGGAGAGATACACGAAAACGAGTTACAATAGAGGTGCTTAGCCAGTGTGGATCATAAGCCTAACATGTGTGATCATACCAGGCCACATAACGGTTCACAGTTGAGAGGTGGGAGTAGATAATCGGGTTAGGAAGGTCTAAAAAATGAGGAATCGGTTCTTGGAGCCTTGAAATCGAGCTCTGGACGGGAGAGATACATGGAAACATTTTACAACAGAGGTTCTTAACCAGTGAAGATGATACGCATAACGGGGTCGATAATACCAACATTAATGCATCAGATCTCACCAGAACTCCGAAGGTAAGCGTGCTTGGGCGAGAGTAGTATTACGTTGGGTGACCATCTGGAAGTCCTCGTGTTGCGCCCTTTTTTCCAACCCAAATGGAGGCCGAGCACTAGGAGGGTTAACGGTTCATGAACGTGAGGTGCGAGCGAATATTCGGGTTGGGAAGATGCGAAAAACACAGAACCGGCTCTTCGATCATTGAAATCAGGCTCCAGACGAGAGATATATGGAAAATGGTTACAACAGAGGTAACCAATGAGGACTATAATCCTAATGGGTGCGATAATACTCGGATTAATGCATCGGATCCCATCAGAACTCAGAAGTTAGACGAGCTTAGGCGAGAGTAAAAATAGGTTGGGTGACCACCTGGAAGTCCTTATTTTACGCCCATTTTTAATCTAAAGAGAAGCTGAGGGCTAGGTTGCATAACAGTTCACGGATTTGAGGTGCGAGCTGATATTCGGGTTGGGACGGTCCCAAAAACGTAGAATTGGCTCTTGGGTCGTTGAAATCGGACTCCAAACGGGAATGATACGTGGATAACAAGTTACAGCAGAGGCTTTTAGCCGGTGGGGGCGATAATCCTAATGGGTGCAATCATACTAGCATTAATTCATTGGATCCCATCAGAACTCCAAAGTAAAGTGTGGTTGGGCGAGAGTAGAACTAGGTTGGGTGATCAACCGAGAAGTCCTTGTGTAACGCCCTTCTTTATTCTAGAGAGAGGCCAAGCGCTAGGCGGTATAACAGCTCACAGATGCAAGGTGCGAGCTGATATTCAGGTTCGGAAGGGTCCGAAAAATGGAGAATATGATCGTGGATCGTTTAACTCAGGCTCCGAACGAGAGAGATACACGGAAAATGGGTTAAAGTAGAACTACTAAACCAATGAGGACAATAATCCTAAAAGGTGTGATCATAACAGCATTAATGCACTGGGTCCTATCAGAAATCCCAAGTTAAGCGTGCTTGGGCGAGACTATTACTAGACCGCGGACTAGCATTAATTCATTGGATCCCATTAGAACTCCGAAATTAAGCATGGATCCCATCAGAACTCCAAAGTTAAATATGCTTGGGAGAGAGTAATACAAGTTGGGTGACCACAGAGGAAGTCCTCGTTGTGCACCAATTTTTTTAAATAGGAGAGAGGCCGAGCGCTGGGACGCATAACGGTTCAGGGATGCGAGATGCGAGTAGATGATCAGGTTGGGAAGGTCCAAAAAATGAGGAATCGGCTCTTGGAGCCTTGAAATCGAGCTCTAGACGGGAGAGATACGTGGAAGCAACTTACAACAGAGGTTCTAAACCAGTGAAGATGATAAGCATAACGGGTTCGATAATACCAACATTAATGCATCGGATCTCATGAGAACTCCTAAGGTAAGCGTCCTTGGGCGAGAGTAGTATTCGGGTTGGGAAGGTTCAAAAAATGCGAAATCGACTCTTATATTGTAGAAATCAGGTTCTGGATGGGAGAGATACGCGGAAAACAGGTTATAATAGAGTTAGCCGGTGAGGACAATAAGCAGAATCGGCTCTTGGATCATTGAAATCGGGCTCCGGACGGGAGAGACATTCGGAAAATGGGTTACAACAGGGGTACTTATCCAGTGAGGATGTTAAGCCTAACGGGTCGGATGACCATCTGGGAAGTTCTCGTATTGTACCCATTTTTTAATTCGGAGAGAGTCCTAGCGTGAGGTAGCATAGCGGATCACGGATGCGAGGTGCGAGCTAATATTCATGTAGGGAAGACTCATAAAACACAGAATTGTCTCTTGGATCGTTGAAATCAGGCTCTCTCTCCAGATGTACAGAAAATGTGTTACAATAGAGGTACTCGCATCAGTACGCTCGACCGCTCTCCAAATAAAAAAATGGGCACAGCACGATTCCCGGGTGGTTCACGTATGTGAGATGCAAGCTCATATTTGTATTGGCAAGGGCCAAAAATGCGTAGTCGCCTCTTGGATCATTGAAATCGGGCTCTAAACGGGAGAGATACACGGAAAACGAGTTACATCAGAGGTACTTATATAGTGAGGACGATAAGCCTAATGGGTGCGATCATACCAGCATTAATGTACTTGATCCCAATAGAACTTCGAAGTAAAGCGTGCTTAGGAGAGAGTGGTACTAGATCGGGAGACCTCCTGGGAAGTCCTCGTGTTGAGCCTATTTTCTTCATCCAGGGAAAGGATGAGCGCCAGGGTGCATACCAGTTCATAGATGTGAGGTGCGAGCTAATATTCAGGTAGGGAAGGTTTAAAAAACGTAAAATCGGCTCTTGGATCGTAGAAATTGGGTTCCGGACAGGAGAGACACGTGGACAACAAGTTACAACAGAATTAACCAGTCAGGACGATAAGCAGAATCAGCTCTTGGATCATTGAAATCGAGCTCCGGACGGGAGAGATTTGCGAAAAACAAGTTACAATAGAGTAACTTACGGTAAGCACGATAAGAATAACGAGTTGGTTGACCATCTGGGAAGTCCTCGTATTGCGCCTATTTTTTAATCCGGAGAGAAGTCGAGCACTAGGAAGCATAATGGTTCACAGACGTGAGGTGCAAGCTGATATTCGGGTTAGGAAGATCTGAAAAATGCAGAATCAGCACTTGGATCGTTGAAATCAGGCTTCGAACGAGAGAGATACACGAAAACGAGTTACAATAGAGGTGCTTAGCCGGTGTGGATCATAAGCCTAACATGTGTGATCATACCAGGCCACATAACGGTTCACAGTTGAGAGGTGGGAGTAGATAATCGGGTTAGGAAGGTCTAAAAAATGAGGAATCGGTTCTTGGAGCCTTGAAATCGAGCTCTGGACGGGAGAGATACGTGG
The DNA here is from genome assembly GCA_037367405.1 of Ottelia alismoides. Lineage (NCBI taxonomy): Eukaryota > Viridiplantae > Streptophyta > Magnoliopsida > Alismatales > Hydrocharitaceae > Ottelia > Ottelia alismoides. The sequence continues at coordinate 303,394 of JAZKJV010008852.1, read as the reverse complement.
AAACATTTTACAACAGAGGTTCTAAACCAGTGAAGATGATACGCATAACGGGTTCGATAATACCAACATTAATGCATCAGATCTCACCAGAACTCCGAAGGTAAGCGTGCTTGGGCGAGAGTAGTACTAGGTTGGGTGACCATCTGGAAGTCCTCGTGTTGCGCCCTTTTTTCCAACCCAAATGGAGGCCGAGCACTAGGAGGGTTAACGGTTCATGAACGTGAGGTGCGAGCGGATATTCGAGTTGGGAAGATGCGAAAAACACAGAACCGGCTCTTCGATCATTGAAATCGGGCTCCAGACAAGAGAGATATATGGAAAATGGTTACAACAGAGGTAATCAGTGAGGACTATAAGCCTAATGGGTGCGATAATACTCGGATTAATGCATCGGATCCCATCAGAACTCAGAAGTTAGACGGGCTTAGGCGAGAGTAAAAATAGGTTGGGTGACCACCTGGAAGTCCTTATTTTGCGCCCATTTTTAATCTAAAGAGAAGTTGAGGGCTAGGTTGCATAACAGTTCACGGATTTGAGGTGCGAGCTGATATTCGGGTTGGGACGGTCCCAAAAACGTAGAATTGGCTCTTGGGTCGTTGAAATCGGACTCCAAACGGGAGTGATACGTGGATAACAAGTTACAGCAGAGGCTTTTAGCCGGTGGGGGCGATAATCCTAATGGGTGCAATCATACTAGCATTAATTCATTGGATCCCATCAGAACTCCAAAGTAAAGTGTGGTTGGGCGAGAGTAGAACTAGGTTGGGTGATCAACCGAGAAGTCCTTGTGTAACGCCCTTCTTTATTCTAGAGAGAGGCCAAGCGCTAGGCGGTATAACAGCTCACAGATGCAAGGTGCGAGCTGATATTCAGGTTCGGAAGGGTCCGAAAAATGGAGAATATGATCGTGGATCGTTTAACTCAGGCTCCGGACGAGAGAGATACACGGAAAACGGGTTAAAGTAGAGCTACTAAACCAATGAGGACAATAATCCTAAAAGGTGTGATCATAACAGCATTAATGCACTGGGTCCTATCAGAAATCCCAAGTTAAGCGTGCTTGGGCGAGACTATTACTAGACCGCGGACTAGCATTAATTCATTGGATCCCATTAGAACTCCGAAAAACATGAAATAAGCTCTTGGATCGAGGAAATCGGGCTCTGGACGGGATAGATACACGGAAAATGGGTTGCAACGGAGATACTTAACCGGTGAGGACAATAAGAAGAATCGGCTCTTGGATCATTGAAATCGAGCTCTGAAATGGAGAGAAACACAGAAAACGAGTTATAAAGAAGGTACTTAGCCGGTGAGGATGATAAGCACAACGAGTTGTTTGACCATCTGGGAAGTCCTTGTGTTACGCCCATTTTTTTAATCCGGAGAGAGGCTGAGCGCCAGGTAGCATAACGTACCACGAATGCGAGGTCTGAGTTGATATTCGTGTTAGGAAGGTCTGAAAAACACGGAATTGGTTCTTAGATCAGTGAAATCCGACCCCAGATGGAAGAGATACGCGGAAAATAGGTTACAGCAGCATTAATTTGCACGGCCACTCTCCAGATTAAAAGAATGAGTATAATACGAGGACTTCCCAGGCAGTTAACGAATGCAAGGTGCGAGATGATATTCAGGTTGGTAAGGTCCGAAAAATGTAATGTCTACTCTTGGATCGTTGAAATCGGGCTCCGAACGGGAGGGATACCTGAAAAACAGGTTACAACATAGGTCCTTAGGCGGTGAGTAGCAAAAGCCTAATGGGTGCGATCATACCAGCATTAATATACTGGATCCCATCAGAACTCCGAAGTTAAGCGTGCCCGAGAGAGAATAGTACTAGGTTGGGTCACCACCTGGGAAGTCCTGGTGTTTCACCCATTTTTTTAATCCAGAGAGAGGCCGAGTGCTAGGCGACATAGCAGCTCACGAATGCGAGGTGCGAGCTGATATTCGGGTTGGCAAGGTCCAAAAAATGTGGAATCAGCTCTTGGATCGTTGAAATAGGGCTCCAGACGGGTGAGATACGCAGAAAACGGGTTACAGATTAGCATTTAAAAACACAGAGCTATCTGTGCAATACAGAAATAAACTTAAATAGAATTGAACAAGTTCAAACATGCACAGGGACTCTTGACATCAGCATAGGTTTACATCAAGGTTCTGCTTTGAGTCCATTTCTTTTTACTTCGATTATGGACGAGTTGACAAGTCACATTCAAAATGAGTTACCTTGTTGTATGTTATTTGTTGATGATATTGTGTTAATTGACGACACTAGAGATGAAGTAAATGAGAAGTTTGAGGTCTGGAGACATGAGTTGGAGACTAAAGGATTTCGTATAAGTAGGGCTAAGACAGAATATATGGAGTGCACCTTTGATGGAAGCAATGGTGAAGGAATCGAAGTGAAGATTGGTGAGGATAACATTTAAAAGAGAAGGTCCTTCAGATATCTGGAATCTATTTTGCAACATGATGGGGAAATTGATGGAGATGTTACTGATAGAATAAATACAGGCTGGCTAAAGTGGAGAGATGCCTCTGTTGTTCTCTGTGATAAGAAAATTCATTTAAAAATTAAAGGAAAGTTTTGCAAAGCAGCCGTGAAACCTGCTATGCTTTATGGATCTGAATGTTGGCACGTGAACCATAGACATGTATAGAGAATGAATATAGCAGAAATGAAAATGCTAAGGCGGATGTACGGAGACACACACACACACGTAAAGATCGGATTTGGAGTGATGCAATAAAAAAGAAGGTTGGTGTATAGCTCCGATCGAGAATAAGATGCGAGAAAATCGCTTAAGAAGGTTTGGACATTTGCAAAGAAGATGAGACGATGCACCAGTTAGGAGATGCGAGTGTTGGGATGTTGAGCCGGCTAAAATAGGGCGAGGACGGCCCAAGAAGTGTTGGAAAGAGAACATACGAAGAGATCTTAATTTTGGGGATATAAGCTCGGGATTGACCCAAGATAGATATGAATGGAGGGGAAGAATCCATGTAGCCGACCATACTTAATTGTAGGCTTCGTTGTTGTTGAACAAAAATAAACAAAGACGTTCTCCTTTTCAGCGGCTAAGGAAAAGGGAGATGGGGGCGGGTGACGGCGCGGCCCGGAGGGGGCGGCGCTGGGCGGCGAGGCGCACGCGGGAGGGAGCACGGTAGCGTCGCACAAGAGGTGGCAGTGTGAGGCCCCGCACGGCTGGAACAGAGGTGAGGGCGGGGCACCGTGCGCAAGGGAACAACAGGGCGGTGGTGTGACCGTTAGGCGAGCAACGACGGCACAAGAAGCTGGTGCGCCACACGCAGTGGACGGCAGCGGCGCGGAGGAAGGGCATGCAACATTGGTGGTGAAGCCAGCGACCGGATGGAAGGGAGCGGTGGCGTTGGCGCTTGCTTCGTCCCGGCAACTTTTTTATTTTTTTTTTGAAATTTTTTTGTGATTTTAATTTTTTTAATTTTCTTAAATAGAGAAAAATGCAAATGAAATTGGAGATGGACAATGGGTCAAGATGAATTTGAGGGATTATGATGATGGTTGTGGTGGTGATATGCTGATTAGACAACAAGGAAACAAAATATTAGTTAAAATAAAATAACAAGAGAAATGAGAGGAAATACTTACCTGCATCTTCGCCAGATTTACGGAGCAGCTACGCTGAACTCCGATCGTCTCGATCCAATTGGCTAAATAAAAATCGGAGAAGCTATACGAGCTCGAAGGAAAGCTCGTGACGCGAGGTCGATGGTCGTCGCGGATCTCGCCTGAAGGAGGTCATCGCTTGAGGAGGATGCTTAGCCGTTGTCACCAACAAAACACTCCAAGCTCCCTCCCTTTTCTATTAGAATGAAAATTTAAATAAAAAATAAATAATAATATAAAGTAGGCTACTAAATTACAACAAAATACAGAGAAGAAAAATAGTGGAGAATTTAAAAAAGAAGACAAAGAACATGTAATTTTTTCTAAATTTAATTAATTTTTTTGTATTTTTAGTAAGAGATATTTACAACAGAAAATTACAATAAAATAATAGAAATAAAATACAACACAACAATGATTTTTTAAGATTTTTTAGTAATTTAAATAAAATAAAAATGAAGAAAGAATGAATATTTACATATATACAACGTACACCAAGGTGCCAAACCCCATATTTTACAAACGAACTCCAACTTTAGTGAAACAACTTCCGTTGGATAAATAATCTTCTAACATAAACTTTAAAATTAGTTTGGTTAATTTGGAGTTCATACGGAGCGGGAATTTGATTGGCAAATTGGACTTTACGACTTTTTCTCTTTGGGATATAGGAGTATTTATTTGTGGTGAAATTTATTTTATATTTTTGTATTTTTATATACATTTTCATAAACAAGTAAGAGAAAGATTAACCAAAAAGGAGATGAAATGAAATTATTAAAAATACATGAAGTATTGGGCTATTTACAGGTAAAAAAACTCCTTTATCTTGTGATTTTTTATTGTTAATGTATTTTGTACAATATTTAGTGTATTTTTTACAAGAGTCATTTTGTTAATTTATTGATTTAATATACAATTTATTTGAGATTTAACTCGGGAATTTTGCTAAGATCAATATATTGAGATGATGAATCGTGGATCACAACACAGTATAACAGTTCACAGAAGCGAGGTACGATCTGATATTCGAGTTGGGAAGGACCGAAAAACGTGAAATCAGCTCTTGTATCGTTGAAATCCGGTTTCGGAGGGAGAGATATGCATAAATAGGGATACAATAGAGGTACTTAGCTAGTGAGGGCGATAAGCAGAATCGGCTCTTGAATCGTTAAAAACAAGCTCTATACAGGAGAGATACGTGGAAAACAGGTTTGAAAAGAGGTACTTAGCTACTAAGGACGATAATCGGATGACCATCTGGCATGTCCTTAGTGTTACGCGTATCTTTTTAATCCGGAGAGAAGTTGAGCGCGCGGCATAATGTTCTACAGATGCGAGGTGTGTGCATGATATTCCGGTTGGGAATGTCCCAAAAATACAGAATCAACTCTTGGATTGAAATCAGGCTTCGGACAACAGAGATACACGGAAAACGGAATACAGCAGAGGCATCAACATTAATGCGCTCGTCTTCTCTACAGATCAAATAAATGGGCGCAACATAAGGACTTCCTAGATGGTTGGATGCGAGATGCGAGCAGATGCAAGCAGATAAGGAGTACTTGGACGATGATTATGATAAGTCTAATGGTTGCGATTATACCATCATTAATGCACCGGACCCCATCAGAACTTAGAGGATAAGCGTGCTTGGGCGAGAGTAGTACTAAGTTGGGTGACCACCTGAGAAGTCCTTGTGTTGCGCCTATTTTTTAATTCGGAGAGAGTCTGAGTGCTAGGCTGCATAACGGTTCTCGGATACGAGGTGCAGGCTGATATTCGGGTTGGGAAGGTCCGAAAAACGTGAAATCAGCTCTTAGATCATTGAAATCGGGCTCTGGACGAGAGAGATACACGGAAAATGGGTTGCAGCGGATATACTTAACCGGTGAGGATGGTAAGAAGAATCGGCTCTTGGATCATTGAAATCGGGCTCCAAACGGGAGTGAAACACAGAAAACGAGTTATAACAGAGGTACTTAGCCGGTGAGGACGATAAGCCTAACGAGTTGGGTGACCATCTGGGAAGTCCTTGTGTTGCGCCCATTTTTTTAATCCGGAGAGAGGCCGAACGCCAGGCAACATAACAGATCACGAATGCGAGGTGTGAGTTGATATTCGTGTTAGAAAGGTCCGAAAAACACGGAATTGGTTATTAGATCATTGAAATCGGACCACGGATGGAAGAGATATGCGGAAAATGGGTTACATCAGAGGTACCAGCATTAATATGCACAACCTCTCTCCAGATCAAAAAAATAGCACAACACGAGGACTTCCCGGGAAGTTCACGAATGCAAGGTGCGAGCTGATATTCGGGTTGGTAAGGTCCAAAAAATGCAATGTCGACTTTTGGATCGTTGAAATCGGACTCCGAACGGGAGAGATACACGAAAAACGGGTTACAACATAGGTCCTTAGGCGGTGAGGAGGATAAGCCTAATGGATGCGATCATACCAGCATTAATATACCAGATCCCATGAGTACTTGGTTTGATCACCGCCTGGGAAGTCCTGGTGTTTCATCCATTATTTTAATCTAGAGAGAGGCCGAGTGCTAGGCGACATAGCAGTTCATGGATGCGAGGTGCGAGCTGATATTCGGGTTGGGAATGTCCAAAAAATATGGAATCAGCTCTCGGATCGTTGAAATCAGGCTCCGGACAGGTGAGATACGCGGAAAATGGGTTACAGATTAGCATTTAAAAACACAGAGCTATCCGTGCAATACAAAAATAAACTTAAATAGAATTAAACAAGTCCAAACATGCACAGGGACTCTTTTGTAAATATAAAAACTTGCAATAAAACTATGTATTTTTTACAAAAATAACAAAAATAAACAAAGAAATTATCCTTTGCAGCGGCTAGGGCACAGGGAGAAGGGGGTGGGCGACAGCGCGGCCCGGAGGCGGCGGCGTTGGGCGGTGAGGCAAACGTGGGAAGGAGCACGATGATGTCTCACAAGGGGTAGCAGTGTGGGGCCCCGCACGGCTGGAGCAGAGGTGACGGGCGGGGCGCCGTGCGTCAGAGAGTAACAGGGCGGTGGTTGGACCGTTGGGAGACCAATGATGATGTAAGAAGCTAATGCGCCACACGCGGTGGCCAGCAGGAGGAAGACGACAGGCGGTGCGGAGGAAGGGTAGGTGACATAGGTGGCGAAGACGGCGACCGGTAGGAAGGGGGCGACGACGCTGGCTCCTGCTTCGTCCCGACAACTATTTTATTTTTTTAACTTTTTTTTGTATGCTTTTAATTTGTTTAATTTTTTTAATTTTCTTAAATAGAGAAAAATGTAAATGGAAATGAAGGTGGACAATGGGTCAAGATGGATTTGAGGGATTATGATGATGGTGGTGGTGGTGATGAAAATGATATGGTGATTAGACAACAAGGAAACAAAATATTAGTTAAAATAAAATAACAAGAGAAATGAGAGGAAATACTTACCTGAATCTTCGTCGGATTTACGGAGCAGCTACGCTGAACTCCTGTCGTTGTCTCGATCCGATTGGAGAAATAAAAATCGAAGAGGTTATGCGAGCTCGATGGGAAGCTCGTGATGCGAGTTCGGTGTTCGTCGAGGATCTCGCCAGAAGGAGGTTGTCGCTTGAGGAGGAGGATGCTTAGCCGTTGTCACCAACAAAATACTCCAAGCTCCCTCCTTTTTCTATTAGAATGAAATTTAAATAAAAAAATAATTAACAAGATAATGTAGACTACTAAATTAGAATAAAATATAGAGATTAAAAATAGTGGAGAATTTTAAAAAGAAGACAAAGAACATGTAAAATTTTTTTTCTAAATTTAATTAATTTTTTTGTATTTTTATTAAGATATTTAAAACAGAAAAATACAATAAAATAACAGAAATAAAATACAACACAACAATGTTTTTTTAAGATTTTTTAGTAATTTAAAAAAATGAAAATGAAAAAAGAATGAATATTTACATTATATACAACGTACACCTTGGTCCCAAAAACCATATTTAAAAACGAACTCCGATTTTAGTGAAACAACTTCCGTTGGATAGATAATCTTCTAACGTAAACATAAAAAGTTAATGCATCGGATCCCGTCAGAACTTAAATACTTGGACAATGATTACGATAAGCCTAATGGTTGCGATTATACCAGCAATAATGCATCGGATTCCATTAGAACTTAGAAGTTAAGCGTGCTTGCGCGAGAGTAGTACTAGGTTGGGTGACCAACTGGGAAGTCCTCGTGTTGCGCCTATTTTTTAATCCGGAGAGAGGCTGAGTGCTAGGTTACATAACGATTCACATATACGAGGTGCAGGCTGATATTCGGGTTGGGAAGGTCCGAAAAACATGAAATCAGCTCTTGGATCGAGGTAATCGGGCTCTGGACAGGAGAGATACACAGAAAATGGGTTGCAATGGATTCGATGCATTAACTTCGTCGGATTTACAACTGAATCTTCGCTGAATTTACGGAGCAGCTACGTGGAACTCCTGTCGTCGTCTCGATCCCATTGGTTAAACAAAAATCGAAGAAGCTATGCGAGCTCGATGGGAAGCTCGTGACATGAGGTCGTTGGTCGTCGCGGATCTCGCTTGAAGGAGATCGTCGCTTGAGGAGGATGCTTAGCCGCTGTCACCAACAAAACAGTCCAAGCTCCCTCCTCTCTCTATTACAATCAAATTTAAATAAAAAATAAAAAATAAGATAAAGTAGGCTACTAAATTCAATAAAATATAGAGAATAAAAATAGTGGAGAATTTAAAAACGATAAGAAAAATCGTGTATCATTGAAATCGGGTTCCGGACGGGGAGATATGCAGAAATAGGAAAACATCAGAGGTACTTAACTAGTGAGGGCGATAAGCAGAATCATCTCTTGAATCGTTGAAATCAAGCTCCATACAAGAGAGATACGCGGAAAATGGTTTACAAAAGAGGTACTTAGCTAGTGAGGATGATAATCCTGACGGGTTGGATGACCATCTGAGAAGTCCTCAGTGTTGCACGTATCTTATTAATCCGGAGAGAAGTTGAGCGTTAGGCGGCATAACGTTCCACGGATGCTAGGTGTGCGCCTGATATTCCGGCTGGGAATGTCCCAAAAATACGGAATCAACTCTTGGATTGTTCAAATCGGGCTTCGGACAACAGAGATACACGGAAAACGGATTACAGCAGAGGTACCAACATTAATGTGCTCGTCTGCTCTACAGATTAAATAAATGGGCACAGCACGAGGACTTCCCAGATGGATGGATGCGAGATGCGATCAGATGCGAGTAGATAAGGGGTACTTGGACGATGATTAGGATAAGCGCAATGGTTGTGATTACACCAGCATTAATGCACTGGATCCCATCAGAACTTAGAAGTTAAGCGTCCATGGGCGAGAGTAGTACTAGGTTGGGTGACCACTTGAGAAATCCACGTGTTGCAACTATTTTTTAATCCGGAGAGAGGCCGAGTGCAAGGATGCATAACGGTTCACAAATACGAGGTGCAAGCTGATATTCGGGTTGGGAAGGTACGAAAAATGCGAAATCAGCTCTTGGATGGAAGAAATCGGGCTCTAGAGGGGAGAGATACACGAAAAACGGTTTGCAGTGGAGATACTAAACCGGTGAGGATGATAAGAAGAATGAGCTCTTAGATCATTGAAATCGGGCTCCGAACGGGAGAGAAACACAGAAAACGAGTAATAAAAGAGGTAGATAGCCGGTGAGGACGATAAGCCTAACGAGTTGGGTGACCATCTGGGAAGTCTTTGTGTTGCGCCCATTTTTTATCCGGAGAGAGGCCGAGTGCGAGGCAACATAACGGATAACAAATGCGAGGTGTGAGTTGATATTCGTGTTAGGAAGGTCCGAATAACACGGAATTGGTTCTTAGATCATTGAAATCATACCCCAGATGGAAGAGATACGCGGAAAATGGGTTACAACAGAGGTACCATCATTAATCTGCACGACCTCTCTCCAAATTAAAAAAATGAGGACAACACGAGGACTTCTCAGGCAGTTCACGAATGTGAGATGCGAGTTGATATTCGGGTTGGTAAGGTCCGAAAAATGTAATGTCAACTCTTGGATCATTGAAATCGGGCTCCGAACGGGAGAGATACACGAAAAACGGGTTACAACATAGGTCCTTAGGCGGTGAGGAGGATAAGCCTAATAGGTGCGATCATACCAGCATTAATATACCAGATCCCATCAGAACTCCGAAGTTAAGCATGCTCGGAAGAGAGTAGTACTAGGTTGGGTCACCACCTGGGAAGTCTTTGTGTTTCACCCATTTTTTTAATCCTGACAGAGGCTGAGTGCTAGGCGACATAGCAGTTCACGTTGCGAGGTGCGAGCTGATATTCAGGTTGGGAAAGTCCAAAAAATATGGAATCAGCTCTTGGATCATAGAAATCGAGCTCCGGACGGGTGAGATACGCGGCAAACGGGTTACAGATTAGCATTAAAAAACACAGAGCTATACGTGCAATACAAAAATAAACTTGAATAGAATTGAACAAGTTCAAACATGCACAGAAACTCTTTTGTAAATATTAAAACATGCAATTAAACTATGTAATTTTTACAAAAATAACAAAAATTAACAAAGACATTCTCCTTTGCAGTGGCTAGGGTACAAGAGATGGCGGCGAGGCGCACGCGGGAGGGAGCGCGGTGGCGTCACACAAGAGGTGTCAGTGTGGGGACTCGCGCGGCTGGAGCAGAGGTGACGGGCAGGGCGCCATGCGCAAGGGAGCAACAGGGCGGTGGTACGACCGATGGGCGAGCAACGGCGACGCAGGAACCTGGTGCGCCTCACGCGGTGGCTGGTAGGAGGAAAAAAGCGACGCGGAGGAAGGGCAGGCATCATAGGTGGCGAAGCCGGTGACCGGCTGGAAGGGGGCAGCAGCGCTGGCACCTGCTTTGTTCGACAACTTTTTCACTTTATTTTTAATTTTTTGTGTGGTTTTATTTTTTTTTAATTTTTTTTAATTTTATCAAATAGAGAAAAATGCAAATGAAAATGAAGGTGGACAATGGGTCAAGATGGATTTGAGGGATTATGATGATGGTGGTGGTGATGATGAAAATGATATAATGATTAGACAAAAAGGAAACAAAATATTAGTAAAAAAAATAAGAGATGAGAGGAAATACTTACCTGAATCTTCGCTAGATTTACGGAGCAGCTACACTGAACTCCTGTCATCGTCTCGATCCAATTGGTGAAATAAAAATAGAAGAAGCTATGCGAGCTCGATGGGAAGCTCGTGACATGAGGTCGTTGGTCGTCGCGGATCTCGCTTGAAGGAGATCGTCGCTTGAAGAGGATGCTTAGCCGTTGTCGCCAACAAAACAGTCCACGCTCCCTCCTCTTTCTATTACAATCAAATTGAAATAAAAAATAAATAATAAGAAAAAGTAGGCTATTAAATTTCAATAAAATATAGGGAATAAAAATAGTGGAGAATTTAAAAACGATAGGAAAAATCGTGTATTATTGAAATCGGGGTCCAGACGGGGGAGATATGCATAAATAAGGAAACAACAGAGGTACTTAGCTAGTGAGGGAGATAAGCAGAATCAGCTCTTGAATCAGTGAAATCAAGCTCCATACAGGAGAGATACACGGAAAATGGGTTACAAAAGAGGTACTTAGCTAGTGAGGACGATAATCCTGACAGGTTGGATGACCATCTAGGAAGTCCGCATTGTTGCGCGTATCTTAATAATACGGAGAGAATTTGAGCGTTAGGTGCCATAACGTTCCACGGATGCGAGGTATGCGCTTGATATTCTGGCTGGGAATGACCCAAAAATACGGAATCAACTCTTGTATTGTTCAAATCGGGCTTCGGACAGAAGAGATACACGGAAAACGGATTACAGCAGAGGTACCAACATTAATGTGCTCGTCTGCTCTACAGATTAAATAAATGGGCGCAGCACGAGGACTTCCCAGATGGATGGATGCGAGATGCGAGCAGATGCGAGTAGACAAGGGGTACTAGGACGATGATTATGATAAGCATAATGGTTGCGATTACACCAAAATTAATGCACCGGATCCCATCAGAACTTAGAAGGTAAGCGTTCTTGGGCGAGAGTAGTACTAGGTTGGTTGACCATTGGGAAGTCCTCGTGTTGCGCCTATTTTTTAATCTGGAGAGAGGTTGAGTGCAAGGCTGCATAACGGTTCACGGATACTAGATGCAGGCTGATATTCGGGTTGGAAAGGTCTGAAAAACGCGAAATCGTCTCTTGGATCGAAGAAATCGAGCTCTGGATGGGAGAGATACACGGAAAATGGGTTGCAGCGGAGACACTAAACCGATGAGGACAATAAGAAGAATCAGCTCATACATCATTGAAATCAGGCTCCGAACAGTAGAGAAACACAAAAAACGAGTTATAACAGAGGTACTTAGCCGGTGAGGACGATAAGCCTAACGAGTTGGGTGGCCATCTGGGAAGTCCTTGTGTTGCGCCCATTTTTTTAATCCGGAGAGAGGCCGAGCGCGAGGCAACATAACGGATAACGAATGCAAGGTGTGAGCTGATATTCGTGTTAGGAAGGTCCGAAAAACACGGAATTGGTTTTTAGATCATTGAAATCATACCCCGAATGGAAGAGATATGCGGAAAAACGGGTTACAGATTAGCATTAAAAAACACAAAGCTATCCGTGCAATACAGAAATAAACTTGAATAGAATTGAACAAGTTCAAGCATGCACAGGGACTCTTTTGTAAATATTAAAACATGCAATAAAACTATGTAAGTTTTATAAAAATAACAAAAATAAACAAAGACATTCTCCTTTGCAGTGGCTAGGGCACAGGGAGATGGGAGCGGGCGACGGCGCGGCTCGGAGAGGGCGGCGCTGGGCGACGAGGCGCAGGCGGGAGGGTGCACGGTGGCGTCACACAAGAGGTGTCAGTGTGGGGCCTCGCACGGCTGGAACAGAGGAGACGGGCGAGGCGTCGTGCGTAAGGGAGCAGCAGGGCAGTGGTACGATCGTTGGGCGAGCAACGACGGTGCAGGAAGCTGGTGCTCCTCACGCGGTGGCTGGTAGGAGGAGGACGGCAAGCGGCGCGGAGGAAGGGCAGGCGTCATAGGTGGCGAAGCCGGCGACCGGGTGGAAGGGGGTGACAGTGTAGGAGCCTGCTTTGTCCCGGAAACTTTGTTATTTTATTTTAAAATTTTTTGTGTGGTTATAATGTTTTTAATTTTTTTAATTTCATTAAATAGAGAAAAATGCAAATGAAAATGAAGGTGGACAATGGGTCAAGATGGATTTGAGGGATTATGATGATGGTAGTGGTGGTGATGAAAATGATATAGTGATTAGACAACAAGGAAACAAAATATTAGTAAAAATTAAATAAGAGAAATGAGAGGAATTACTTACCTGAATCTTCGCCGGATTTACGGAGCAGCTACGCTGAACTCCTGTCATCGCCTCGATCCGATTGGTGAAACAAAAATCGAAGAAGCTATGCGAGCTCGATGGGAAGCTCGTGACGCACGTTGGTCGTCGCAGATCTCGCTTGAAGGAGATCGTCGCTATAGGAGGATGCTTAGCCGCTGTCACCAACAAAACAATCCAAGCTCCCTCCACTTTCTATTACAATCAAATTTAAATAAAAAATAAATAATAAGATAAAGTAGGCTACTAAATTCAATAAAATATAGAGAATAAAAATAGTAGAGAATTTAAAAACGATAAGAAAAATAGTGTTTCATTGCAATCTAGTTCCGGACGGGGGAGATAAGCAGAAATAGGGAAACAACAGAGATACTTAGCTAGTGGGGGCGATAAGCAGAATCAGCACTTGAATCGTTGAAATCAAGCTCCATACAGGAGAAATACGCGGAAAATGGTTTACAAAAGAGGTACTTAGCTGGTGAGGACGATAATCCTGACGGGTTGGATGACCATCTGGGAAGTCCTTAGTGTTGCACGTATCTTATTAATCCGGAGAGAAGTTGAGCATTAGGCGGCATAACGTTCCACGGATGCGAGGTGTGCGCCTGATATTCCGGCTGGGAATGTCCCAAAAATACGGAATCAACTCTTGGATTGTTCAAATCTGGCTTCGGACTGTAAAGATACACGGAAAACGGATTACAACAGAGGTACCAACATTAATTCGCTCGTTTGCTCTACAGAATAAATAAATGGGCACAGCACGAGGACTTCCCACATAGTTGGATGCAAGATGCGAGCAGATGCGAGTAGTTAGGGGTACTTGGACGATGATTATAATAAGCGTAACAATAGCTATTACACCAGCATTAATGCACCGGATCCCATCAAAACTTAGAAGTTAAGCATCCTTGGGCGAGAGTAGTACTAGGTTGGGTGACCACCTGAGAAATCCACGTGTTGCGCCTATTTTTTAATCCGGAGAGAGGCGGAGTGCATGGATGCATAACGATTCACAAAAACGAGGTGCAGGCTGATATTCGGGTTGAGAAGGTCCGAAAAACGCAAAATCAGCTCTTGGATCGAAGAAATCGGGCTCTGGACGGGAGAGATACACGGAAAATGGGTTCCAGTGGAGATACTAAACCGGTGAGGACAATAAGAAGAACGAGCTCTTAGATCATTGAAATCGGGCTCCGAACGGGAGAGAAACACAGAAAACGAGTTATAAAATAGGTACATAACCGGTGAGGACGATAAGCCTAACGAGTTGGGTGACCATCTGGGAAGTCCTTGTGTTGCGCCCATTTTTTAATCCAGAGAGAGGTCGAGTGTGAGGCAACATAACAGATAACGAATGCGAGGTGTGAGCAGATATTCGTGTTAGGAAGGTCCGAAAAACACGGAATTGGTTCTTAGATCATTGAAATTATACCCCGGATGGAAGAGATACGCAGAAAATGGGTTACAACAGAGGTACCAGCATTAATCTGCACGGCCTCTCTCCAGATTAAAAATATGAGGACAACACGAGGACTTCCCAGGCAGTTCACGAATGTGAGATGCGAGATGATATTCAGGCTGGTAAGGTCCGAAAAATGCAGTGTCAACTCTTGGATCGTTGAAATCGGGCTCCGAACGGGAGAGATACACGAAAAATGGTTTACAACATAGGTCCTTAGGCAGTGAGGAGGATAAGCCTGATGGGTGCGATCATACCAGCATTAATACACCGGATCCCATCAGAACTCCGAAGTTAAGCATGCTCGGTAGAGAGTAGTACTAGGTTGGGTCACCACCTGGGAAGTCTTGGTGTTTTTTCATTTTTTTAATCCTGACAGAGGCTGAGTGCTAGGCGACATAACAGTTCACATTACGAGGTGTGAGCTGATATTCGGGTTGGGAAAGTCCAAAAAATGTGGAATCAGCTCTTGGATCATAGAAATCGAGCACCGGACGTGTGAGATACGCGGCAAACGGGTTACAGATTAGCATTAAAAAACACAGAGCTATACGTGCAATACAGAAATAAACTTGAATAGAATTGAACAAGTTCAAACATGGACAGGGACTCGTTTGTAAATATTAAAACATGCAATAAAACTATGTAATTTTTTACAAAAATAACAAAAATTAACAAAGACATTCTCCTTTGCAGCGGCTAGGGCACAAGAGATGGGGGCGGGCGACGGTGCGACTCGGAGGGGGCGGCGCTGGGAGGCGAAGCGCGCGCGATTGGAACACGGTGACGTCACACAAGAGGTGTCAGTGTGAGGCCTCGCGCGGCTGGAGCAGAGGTGACGGGCGGGGCGTCATGCTCAAGGGCAACAGGGCGGTGGTACGACTGTTGGGCGAGCAACGGCGGTGCAGGAAGCAGGTGGGCCTCACACGGTGGCTGGTAGGAGGACCGCAAGCGGCGCGGAGGAAGGGCAGGCGTCATAGGTGGCGAAGCCGGCGACCGGCTGGAAGGGGCGGCAGCGCTGACACCTGCTTTGTCTCAGCAACTTTTTCATTTTATTTTTAAATTTTTTTGTGTGGTTTTAAAGTAGGCTACTAAATTTCAATAAAATATAGAGAATAAAAATAGTGGAGAATTTAAAAACGATAAGAAAAATCGTGTATCATTGAAATCGGGTTCCAGACGGGGGAGATATGCAGAAATAGGGAAACAGCAAAGGTACTTAGCTAGTGAGGGCAATAAGAAGAATCAGCTCTTGAATCATTGAAATCAAGCTCGATACAGGAGAGATACGCGAAAATTGGGTTACAAAAGAGGTACTTAGCTGATGAGGATGATAATCCTGATGGGTTGGATGACCATCTAGGAAGTCCTCATTGTTGCGTGTATCTTATTAATCTGGAGAGAAGTTGAGCGTTAGGCGGCATAACGTTCCACGGATGCGAGGTGTGCGCCTGATATTCTGGCAGGGAATATCCCAAAAATACGGAATCAACTCTTGTATTGTTCAAATCGGGATTCGGACAGCAAAGATACACGGAAAACGGATTACAACAGAGGTACCAACATTAATGTGCTCGTCTGCTCTACAGATTAAATAAATGGGTGCAGCACGAGGACTTCCCAGATGGATGGATGCGAGATGCGAGCAAATGCGAGTAGATAAGGGGGTACTTGGACGATGATTATGATAAGCGTAATGGTTGCGATTACACCAGCATTAATGCACCGGATCCCATCAGAACTTAAAAGTTAAACGTCCTTGGGCGAGAGTAGTACTAGGTTGGGTGACCGTTGGGAAGTCCTCGTGTTGCGCCTATTTTTTAATCCGGAGAGAGGCCGAGTGCAAGGCTGCATAACGGTTAACGGATACGAGGTGCAGGCAAATATTCGGGTTGGGAAGGTCCGAAAAACGTGAAATCAGCTCTTAGATCGACGAAATCGGGCACTGGACGGGAGAGATAAACGGAAAATGGTTGCAGCGAAGATACTAAACCGATGAGGACAATAAGAAGAATCAGCTCCTAGATCCCTAAAATCGGGCTCCGAACGGGAGAGAAACACAGAAAACGAGTTATAACAGAGGTACTTAGTGGTGAGGACGATAAGACTAACGAGTTGGGTGGCTGTCTGGGAAGTCCTTGTGTTGCGCCCATTTTTTTAATCAGGAGAGAGGCCGAGTGCGAGGCAACATAACGAATAACGAATGCGAGGTGTGAGCTGATATTCGTGTTAGGAAGGTCCGAAAATTACGGAATTGATTCTTAGATCATAGGAATCATACCCTGAATAGAATAGATACGCGGAAAATGGGTTACAACAGAGGTACCAGCATTAATCTGCACGGCCTCTCTCCAGATTAAAAAAATGAGCACAACACGAGGACTTCCCAGGCAGTTCACGAATGCGAGATGCGAGCTGATATTCAGGTTGGTAAGGTCCGAAAAATGCAATGTCGACTTTTGGATCGATAAAATCAGGCTCCGAACGGGAGAGATACAGAAAAAACAGGTTACAACATAGGTCCTTAGGCGGTGAGGAGGATAAGCCTAATGGGTGCGATTATAACAGCATTAATATACCGGATCCCATCACAACTCCGAAGTTAAGCATGCTCGGGAGAGAGTAGTACTAGGTTGGACCACCACATGGGCAGTCTTGTTGTTTCACCCATTTTCTTAATCCTGTTCGAGGCTGAGTGCTAGGCAACATAGGAGTTCACGGATGCGAGGTGTGAGCTGATAATCGGGTTGGGAAAGTCCAAAAAAATGTGGAATCAGCTCTAAGATCTTTGAAATCAAGCTCCGGACGGGCGAGATACGTGGAAAACGTGTTACAGATTAGAATTAAAAAACACACAGCTATCCATGCAATACAGAAATAAACAAAGACATTCTCCTTTGCAGCGGCTAGGGCACAGGGAGATGGGGCGGGCGACGGCGCAGCTCGGAGGTGGCGGCACTGGGCGGCGAGGCGCACGCGGGAGGGAGCGTGGTGGCGTCACACAAGAGGTCTGAATGTGGGGACTCGCTCGGCTGGAGCAGAGGTGACGGGCGGGGCGCCGTGCGCAAGGGAGCAGCAGGGCGGTGGTACGACCGTTGTGCGAGCAACAACGGCGCAGGAAGCTGGTGCGCCTCACGCGGTGGCTGGTAGGCAGAGGGCAAGAGGTGCGGAGGATGGGCAGGCGTTATAGGTGGCGAAGTCGACGACCGGCTGGAAGGGGCGGCAGCGCTGGCACCTGCTGTGTCTCGGCAACTTTTTTATTTTATTTTTAAATTTTTTTGTGTGGTTTTAATTTTTTTAATTTTGAATTTTATTAAATAGAGAAAAATGCAAATGAAAATGAAGGTGGACAATGGGTCAGATGGATTTCAGGGATTACGATGATGGTGGTGGTGGTGATGAAAATGATATAGTGATTAGACAACAAGGAAACAAAATATTAGTAAAAATAAAATAAGAGAAATGAGAGGAAACACTTACCTGAATCTTCACCGGATTTACGGAGCAGCTACGATGAACTCATGTTGTCGTCTCGATCCGATTGGTGAAACAAATCGAAGAAGCTATGCGAGCTCGATGGGAAGCTCGTGACGCGACGTCGTTGGTCGTCGCGGATCTCGCTTGAAGAAGATCGTCGCTTGAGGAGGATGCTTAGTCGCTGTCACCAACAAAACAGTCCAAGCTCCGTCTTCTCTCTATTACAATCAAATTTAAATAAAAACAAAAAATAAGATAAAGTAGGCTACTAAATTTCAATAAAATATATAGAATAAAAATAGTGGAGAATTTAAAAACGATAAGAAAAATCGTGTATCATTGAAATCGGGTTCCGGACAGGGGAGATATGCGGAAATAGGGAAACAGCAGAGGTGCTTAGCTAGTGTGGGCGATAAGCAGAATCAGCTCTTAAATCGTTGAAATCAAGCTCCATACAGGAGAGATACACGGAAAATGGGTTACAAAAGAGGTACTTAGCTGGTGAGGACAATAATCCTGACGGGTTGGATGACCATCTGGCAAGTCCTCAGTGTTGCGCGTATCTTATTAATCCGGAGAGAAGTTGAGCGTTAGGCAGCATAACGTTCCACGGATGCGAGGTTTGCGCCTGATATTTCAGCTGGGAATGTCCCAAAAATATGGAATCAACTCTTGGATTGTTCAAATCGGGCTTCGGACAGCAGAGATACACGGAAAACGGATTACAGGAGAGGTACCAACATTAATGTGCTCGTTTGCTCTACAGATTAAATAAATGGGCGCAGCATAAGAACTTCCCAGATGGATGGATGCGAGATGCGAGCAGATGCGAGTAGATAAGGGGTACTTGTACGAGGATTATGATAAGCGTAATGGTTGCGATTACACCAGCATTAATGCACCGGATCCCATCAGAACTTAGAAGTTAAGCGTCCTTGGGCGAGAGTAGTACTAGGTTGGGTGACCATTGGGAAGTCCTCGTGTTGCGCCTATTTTTCAATCCGGAGAGAGGCCGAGTGCAAGTCTGCATAACGGTTAATGGATACGAGACGCAGGCAAATATTCGGGTTGGGAAGGTCTGAAAAACGCGAAATCAGCTCTTGGATCGAAGAAATCGGGCTCTGGACGGGAGAGATAAACGGAAAATGGTTGCAGCGAAGATACTAAACCGATGAGGACGATAAGAAGAATCAGCTCTTAGATCATTGAAATCGGGCTCCGAACGGAAGAGAAATACAGAAAACGAGTTATAATAGAGGTACTTATCCCGTGAGGACGATAAGACTAACGAGTTGGGTGGCTATCTGGGAAGTCCTTGTGTTGCGCCCATTTTTTTAATTCGGAGAGAGGCCGAGTGCAAGGCAACATAACGGATAACGAATGCGAGGTGTGAGCTGATATTCGTGTTAGGAAGGTCCAAAAATAAAGAATTGGTTCTCAGATCATAGAAATCATACCCCAAATGGAAAAAATACGAGGAAAATGGGTTACAACAGAGGTACCAGCATTAATCTACACGGCCTCTCTACAGATTAAAAAAATGAGCACAACACGAGGACTTCCCAGGAAGTTCACGAATGCGAGATGCGAGCTGATATTCGGGTTGGTAAGGTCTGAAAAATGCAATGTCGACTTTTGGATTCGATGAAATCGGGCTCTGAACGGGAGAGATACACAAAAAACATGTTACAACATAGGTCCTTAGGCGGTGAGGAGGATAAGCCTAATGGGTGCGATTATAACAGCATTAATATACCGGATCCCATCACAACTCCGAAGTTAAGCGTGCTCGGGAGAGAGTAGTACTAGGTTGGGTCACCACATGGGAAGTCTTGGTGTTTCACCCATTTTCTTAATCCTGAGAGAGGCTGAGTGCTAGGCAACATAGGAGTTCACAGATGCAAGGTGTGAGCTGATATTCGGGTTGGGAAAGTCCAAAAAAATGTGGAATTAGCTCTTGGATCTTTGAAATCAAGCTCCAGACAGGTGAGATACGTGGAAAACGGGTTACAAATTAGCATTAAAAAACACACAGCTATCCGTGCAATACAGAAATAAACAAAGACATTCTCCTTTGCAGCGGCTAGGGCACAGGGAGATGGGGTGGGCGACGGCGCGACTCGGAGGTGGCGGCGCTGGACGGCGAGGTGCATGCGGGAGGGAGCGTGGTGGCATAAAACAAGAGGTCTCTGTGTGGGGACTCGCCCGACTGGAGCAGAGGTGACAGGCGGGGCGCCGTGCGCAAGGGAGCAGCAGGGCGGTGGTACGACCGTTGGGTGAGCAACGGCGTCGCAGGAAGCTGGTGCGCCTCACGCGGTGGCTGGTAGGCGGACGGCAAGCGGCGCGAAGGAAGGGCAGGCGTTATAGGTGGCGAAGTCGACGACCGGCTGGAAGGGGCGGCAACTCTAGCACCAGCTTTGTCTCGGCAACTTTTTATTTTATTTTTAAATCTTTTTGTGTGGTTTTAATTTTTTTTAAAATTTTTTTAATTTTATTAAATAGAGAAAAATGCAAATGAAAATGAAGGTGGACAATAGGTCAAGATGGATTTGAAATTACGATGATGGTGGTGGTGATGAAAATGATATAGCGATTAGACAACAAGGAAACAAAATATTAGTAAAAATAAAATAAGAGAAATGAGAGGAAATACTTACATGTAGGTTCGCCGGATTTACGGAGCAGCTACGATGAACTCATGTTGTCGTCTTGATCCGATTGGTGAAACAAATCGAAGAAGCTATGCGAGCTCGATGGGAAGCTCGTGACGCGAGGTCGTTGGTCCTCACGGATCTCGCTTGAAGGAGATCGTCGCTTGAGGAGGATGCTTAGTCGCTGTCACCAATAAAACAGTCCAAGCTCTGTCATCTCTCTATTATAATCAAATTTAAATAGAAAATAAAAAATAAGATAAAGTAGGCTACTAAATTTCAATAAAATATATAGAATAAAAAAAGTGGAGAATTTAAAAACGATAAGAAAAATCGTGTATCATTGTAATCGGGTTCCGGACGGGGGAGATATGCGGAAATAGGGAAACAGCAGAGGTACTTGGCTAATGAGGGCGATAAGCAGAAGCAGCTCTTAAATCGTTGAAATCAAGCTCCATACAGGAGAGATACGCGGAAAATGGGTTACAAAAGAGGTACTTAGTTGGTGAGGACAATAATCCAGACGGGTTGGATGACCATCTGGAAGTCTTCAATGTTGCGCGTATCTTATTAATCCAGAGAGAAGTTGAGCGCTAAGCAGTATAATGTTCCACGGATGCGAGGTGTGCGCCTGATATTCCGGCTGGGAATGTCCCAAAAATATGGAATCAACTCTTGGATTGTTCAAATCGGGCTTCGGATAGCAGAGATACACAGAAAACGGATTATAGGAGAGGTACCAACATTAATGTGCTCGTTTGCTCTACAAATTAAATAAATGGGCGCAGCACGAGGACTTCCCAGATGGATGGATGCGAGATGCGAGCAGATGCGAGTAGATATGGGGTACTTGGACGATGATTATGATAAGCGTAATGGTTGCGCACCGGATCCCATCAGAACTTAGAAGTTAAGCGTCCTTGGGCGAGAGTAGTACTAGGTTGGGTGACTATTGGGAAGTCCTCGTGTTGCGCCTATTTTTTAATCCGGAGAGAGGCCGAGTGCAAGGTTGTATAACGGTAAACGGATACGAGATGCAGGCAAATATTCGTGTTGGGAAGGTCTGAAAAATGCGAAATCGGCTCTTGGATCGAAGAAATCAAGCTCTGGACGGGAGAGATACACGGAAAATGGGTTGCAGTGGAGGGACTAAACCGATGAGGACGATAAGAAGAATAAGCTCTTACATCATTGAAATCGGACTCCGAACGGGAGAGAAACACAGAAAACGAGTAATAACAGAGGTACTTAGCCGGTGAGGACGATAAGACTAACGAGTTGGGTGGCTATCTGGGAAGTCCTTGTGTTGCGCCCATTTTTTAAATCCGGAGAGAGGCCGAGCGCGAGGCAACATAACGGACAACTAATGCGAGGTGTGAGCTGATATTCGTGTTAGGAAGGTCCGAAAAATACGGAATTGGTTCTTAGATCATAGAAATCATACCCCGAATGGAAGAGATACGCGAAAAATGGGTTACAACAAAGGTACCAGCATTAATCTGCATGGCCTCTGTCTAGATTAAAAAAATGAGCACAACACGAGGACTTCCCAGGCAGTTTACGAATACGAGATGCGAGCTGATATTCGGGTTGGTAAGGTCCGAAAAATGTAATATCGACTTTTGGATCGATGAAATCGGGCTCCGAAAGGGAGAGATACACAAAAAACAGGTTACAACATAGGTCCTTAGGATGGGTCACCACATGGGAAGTCTTGGTGTTTCACCCATTTTCTTAATCCAGAGAGAGGCGGAGTGCTAGGCAACATAGGAGTTCACGGATGCGAGGTGAGAGCTGATATTCGGGTTGGGAAAGTCCAAAAAATATGGAATCAGCTCTTGGATCTTTGAAATCAAGCTCCGGACAGGTGAGATACGCGGAAAACGGGTTACAGATTAGCATTAAAAAACACACAGCTATCCATGCAATACAGAAATAAACAAAGACATTCTCCATTGCAGCAGCTAGGGCACAGGGAGATGGGGCGGGCGACGGCGCGGCTCGGAGTTGGCGGCGCTGGGCGGCGAGGCGCACGCGGGAGGGAGCGTAGTGGCGTAACATAAGAGGTGTCTGTGTAGGGACTCGCCCGGCTGGAGCAGAGGTGACGGGCGGGGCGCCGTGCGTAAGGGAGCAGCAGGGCGGTGGTACGACCGTTGGGCGAGCCATAGCGGCGCAGGAAGCTGGTGCGCCTCACGCGGTGGCTGGTAGGCGGACGGCAAGCGGCGTAGAGGAAGGGAAGGCATTATAGCTGGCGAAGTCAACGACCGGATGGAAGGGGCGGCAGCGCTGGCACCTGCTTTGTCACGGCAACTTTTTTATTTTATTTTTAAATTTTTTTGTGTGGTTTTAATTTTTTTTAATTTTTTAATTTTATTAAATAGAGAAAAATGCAAATGAAAATGAAGGTGGACAATGGATCAAGATGGATTTGAGGGAGTACGATGATGGTGGTGGTGGTGATGAAAATGATATAGTGATTAGACAACAAGGAAACAAAATATTAGTAAAAATAAAATAAGAGAAATGAGAGGAAATACTTACCTGAATGTTCGTCGGATTTACGGAGCAGCTACGATGAACTCATGTTGTCGTCTCGATCCGATTGGTGAAACAAATCGAAGAAGTTATGCGAGCTCGATGGGAAGCTCGTGATGCGAGGTCGTTGGTCGTCGCGGATCTCGCTTGAAGGAGATCATCGCTTGAGGAGGATGCTTAGTCGCTGTCACCAACAAAACAGTCCAAGCTCCGTCCTCTCTCTATTACAATCGAATTTAAAAAAATAAAAAATAAGATAAAGTAGGCTACTAAATTTCAATAAAATATATAGAATAAAAATAGTGGAGAATTTAAAAACGATAAGAAAAATCGTGTATCATTGAAATCGGGTTCCGGATGGGGGAGATATGCGGAAATAGGGAAACAACAGAGATACTTAGCTAGTGAGGGCGATAAGCAGAATCAGCTCTTAAATCATTGAAATCAAGCTCCATACAGGAGAGATACGCAGAAAATGGGTTACAAAAGAGGTACTTAGCTGGTGAGGACAATAATCCTGACGGGTTGGATGACCATCTGGGAAGTCCTCAGTGTTGCGTGTATCTTATTAATCCGGAGAGAAGTTAAGCGTTAAGCGGCATAATGATCCACGGATGCGAGGTGTGCGCCTCATATTCCGGTTGGGAATGTCCCAAAAATAAGGAATCAACTCTTGGATTGTTCAAATCGGTCTTCGGACAGCAGAGATACACGGAAAACGGATTATAGGAGAGGTACCAACATTAATGTGCTCGTTTGCTCTACAGATTAAATAAATGGGCGCAACACGAGGACTTCTAGATGGATGGATGCGAGATGCGAGCAGATGCGAGTAGATAAGGGGTACTTGGACGATGATTATGATAAGCGTTATGGTTGTGATTACACCAGCATTAATGCACCGGATCCCATCAGAACTTAGAAGTTAAGCGTCCTTGGGCGAGAGTAGTACTAGGTTGGGTGACCATTGGGAAGTCCTCGTGTTGCGCCTATATTTTAATCCGGAGAGAGGCCGAGTGCAAGGCTGCATAACGGTTAACGGATACGAGATGCAGGCAAATATTCGGGTTGGGAAGGTCCGAAAAACGCGAAATCAGCTCTTGGATCGAAGAAATCAGGCTCTGGACGGGAGAGATAAACGGAAAATGGTTGCAGTGAAGATACTAAACCAATGAGGACGATAAGAAGAATCAGCTCTTTTATCATTGAAATCGGGCTCCGAACGGGAAAGAAACACAGAAAACGATTTATAACAGAGGTACTTAGCCGGTGAGGACGATAAGACTAACGAATTGGGTGGTTATCTGGGAAGTCCTTGTGTTGCGCCCATTTTTTTAATCCGGAGAGAGGCCGAGCATGAGACAACATAACGGATAACGAATGTGAGGTGTGAGCTGATATTCGTGCTAGGAAGGTCCGAAAAATACGGAATTGCTTCTTAGATCATAGAAATCATACCCCGAATGGAAGAGATACCCGAAAAATGGGTTACAACAGAGGTACCAGCATTAATCTGCATGGCCTCTGTCCAGATTAAAAAAATGAGCACAACACGAGGACTTCCCAGGCAGTTCACGAACGTGAGATGCGAGCTGATATACGGTGTGGTAAGGTCCGAAAAATGCAATGTCGACTTTTGGATCGATGAAATCGGGCTTCGAACGGGAGAGATACACAAAAAATAGGTTACAACATAGGTCCTTAGGCGGTGAGGAGGATACGCCTAATAAGTGCGATTATAACAGCATTAATATACCGGATCCCATCACAACTCCGATGTTAAGCGTGCTCGGGAGAGAGTAGTACAAGGTTGGGTCACCACATGGGAAGTCTTGGTGTTTCACCCATTTTCTTAATCCTGAGAGAGGCTGAGTGCTAGGCAACATAGGAGTTCACGGATGCGAGGTGTGAGCTGATATTCGGGTTGGGAAAGTCCAAAAAATATGGAATCAGCTCTTGGATCTTTGAAATCAAGCTTCGGACGGGTGAGATACGCGGAAAACGGGTTACAGATTAGCATTAAAAAACGCATAGCTATCCGTGCAATACAGAAATAAACAAAGACATTCTCCTTTGCAGCGGCTAGGGCACAAGGAGTTGGGGCGGGCGACGGCGCGGCTCGGAGGTGGCGGCGCTGGGCGGCGAGGCGCACGCGGGAGGGAGCGTGGTGGCGTAACACAAGAGGTGTCTGTGTGGGGACTCGCCCGGCTGGAGCAGAAGTGACGGGCGGGGCGTCGTGCATAAGGGAGCAGCAGGGCAGTGGTACGACCGTTGGGCGAGCAACGGCGGTGCAGGTAGCTGGTGCGCCTCACGCGGTGGCTGGTAGGCGGACGGCAAGCGGCGCAGAGGAAGGGCAGGCGTTATAGGTGGCGAAGTCAACGACCGACTAGAAGGGGCGGCTGTGCTGGCACCTGCATTGTCTCGGCAACTTTTTTATTTTATTTTTAAATTTTTTTGTGTGGTTTTAATTTTTTATTTTTTTAATTTTATTAAATAGAGAAAAATGCAAATGAAAATGAAGGTGGACAATGGGTCAAGATGGATTTGAGGGATTATGATGATGGTGGTGGTGGTGAAGAAAATGATATAGTGATTAGACAACAAGGAAACAAAATATTAGTAAAAATAAAATAAGAGAAATGAGAGGAAATACTTACCTGAATCTTCGCCGGATTTACGGAGCAGCTACGATGAACTCATGTTGTCGTCTCGATCCGATTGGTGAAACAAATCGAAGAAGCTATGCGAGCTCGATGGGAAGCTCGTGACGCGAGGTCGTTGGTCGTCGTGGATCTCGCTTGAAGGAGATCGTCGCTTGAGGAGGATGCTCAGTCGTTGTCACCAACAAAACAGTCCAAGCTCTGTCCTCTCTCTATTACAAACAAATTTAAATAAATAATAAATAATAAGATAAAGTAGGCTACTAAAATAAAATATATAGAATAAAAATAGTGGAGAATTTAAAAACGATAAGAAAAATCGTGTATCATTGTAATCGGGTTCCGGAAGGGGGAGATATGCGGAAATTGGGAAACAACAGATGTACTTAGCTAGTGAGGGCGATAAGAAGAATCATCTCTTAAATCGTTGAAATCAAGCTCCATATAGGAGAGATGCACGGAGAATGGCTACAAAAGAGGTACTTAGCTGGTGAGGACAATAATCCTGACAGGTTGGATAACCATCTGGGATGTCCACAGTGTTGCGCGTATCTTATTAATCCGGAGAGAAGTTGAGCGTTAGGCGGCATAACGTTCCACGGATGCGAGGTGTGCGCCTGATATTCCGGCAGGGAATGTCCAAAAAATATGGAATCAACTCTTGGATTGTTCAAAGCGGGCTTCGGACAGCAGAGATACACGGAAAACGGATTATAGGAGAGGTACCAACATTAATATGCTCGTTTGCTCTACAGATTAAATAAATGGGCGCAGCACGAGGACTTCCCAGATGGTTGGATGCGTGATGCGAGCAGATGCTAGTAGATAAGGGGAACTTGGACAATGATTATGATAAGCGTAATGGTTACGATTACACCAGCATTAATGCACCGGATCCCATCAGAACTTAGAAGTTAAGCGTCCTTGGGCGAGAGTAGTACTAGGTTGGGTGACCATTGGGAAGTCCTCGTGTTGCGCCTATTTTTTAATCCGGAGAGAGGCCGAGTGCAAGGCTGCATAACGGTTAACGGATACGAGATGCAGGCAAATATTCGGGTTAGGAAGCTCCTAAAAACGCGAAATCAGCTCTTGGATCGAAGAAATCGGGCTCTGGACGGGAGAGATAAACGGAAAATGGTTGCAGCGAAGATACTAAACCAACGAGGACGATAAGAAGAATCAGCTCTTAGATCATTGAAATCGGGCTCCGAACGGGAGAGAAACACAGAAAACGAGTTATAACAGAGGTACTTAGCCGGTGAGGACGATAAGACTAATGAGTTGGGTGGCTATCTGGGAAGTCCTTCTGTTGCGCCCATTTTTTTAAACCGGGGAGAGGCCGAGCGCGAGGCAACATAACGGATAACGAATGCGAGGTGTGAGCTGATATTCGTGTTAGGAAGGTCCGAAAAATACGGAATTGGTTCTTAGATCATAGAAATCATACCCCGAATGGAAGAGATACGCGAAAAATGGGTTACAACAGAGGTACCAGCATTAACCTGCACGACCTCTATCCAGATTAAAAAAATAAACACAACACGAGGACTTCCCAGGCAGTTCACGAATGCGAGATGCGAGCTGATATTCGGGTTGGTAAGGTCCGAAAAATGCAACGTCGACTTTTGGATCGATGAAATCAGGCTCCGAACGAGAGAGATACACAAAAAACAAGTTATAACATAGGTCCTTAGGTGGTGAGGAGGATACACCTAATGGGTGCGATTATAACAGCATTAATATACCGGATCCCATCACAATCCGAAGTTAAGCGTGATCGGGAGAGAGTAGTACAAGGTTGGGTCACCACATGGGAAGTCTTGGTGTTTCACCCATTTTCTTAATCCTGAGAGAGGTTGAGTGCTAGGCAACATAGGAGTTCACGGATGCGAGGTGTGAGCAGATATTCGGGTTGGGAAAGTCCAAAAAATGTGGAATTCGCTCTTGGATCTTTGAAATCAAGCACCGGACGGGTGAGATACGCGGAAAATAGGTTACACATTAGCATTAAAAAACATACCGCTATCCGTGCAATACAGAAATAAACAAAGACATTCTCCTTTGCAGCGGCTAGGGCACAGGGAGATGGGGCGGGCGACGACGCGGCTCAGAGGTGGCGGCGCTGGGCGGCGAGGCACACGCGGGAGGGAGCATGGACACAAGAGGTGTCAGACCCATAGATGGGGACCCTAATTGTAATTTACTCTAAATAATAAGATAAAGTAGGCTACTAAATTTCAATAAAATATATAGAATAAAAATAGTGGAGAATTTAAAAACGATAAGAAAAATCGTGTATCATTGAAATCGGGTTCCGAACGGGGGAGATATGCGGAAATAGGGAAACAACAGAGGTATTTAGCTAGTGAGGGCGATAAGCAGAATCAGCTCTTAAATCATTGAAATCAAGCTCCATACAGGAGAGATACGCGGAAAATGGGTTACAAAAGAGGTACTTAGCTGGTGAGGACAATAATCCTGACGGGTTGGATGACCATTTGGGAAGTCCTCAGTGTTGCGCGTATCTTATTAACCCGGAGAAAAGTTGAGCGTTAGGCGGCATAACATTCCACGGATGCGAGGTGTGCGCCTGATATTCCGGCAGGGAATGTCCCAAAAATATGGAATCAACTCTTGGATTGTTCAAATCGGGCTTCAGACAGCAGAGATACACGGAAAACGGATTACAGCAGAGGTACCAACATTAATGTGCCTGTTTGCTCTACAGATTAAATAAATAGGCGCAGCACGAGGACTTCCCAGATAGATGGATGCG
Source organism: Ottelia alismoides (assembly GCA_037367405.1). Lineage (NCBI taxonomy): Eukaryota > Viridiplantae > Streptophyta > Magnoliopsida > Alismatales > Hydrocharitaceae > Ottelia > Ottelia alismoides. The sequence continues at coordinate 274,755 of JAZKJV010008852.1, read as the reverse complement.
AGATGCGAGCAGATGCGAGTAGATAAGGGGTACTTGGACGATGATTATGATAAACGTAATGGTTGCGATTACACCAGCATTAATGCACCGGATCCCATCAGAACTTAGGGCGAGAGTAGTACTAGGTTGGGTGACCATTGGGAAGTCCTCGTGTTGCGCCTATTTTTTAATCCGGAGAGAGTCCGAGTGCAAGGCTGCATAACGGTTAACGGATACAAGATGCAGGCAAATATTCGGGTTGGGAAGGTCCGAAAAACGCAAAATCGGCTCTTGGATCGAAGAAATTGTGCTCTGGACGGGAGAGATACACGGAAAATGGGTTGCAGCGGAGGGACTAAACCGATGAGGACGATAAGAAGAATCAGCTCTTACATCATTGAAATCGGGCACCGAATGGGAGAGAAACATAGAAAACGAGTAATAACAGAGGTACCTAGCCGGTGAGGACGATAAGACTAACGAGTTGGGTGGCTATCTGGGAAGTCCTCGTGTTGCGCCCATTTTTTTAATCCGGAGAGAGGCCGAGCGTGCGGCAACATAACGGATAACGAATGCGAGGTGTGAGCTGATATTCGTGTTAGGAAGGTCCGAAATATACGGAAGTGGTTCTTAGATCATAGAAATCATGCCCCGAATGGAAGAAATACGCGAAAAATGGGTTACAACAGAGGTACCAGCATTAATCTGCCGGCCTCTCTCCAGATTAAAAAAATGAGCACAACACGAGGACTTTCCAGACAGCTCACGAATGCGAGATGCAAGCTGATATTCGGGTTGGTAAGGTCCGAAAAATGCAATGTCGACTTTTGGATCGATGAAATCGGGCACCGAACGGGAGAGATACACAAAAAACAGGTTACAACACAGGTCCTTAGGCGGTGAGGAGGATAAGCCTAATGGGTGCGATTATAACAGCATTAATATACCGGATCCCATCACAACTCCGAAGTTAAGCGTGCTCGGGAGAGAGTAGAACTAGGTTGGGTCACCACATGGGAAGTCTTGGTGATTCACCAATCCTTAGAGAGGCTGAGTGCTAGGCAAGATAGGAGTTCACGGATGCGAGGTGGGAGCTGATATTCGGGCTGGCAAAGTCCAACAAATGTGGAATCAGCTCTTGGATCTTTGAAATCAAGCTCCAGACGGGTGAGATACGCGGAAACCGTGCAATACAGAAATAAACAAAGACATTCTCCTTTGCAGCGGCTAGGGCACAGGGAGATGGGGCGGGCGACGGCGTGGCTCGGAGGTGGCGGCGTTGGGCGACGAGGCGCACGCGAGAGGGAGCGTGGTGGCGTCACACAGAGGTGTCTGTGTGGGGACTCGCCCGGCTGGAGCAGAGGTGACGGGCGGGGTGCCGTGCACAAGGGAGCAGCAGGGCGGTGGTACGACCGTTGGGCGAGCAACGACGGCGCAGGAAGCTGGTGCGCCTCACGCGGTGGCTGGTAGGCGGACGACAAGCAGCGCGGAGGAAGGGCAGGCGTTATAGGTGGTGAAGTCAACGACCGGCTGGAAGGGGCGGCAGCGCTGGCACCTGCTTTGTCTCGGCAACTTTTTTGTTTTATTTTTAAATTTTTTTGTGTGGTTTTAATTTTTTTCATTTTTTTTAATTTTATTAAATAGAGAAAATGCAAATGAAAATGAAGGTGGACAATGGGTCAAGATGGATTTGAGGGATTATGATGATGGTGGTGGTAGTGATGAAAATGATATAGTGATTAGACAACAAGGAAGCGAAATATTAGTAAAAATAAAATAAGAGAAATGAGAGGAAATACCTACTTGAATCTTCGCTGGATTTAGGGAGCAGCTACGATGAACTCATGTTGTCGTCTCGATCCCATTGGTGAAACAAATCGAAGAAGCTATGCGAGCTCGATGGGAAGCTCGTGACACGAGGTCGTTGGTCGTCACGGATCTCGCTTGAAGGAGATCGTCGCTTGAGGAGGGTGCTTAGTCGCTGTCACCAACAAAACATTCCAACCTCCGTCCTCTCTCTATTACAATCAAATTTAAATAAAAAATAAATAATAAGATAAAGTAGGCTACTAAATTTCAATAAAATATATAGAATAAAAATAGTAGAGAATTTAAAAACGATAAGAAAAATCGTGTATCATTGAAATCGGGTTCCAAACGGGGGAGATATGCGAAAATAGGGAAACAGCAGAGGTACTTAGATAGTGAGGGTGATAAGTAGAATCAACTCTTAAATCGTTGAAATCAAGCTCCATACAGGAGAGATACGCGGAAAATGGGTTACAAAAGAGGTACTTAGCTGGTGAGGACAATAATCCTGACGGGTTGGATGACCATCTGGGAAGTCCTTAGTGTTGCGCGTATCTTATTAATCCGGAGAGAAATTAAGCGTTAGGCGGCATAACGTTCCACGGATGCGAGGTGTGCGCCTGATATTGCGGCAGGGAATGTCCCAAAAATATGGAATCAACTCTTGGATTGTTCAAATCGGGCTTCGGACAGTAGAGATACACGGAAAACGGATTACAGCAGAGGTACCAGCATTAATGTGCTCGTCTGCTCTACAGATTAAATAAATGAGCGCAGCACGAGGACTACCCAGATGGATGGATGCGAGATGCGAGCAGCAAGGTTGCAAAAGTCGGTACTCGGTACTCGGTCGGTTGGGTCACTGACTAAGGATCAATCGGTAGTCGGGCGATTAATCGGAAATAGTCGGGCTTTGATCGGCTTTAATTTTTAAATATATAAGTCATTTTTATACTTATATTATACTATATTTATATAGATTTATATATATTTTCACTATCATAATGAATCAAAAGAAGTAATTGAATTTAAATAAAACATTAAGCATCTTAGAATAAGTTTGCTTTTAAAAAAGTAATAAACTATGGTATCTCCAAGCAAAAAATGGTTGAGTAGTGGACTTAGAAGGAATTAGTCGGTACTCGGTCGGCTACCCCATTGACTCGACTAGTCAAACCTACTAGTCAAGGCTAGTCGGGAGACTTTTACAACATTGGTGAGCAGATGCGAGCAGATAAGGGGTACTTGGACGATGATTATGATAAGCGTAATGGTTGCCATTACACCAGCATTAATGCACCGGATCCCATCAGAACTTAGAAGTTAAGCGTCCTTGGGCGAGAGTAGTACTAGGTTGGGTGACCATTGGGAAGTCCTCGTATTGCGCCTATTTTTTAATCCGGAGAGAGGCCGAGTGCAAGGTTGCATAACGATTAACGGATACGAGATGCAAGCAAATATTCGGGTTGGGAAGGATCGAAAAGGAGAAATCAGCTCTCGGATCGAAGAAATCAGGCTCTGGACGGGAGAGATAAATGGAAAATGGTTGCAGCGAAGATACTAAACCAATAAGGACAATAAGAAGAATCAGCTCTTAGGTCAAATCGGGCTCCGAACGGGAGAGAAACATAGAAAAAGAGTTATAATAGAGGTACTTAGCCGGTGAGGACGATAAGACTAACTAGTTGGATGGCTATCTGGGAAGTCCTTGTGTTACGCCCATTTTTTTAATCCGGAGAGAGGCCGAGTGCGAGGCAACATAACGGATAACAAATGCGAGGGGTGAGCTGATATTCGTGTTAGGAAGGTCCGAAAAATACGGAATTGGTTCTTAGATCATAGAAATCATACCCCGAATGGAAGAGATACGCAAAAAATGGGTTACAACAAAGGTACCAGCATTAATCTGCACGGCCTCTCTCCAGATTAAAAAAATGAGAACACGAGGACTTCCCAGGAAGTTCACGAATGCGAGATGCGAGCTGATATTCGGGTTGGTAAGGTCCGAAAAATGTAATCTCGACTTTTGAATCGTTGAAATCGGGCTCCGAACGGGAGAGATACACGAAAAACAGGTTACAACATAGGTCCTTAGGCGGTAAGGAGGATAGGCCTAATGGGTGCGATTATAACAGCATTAATATACCGGATCCCATCACAACTCCGATGTTAAGCGTGCTCGGGAGAGAGTAGTACTAGGTTGGGTCACCACATGGGAAGTCTTGGTGTTTCACCCATTTTCTTAATCCTGAGCGAGGCTGAGTGCTAGGCAACATAGGAGTTTACGGATGCGAGGTGAGAGCTGATATTGGGGTTGGGAATGTCCACAAAGTGTGGAATCAGCTCTTGGATCTTTGAAATCAAGCTCCGGACGGGTGAGATACGCGGAAAACGGGTTACAGATTAGCATTAAAAAACACAGAGCTATCCGTGCAATACAGAAATAAACAAAGACATTCTCCTTTGCAGCGGCTAGGGCACAGGGAGATGGGGGTGGGCGACGGCGCGGCTCAAAGGTGGCGGCACTGGGCGGCGAGGCGCACGCGGGAGGGAGCGTGGTTGCGTCATACAAGAGGTGTCTATGTGGGGACTCGCCCGAATGGAGCAGAGGTGACGGTCGGGGCGTCGTGCGCAAGGGAGCAGTAAGGTGGTGGTACGACCGTTGGGCGAGCAACGACGGCGCAGGAAGCTGGTGCGCCTCACGCGGTGGCTGGTAGGCGGACGGCAAGCGGCGCGGAGGAAGGGCATGAGCTATAGGTGGCGAAGTCGACGACCAGCTGGAAGGGGCAGCAGCGCTGGCACCTGCTTTGTCTCGGAAACTTTTTTATTTTATTTTTAAATTTTTTGTGTGGTTTTAATTTTTTTAAATTTTTTTAATTTTATTAAATAGAGAAAAATGTAAATGAAAATGAAGGTGGACAATGGGTCAAGATGGATTTGAGGGATTATGATGATGGTAGTGGTGGTGGTGGTGATGAAAATGATATAGTGATTAGACAACAAGGAAACAAAACATTAGTAAAAATAAAATAAGAGAAATGAGAGGAAATAGTTACATGAATCTTCGCCGGATTTACGGAGCAACTACGATGAACTCAAGTTGTCGTCTCGATCCGATTAGTGAAACAAATCGAAGAAGCTATGCGAGCTCGATGGGAAGCTCGTGACGCGAGGTCGTTGGTCGTCGTGGATCTCGCTTGAAGGAGATCGTCGCTTGAAGAGGATGCTTAGTCGCTTTCACCAGCAAAACAGTCCAAGCTCCGTCCTCTCTCTATTACAATCAAATTTAAATAAAAAATAAACAATAAGATAAAGTAGGCTACTAAATTTCAATAAAATATATAGAATAAAAATAGTGGAGAATTTAAAAACGATAAGAAAAATCATGTATCATTGAAATCGGGTTCCGGACGGGGGAGATATGCGGAAATAGGGAAACAACAGAGGTACTTAGCTAGTGAGGGCGATAAGCAGAATCTGCTCTTAAATCGTTGAAATCAAGCTCCATACAGAAGAGATAAACGGAAAATGGGTAACAAAAGAGGTACTTAGCTGGTGAGGACAATAATCCTGACGGGTTGGATGACCATCTGGGAAGTCCTCAGTGTTGCGCGTATCTTATTAATCCGGAGAGAAGTTGAGCGTTAGGCGGCATAACATTCCACAGATGCGAGGTGTGCGCATGATATTCCAGCTGGGAATGTCCCAAAAATATGGAATCAACTCTTGGATTGTTCAAATCGGGCTTCGGACAGCAGAGATACACGGAAAATGGATTACAGTAGAGGTACCAACATTAATGTGCTCGTTTGCTCTACAGATTAAATAAATGGGCGCAGCACGAGGACTTCCCAGATAGATGGATGCGAGATGCGAGCAGATGCGAGCAGATAAGGGATACTTGGACGATGATTATGATAAGCGTAATGGTTGCGATTACACCAACATTAATGCACCGAATCCCATCAGAACTTAGAAGTTAAGCGTCCTTGGGCGAGAGTAGTACTAGGTTGGGTGACCATTGGGAAGTCCTCGTGTTGCGCCTATTTTTTAATCCGGAGAGAGTCCGAGTGCAAGGTTGCATAACGGTTAACAGATACGAGATGCATGCAAATATTCGGGTTGGGAAGGTCCGAAAAACGCGAAATCAGCTCTTGGATCGAAGAAATCGGTGGACAGGAGAGATAAACGGAGAATGGTTGTAGCGGAGATACTAAACCGATGAGGACGATAAGAAGAATCGGCTCTTAGATCATTGAAATCGGGCTCCGAACGGGAGAGAAACAGAGAAAACGAGTTATAACAGAGGAACTTAGCCGGTGAGGACGATAAGACTAACGAGTTGGGTGGCTATCTGGGAAGTCATTGCGTTGCACCCATTTTTTTAATTCGGAGAGAGCCCGAGCGCGAGGCAACATAACGGATAACGAATGCGAGGTATGAGCTGATATTAGAGTTAGGAAGGTCCGAGAAATACAGAATTGGTTCTTAGATCATAGAAATCATACCCCGAATGGAAGAGATACGCGAAAAATGGGTTACAACAGAGGTACCGGCATTAACTTGCACGGCCTCTCTCCAGATTAAAGAAATGAGCACAATACGAGGACTTCCCAGGCAGTTCACGAATGCGAGTTGCGAGCTGATATTCGGTGTGATAAGGTCCGAAAAATGCAATACCAACTTTTGGATCGTCGAAATCAGGCTCAGAACGGGAGAGATAAACGAAAAAACAGGTTACAACATAGGTCCTTAGGCGGTGAGGAGGATAAGCCTAATGGGTGCGAATATAACAGCATGAATATACCGGATCCCATCACAACTCCGAAGTTAAGCGTGCTCAGGAGAGAGTAGTACTAGGTTGGGTCACCACATGGGAAGTCTTGGTGTTTCACCCATTTTTTAATCCAGAGAGAGGTTGAGTGCTAGGCGACATAGGAGTTCACGGATGCGAGGTGTGAGCTGATATTCGGGTTGGGAAAGTCCAAAAAATGTGGAATCAGCTCTTGGATCAATGAAATCAAGCTCTGGACGGGTGAGATACGCGGAAAACGAGTTACAAATTAGCATTAAAAAACACACAGCTATCTGTGCAATACAGAAATAAACAAAGACATTCTCCTTTGCAGCGGCTAGGGCACAGGGAGATGGGGGCGTGCGACGGCGCGGCTCAGAGGTGGCGGTGCTGGGCGGCGAGGCGCACGCGGGAGGGAGCGTGGTGGCGTCACACAAGAGGTGTCAGTGTGGGGACTCGCCCGGCTGGAGCAGAGGTGACGAGCGGGGCGCCGTGCGCAAGGGAGCAGCAGGGTGGTGGTACGACCGTTGGGCGAGCAACGACGGCGCAGGAAGCTGGTGCGCCTCACGCGGTGGCTGGTATGCGGACGGCAAGCGGCGCTAGGGAAGGGCATGGGTTATAGGTGGCGAAGTCGACGACCGGCTGGAAGGGGCGGCAGCGCTGGCACCTGCTTTATCTCGGCAACTTTTTTATTTTATTTTAAAAAATTTTTGTGTTTTTAATTTTTAGTTTTTTTAATTTTATTAAATAGAGAAAAATGCAAATGAAAATGAAGGTGGACAATGGGTCAAGATGGATTTGAGGGATTATGATGATGGTAGTGGTGGTGGTGAAAATGATATAGTGATTAGACAATAAGGAAACAAAATATTAGTAAAAATAAAATAAGAGAAATGAGAGGAAATACTTACATGGATCTTCACCGGATTTAAGGAGCAGCTACGATGAACTCATGTTGTCGTCTCGATCCGATTGGTGAAACAAATCGAAGAAGCTATGCGAGCTCGATGGAATGCTCGTGACGCGAGGTCGTTGGTCGTCGCGGATCTCGCTTGAAGGAGATCGTCGCTTGAGGAGGATGCTTAGTCGCTGTCACCAACAAAACAGTCCAGCTCCGTCTTCTCTCTATTACAATCAAATTTAAATAAAAAATAAATAATTAGATAAAGTAGGCTACTAAATTTCAATAAAATATATAGAATAAAAATAGTGGAAAATTTAAAAACGATAAGAATAATCATGTATCAAATAAACCGGGTTCCGGACGAGGGAGATATGCGGAAATAGGGAAACAGCAGAGGTACTTAGCTAGTGAGGGCGAGCTCCATACAGGAGAGATACGCGGAAAATGGGTTACAAAAGAGGTACTTAGCTGGTGAGGACAATAATCCTGACGGGTTGGATGACCATCTGGGAAGTCCTCAGTGTTGCGTGTATCTTATTAATCTGGAGAGAAGTTGAGCGTTAGGCGGCATAACGTTCCACGGATGCAAGGTGTGCGCCTGATATTCCGGCTGGGAATGTCCCAAAAATATGGAATCAACTCTTGGATTGTTCAAATCGGACTTCGGACAGCGGAGATACACGGAAAACGGATTACAGCAGAGGTACCAACATTAATGTGCTCGTTTGCTCTGCAGATTAAATAAATGGGCGCAGCACGAGGACTTCCCAGATGGATGGATGCGAGATGCGAGCAGATGCGAGCTGATAAGGGGTACTTGGACGATGATTATGATAAGTGTAATGGTTGCGATTACACCAGCATTAATGCACCGGATCCCATCAGAACCTAGAAGTTAAGCGTCCTTGGGCGAGAGTAGTACTAGGTTGGGTGACCATTGGGAAGTCCTCAAGTTGCGCCTATTTTTTAATCCGGAGAGAGGCCGAGTGCAAGGCTGCATAACGGTTAACGGATACTAAATGCAGGCAAATATTCGGGTTGGGAAGGTCCGAAAAACACGAAATCAGCTCTTGGATCGAAGAAATCGGGCTCTGGACAGGAGCGATAAACGGAAAACAGTTGTAGCGAAGATACTAAACCGATGAGGACAATAAGAAGAATCAGCTCTTACATCATTGAAATCGGGCTCCGAACGGGAGAGAAACAGAGAAAACGAGTTATAACAGAGGTACTTAGCTGGTGAGGACGATAAGACTAACGAGTTGGGTGGCTATCTGGGAAGTCATTGCGTTGTGTATGAGCTGATATTTGAGTTAGGAAGGTCCGAGAAATACAGAATTGGTTCTTAGATCATAGAAATCATACCCCGAATGGAAGAGATACGCGAAAAATGGGTTACAACAAAGGTACCAGCATTAATCTGCACGGCCTCTCTCCAGATTAAAGAAATGAGCACAATACGAGGACTTCCCAGGCAGTTCACGAATGCGAGATGCGAGCTGATATTCGGGTTGATAAGGTATGAAAAATGCATTGTCAACTTTTGGATCGTCGAAATCGGGCTCCGAACGGGAGAGATACACGAAAAACAGGTTACAACATAGGTCCTTACGCGGTGAGGAGGATAAGCCTAATGGGTGTGAATATAACAGCATTAATATACCGGATCCCATCACAACTCCGAAGTTAAGCATGCTCGGGAGAGAGTAGTACTAGGTTGGGTCACCACATGGGAAGTCTTGGTGTTTCACCCATTTTTTTAATCCAGAGAGAGGTTGAGTGCTAGGCGACATAGGAGTTCACGGATGCGAGGTGTGAGCTGATATTCGGGTTGGGAAAGTCCAAAAAATGTGGAATCAGCTCTTGGATATATGAAATCAAGCTCCGGACGGGTGAGATACGCGTAAAATGGGTTACAGATTAGCATTAAAAAACACACAGCTATCCGTGCAATACAGAAATAAACAGACATTCTCCTTTGCAACGGCTAGGGCACAGGGAGATGGGGGCGGGCGACAGCGCAGCTCGGAGGTGGCGGCGCTGGGCGGCGAGGCATACGCGGGAGGGAGCGTGGTGGCGTACACAATAGGTGTCAGTGTGGGGACTCGCCCGGCTGGAGCAGAGGTGACGGGCGGGGCGCCGTGCGCAAGGGAGCAGCAGGGTGGTGGTACGACCGTTGGGCGAGCAACGACGACGCAGGAAGCTGATGCGCCTCACGCGGTGGCTGGTATGTAGACGGCAAGCGGCGCGGAGGAAGGGCATGTGTTATAGGTGGCGAAGTCGACGACCGGCTGGAAGGGGCGGCAACGCTGGCACATGCTTTATCTCGGCAACTTTTTATATTATTTTTAAAAAATTTTTGTGTGGTTTTAATTTTTTAAATTTTTTAAATTTTATTAAATAGACAAAAATACAAAGGAAAATGAAGGTTGACAATGGGTGAAGATGGATTTGAGGGATTATGATGATGGTAGTGGTGGTGATGAAAACATATAGTGATTAGACAATAAGGAAACAAAATATTTGTAAAAATAAAATCAGAGAAATGAGAGGAAATACTTACCTGGATCTTCGTCGGATTTACGAAGCAGCTACGATGAACTCATGTTGTCGTCTCGATCCAATTGGTGAAACAAATCGAAGAAGCTATGCGAGCTTGATGGAATGCTCGTGACGCGAGGTCGTTGGTCGTCGCGGATCTCGCTTGAAGGAGATCGTCGCTTGAGGAGGATGCTTATTCGCTGTCACAAACAAAACAGTCCAGCTCCGTCCTCTCTCTATTACAAACAAATTTAAATAAAAAATAAATAATAAGATAAAGTAGGCGACTAAATTTCAATAAAATATATAGAATAAAAATAGTGGAAAATTTAAAAACGATAAGAAAAATCGTGTATCATTGAAGCCGGGTTCCGGACGGGGGAGATATGCGGAAATAGGGAAACAGCAGAGGTACTTAGCTAGTGAGGGCGAGCTCCATACAGGAGAGATACGCGGAAAATCGGTTACAAAAGAGGTACTTAGCTGGTGAGGACAATAATCCTGACGGGTTGGATGACCATCTGGGAAGTCCTCAGTGTTGCGCGTATCTTATTAATCTGGAGAGAAGTTGAGCGTTAGGCGGCATAACGTTCCACGGATGCGAGGTGTGCGCCTGATATTCTGGCTGGGAATGTCCCAAAAATATGGAATCAACTCTTGGATTGTTCAAATCGGACTTCGGACAGCAGAGATACACGGAAAACGGATTACAGCAGAGGTACCAACATTAATGTGCTCGTTTGCTCTGCAGATTAAATAAATGGGCGCAGCACGAGGACTTCCCAGATGGATGGATGCGAGATGCAAGCAGATGCGAGCTGATAAGGGGTACTTGGACGATGATTATGATAAGCGTAATGGTTGCGATTACACCAACATTAATGCACCGGATCCTATCAGAACCAAGAAGTTAACCGTCCTTGGGCGAGAGTAGTACTAGGTTGGGTGACCATTGGGAAGTCCTCAAGTTGCGCCTATTTTTTAATCCGGAGAGAGGTCGAGTGCAAGGCTGCATAACGGTTAACGGATACTAGATGCAGGCAAATATTCGGGTTGGGAAGGTCCGAAAAACGCGAAATCAGCTCTTGGATCGAAGAAATCGGGCTCTGGACAGGAGAGATAAACGGAAAATGGTTGTAGCGAAGATACTAAACCGATGAGGACAATAAGAAGAATCAGCTCTTACATCATTGAAATCGGGCTCCGAACGGGAGAGAAACAGAGAAAACGAGTTATAATAGAGGTACTTAGCCGGTGAGGACGATAAGACTAACGAGTTGGGTGGCTATCTGGGAAGTTCTTGCGTTGCGCCCATTTTTTTAATCCAAAGAGAGGCCGAGCGCAACATAACAGATAACGAATGCGAGGTGTGAGCTGATATTTGAGTTAGGAAGGTCCGAGAAATACAGAATTGGTTCTTAGATCATAGAAATCATACCCCGAATGGAAGAGATCTGCACGGCCTCTCTCCAGATTATAGAAATGTGCACAATACGAGGACTTTCCAGGCAGTTCACGAATGTGAGATGCGAGCTGATGTTCGGGTTGATAAGGTCCGAAAAATGCAATGTCGACTTTTGGATCGTCGAAATCGGGCTCTGAACGGGAGAGATACACGAAAAACAGGTTACAACATAGGTCCTTAGGCGGTGAGGAGGATAAGCCTAATGGGTGCGAATATAACAGCATTAATATACCAGATCTCATCACAACTCCGAAGTTAAGCGTGCTCGGGAGAGAGTAGAACTAGGTTGGGTCACCACATGGGAAGTCTTGGTGATTCACCAATCCTGAGAGAGGCTGAGTGCTAGGCAAGATAGGAGTTCACGGATGCGAGGTGGGAGCTGATATTCGGGCTGGCAAAGTCCAACAAATGTGGAATCAGCTCTTGGATCTTTGAAATCAAGCTCCAGACGGGTGAGATACGCGGAAACCGTGCAATACAGAAATAAACAAAGACATTCTCCTTTGCAGCGGCTAGGGCACAGGGAGATGGGGCGGGCGACGGCGTGGCTCGGAGGTGGCGGCGTTGGGCGACGAGGCGCACGCGAGAGGGAGCGTGGTGGCGTCACACAGAGGTGTCTGTGTGGGGACTCGCCCGGCTGGAGCAGAGGTGACGGGCGGGGTGCCGTGCACAAGGGAGCAGCAGGGCGGTGGTACGACCGTTGGGCGAGCAACGACGGCGCAGGAAGCTGGTGCGCCTCACGCGGTGGCTGGTAGTCGGACGACAAGCAGCGCGGAGGAAGGGCATGCGTTATAGGTGGTGAAGTCAACGACCGGCTGGAAGGGGCGGCAGCGCTAGCACCTGCTTTGTCTCGGCAACTTTTTTTATTTTATTTTTAAATTTTTTTGTGTGGTTTTAATTTTTTCATTTTTTTAAATTTTATTAAATAGAGAAAATGCAAATGAAAATGAAGGTGGACAATGGGTCAAGATGGATTTGAGGGATTATGATGATGGTGGTGGTAGTGATGAAAATGATATAGTGATTAGACAACAAGGAAGCAAAATATTAGTAAAAATAAAATAAGAGAAATGAGAGGAAATACCTACTTGAATCTTCGCTGGATTTAGGGAGCAGCTACGATGAACTCATGTTGTCGTCTCGATCCCATTGGTGAAACAAATCGAAGAAGCTATGCGAGCTCGATGGGAAGCTCGTGACACGAGGTCGTTGGTCGTCGCGGATCTCGCTTGAAGGAGATCGTCGCTTGAGGAGGGTGCTTAGTCGCTGTCACCAACAAAACATTCCAACCTCCGTCCTCTCTCTATTACAATCAAATTTAAATAAAAAATAAATAATAAGATAAAGTAGGCTACTAAATTTCAATAAAATATATAGAATAAAAATAGTAGAGAATTTAAAAACGATAAGAAAAATCGTGTATCATTGAAATCGGGTTCCGAACGGGGGAGATATGCGAAAATAGGGAAACAGCAGAGGTACTTAGATAGTGAGGGTGATAAGCAGAATCAACTCTTAAATCGTTGAAATCAAGCTCCATACAGGAGAGATACGCGGAAAATGGGTTACAAAAGAGGTACTTAGCTGGTGAGGACAATAATCTTGACGGGTTGGATGACCATCTGGGAAGTCCTTAGTGTTGCGCGTATCTTATTAATCCGGAGAGAAATTAAGCGTTGGGCGGCATAACGTTCCACGGATGCGAGGTGTGCGCCTGATATTGCGGCAGGGAATGTCCCAAAAATATGGAATCAACTCTTGGATTGTTCAAATCGGGCTTCGGACAGTAGAGATACACGGAAAACGGATTACAGCAGAGGTACCAGCATTAATGTGCTCGTCTGCTCTACAGATTAAATAAATGAGCGCAGCACGAGGACTACCCAGATGGATGGATGCGAGATGCGAGCAGCAAGGTTGCAAAAGTCGGTACTCGATACTCGGTCGGTTGGGTCACTGACTAAGGATCAATCGGTAGTCGGGCGATTAATCGGAAATAGTCGGGCTTTGATCGGCTTTAATTTTTAAATATATAAGTCATTTTTATACTTATATTATAGTATATTTATATAGATTTATATATATTTTCACTATCATAATGAATCAAAAGAAGTAATTGAATTTAAATAAAACATTAAGCGTCTTAGAATAAGTTTGCTTTTAAAAAAGTAATAAACTATGGTATCTCCAAGCAAAAAAATGGTTGAGTAGTGGACTTAGAAGGAATTAGTCGGTACTCGGTCGGCTACCCCATTGACTCGACTAGTCAAACCTACTAGTCAAGGCTAGTCGGGAGACTTTTACAACATTGGCGAGCAGATGCGAGCAGATAAGGGGTACTTGGACGATGATTATGATAAGCGTAATGGTTGCCATTACACCAGCATTAATGCACCGGATCCCATCAGAACTTAGAAGTTAAGCGTCCTTGGGCGAGAGTAGTACTAGGTTGGGTGACCATTGGGAAGTCCTCGTATTGCGCCTATTTTTTAATCCGGAGAGAGGCCGAGTGCAAGGTTGCATAACGATTAACGGATACGAGATGCAAGCAAATATTCGGGTTGGGAAGGATCGAAAAGGCGAAATCAGCTCTCGGATCGAAGAAATCAGGCTCTGGACGGGAGAGATAAATGGAAAATGGTTGCAGCGAAGATACTAAACCAATAAGGACAATAAGAAGAATCAGCTCTTAGGTCAAATCGGGCTCCGAACGGGAGAGAAACATAGAAAAAGAGTTATAATAGAGGTACTTAGCCGGTGAGGACGATAAGACTAACTAGTTGGATGGCTATCTGGGAAGTCCTTGTGTTACGCCCATTTTTTTAATCCGGAGAGAGGCCGAGCGCGAGGCAACATAACGGATAACAAATGCGAGGGGTGAGCTGATATTCGTGTTAGGAAGGTCCGAAAAATACGGAATTGGTTCTTAGATCATAGAAATCATACCCCGAATGGAAGAGATACGCAAAAAATGGGTTACAACAAAGGTACCAGCATTAATCTGCACGGCCTCTCTCCAGATTAAAAAAATGAAAACACGAGGACTTCACGAATGCGAGATGCGAGCTGATATTCGGGTTGGTAAGGTCCGAAAAATGTAATCTCGACTTTTGAATCGTTGAAATCGGGCTCCGAACGGGAGAGATACACGAAAACAGGTTACAACATAGGTCCTTAGGCGGTAAGGAGGATAGGCCTAATGGGTGCGATTATAACAGCATTAATATACCGGATCCCATCACAACTCCGATGTTAAGCGTGCTCGGGAGAGAGTAGTACTAGGTTGGGTCACCACATGGGAAGTCTTGGTGTTTCACCCATTTTCTTAATCCTGAGCGAGGCTGAGTGCTAGGCAACATAGGAGTTTATGGATGCGAGGTGAGAGCTGATATTCGGGTTGGGAATGTCCACAAAGTGTGGAATCAGCTCTTGGATCTTTGAAATCAAGCTTCGGACGGGTGAGATACGCGGAAAACGGGTTACAGATTAGCATTAAAAAACACAGAGCTATCCGTGCAATACAGAAATAAACAAAGACATTCTCCTTTGCAGCGGCTAGGGCACAGGGAGATGGGGGTGGGCGACGGCGCGGCTCAAAGGTGGCGGCACTGGGCGGCGAGGCGCACGCGGGAGGGAGCGTGGTTGCGTCATACAAGAGGTGTCTATGTGGGGACTCGCCCGACTGGAGCAGAGGTGACGGTCGGGGCGTCGTGCGCAAGGGAGCAGTAAGGTGGTGGTACGACCGTTGGGCGAGCAACGACGGCGCAGGAAGCTGGTGCGCCTCACGCGGTGGCTGGTAGGCGGACGGCAAGCGGCGCGGAGGAAGGGCATGAGCTATAGGTGGCGAAGTCGACGACCAGCTGGAAGGGGCAGCAGCGCTGGCACCTGCTTTGTCTCGGAAACTTTTTTATTTTATTTTTAAATTTTTTGTGTGGTTTTAATTTTTTTAAATTTTTTTAATTTTATTAAATAGAGAAAAATGTAAATGAAGGTAGACAATGGGTCAAGATGGATTTGAGGGATTATGATGACGGTAGTGGTGGTGGTGGTGATGAAAATGATATAGTGATTAGACAACAAGGAAACAAAACATTAGTAAAAATAAAATAAGAGAAATGAGAGGAAATAGTTACATGAATCTTCGTCGGATTTACGAAGCAACTACGATGAACTCAAGTTGTCGTCTCGATCCGATTAGTGAAACAAATCGAAGAAGCTATGCGAGCTCGATGGGAAGCTCGTGACGCGAGGTCGTTGGTCGTCGTGGATCTCGCTTGAAGGAGATCGTCGCTAGAAGAGGATGCTTAGTCGCTTTCACCAGCAAAACAGTCCAAGCTCCGTCCTCTCTCTATTACAATCAAATTTAAATAAAAAATAAACAATGAGATAAAGTAGGCTACTAAATTTCAATAAAATATATAGAATAAAAATAGTGGAGAATTTAAAAACGATAAGAAAAATCATGTATCATTGAAATCGGGTTCCGGACGGGGGAGATATGCGGAAATAGGGAAACAACAGAGGTACTTAGCTAGTGAGGGCGATAAGCAGAATCTGCTCTTAAATCGTTGAAATCAAGCTCCATACAGAAGAGATAAACGGAAAATGGGTAACAAAAGAGGTACTTAGCTGGTGAGGACAATAATCCTGACGGGTTGGATGACCATCTGGGAAGTCCTCAGTGTTGCGCGTATCTTATTCATCCGGAGAGAAGTTGAGCGTTAGGCGGCATAACATTCCACAGATGCGAGGTGTGCGCATGATATTCCAGCTGGGAATGTCCCAAAAATATGGAATCAACTCTTGGATTGTTCAAATCGGGCTTCGGACAGCAGAGATACACGGAAAATGGATTACAGCAGAGGTACCAACATTAATGTGCTCGTTTGCTCTACAGATTAAATAAATGGGCGCAGCACGAGGACTTCCCAGATAGATGGATGCGAGATGCGAGCAGATGCGAGCAGATAAGGGATACTTGGACGATGATTATGATAAGCGTAATGGTTGCGATTACACCAACATTAATGCACCGAATCCCATCAGAACTTAGAAGTTAAGCGTCCTTGGGCGAGAGTAGTACTAGGTTGGGTGACCATTGGGAAGTCCTCGTGTTGCGCCTATTTTTTAATCCGGAGAGAGTCCGAGTGCAAGGCTGCATAACGGTTAACAGATACGAGATGCATGCAAATATTCGGGTTGGGAAGGTCCGAAAAACGCGAAATCAGCTCTTGGATCGAAGAAATCGGTGGACAGTTGAGATAAACGGAGAATGGTTGTAGCGAAGATACTAAACCGATGAGGACGATAAGAAGAATCGGCTCTTAGATCATTGAAATCGGGCTCCGAACGGGAGAGAAACAGAGAAAACGAGTTATAACAGAGGAACTTAGCCGGTGAGGACGATAAGACTAACGAGTTGGGTGGCTATCTGGGAAGTCATTGCGTTGCACCCATTTTTTTAATTCGGAGAGAGCCCGAGCGCGAGGCAACATAACGGATAACGAATGCGAGGTATGAGCTGATATTAGAGTTAGGAAGGTCCGAGAAATACAGAATTGGTTCTTAGATCATAGAAATCATACCCCGAATGGAAGAGATACGCGAAAAATGGGTTACAACAGAGGTACCGGCATTAACTTGCACGGCCTCTCTCCAGATTAAAGAAATGAGCACAATACGAGGACTTCCCAGGCAGTTCACGAATGCGAGTTGCGAGCTGATATTCGGTGTGATAAGGTCCGAAAAATGCAATACCAACTTTTGGATCGTCGAAATCAGGCTCAGAACGGGAGAGATAAACGAAAAAACAGGTTACAACATAGGTCCTTAGGCGGTGAGGAGGATAAGCCTAATGGGTGCGAATATAACAGCATTAATATACCGGATCCCATCACAACTCCGAAGTTAAGCGTGCTCAGGACAGAGTAGTACTAGGTTGGGTCACCACATGGGAAGTCTTGGTGTTTCACCCATTTTTTAATCCAGAGAGAGGTTGAGTGCTAGGCGACATAGGAGTTCACGGATGCGAGGTGTGAGCTGATATTCGGGTTGGGAAAGTCCAAAAAATGTGGAATCAGCTCTTGGATCAATGAAATCAAGCTCTGGACGGGTGAGATACGCGGAAAACGGGTTACAAATTAGCATTAAAAAACACACAGCTATCCGTGCAATACAGAAATAAACAAAGACATTCTCCTTTGCAGCGGCTAGGGCACAGGGAGATGGGGGCGTGCGACGGCGCGGCTCAGAGGTGGCGGTGCTGGGCGGCGAGGCGCACGCGGGAGGGAGCGTGGTGGCGTCACACAAGAGGTGTCAGTGTGGGGACTCGCCCGGCTGGAGCAGAGGTGACGGGCGGGGCGCCGTGCGCAAGGGAGCAGCAGGGTGGTGGTACGACCGTTGGGCGAGCAACGACGGCGCAGGAAGCTGGTGCGCCTCACGCGGTGGCTGGTATGCGGACGGCAAGCGGCGCGGAGGAAGGGTATGGGTTATAGGTGGTGAAGTCGACGACCGGCTGGAAGGGGCGGCAGCGCTGGCACCTGCTTTATCTCGGCAACTTTTTTATTTTATTTTAAAATTTTTTTGTGTTTTTAATTTTTTAGTTTTTTAAATTTTATTAAATAGAGAAAAATGCAAATGAAAATGAAGGTGGACAATGGGTCAAGATGGATTTGAGGGATTATGATGATGGTAGTGGTGGTGATGAAAATGATATAGTGATTAGACAATAAGGAAACAAAATATTAGTAAAAATAAAATAAGAGAAATGAGAGGAAATACTTACATGGATCTTCACCGGATTTAAGGAGCAGCTACGATGAACTCATGCTGTCGTCTCGATCCGATTGGTGAAACAAATCGAAGAAGCTATGCGAGCTCGATGGAATGCTCGTGACGCGAGGTCGTTGGTCGTCGCGGATCTCGCTTGAAGGAGATCGTCGCTTGAGGAGGATGCTTAGTCGCTGTCACCAACAAAACAGTCCAGCTCCGTCTTCTCTCTATTACAATCAAATTTAAATAAAAAATAAATAATAAGATAAAGTAGGCTACTAAATTTCAATAAAATATATAGAATAAAAATAGTGGAAAATTTAAAAACGATAAGAATAATCATGTATCAAATAAACCGGGTTCCGGACGGGGGAGATATGCGGAAATAGGGAAACAGCAGAGGTACTTAGCTAGTGAGGGCGAGCTCCATACAGGAGAGATACGCGGAAAATGGGTTACAAAAGAGGTACTTAGCTGGTGAGGACAATAATCCTGACGGGTTGGATGACCATCTGGGAAGTCCTCAGTGTTGCGTGTATCTTATTAATCTGGAGAGAAGTTGAGCGTTAGGCGGCATAACGTTCCACGGATGCAAGGTGTGCGCCTGATATTCCAGCTGGGAATGTCCCAAAAATATGGAATCAACTCTTGGATTGTTCAAATCGGACTTCGGACAGCGGAGATACACGGAAAACGGATTACAGCAGAGGTACCAACATTAATGTGCTCGTTTGCTCTGCAGATTAAATAAATGGGCGCAGCACGAGGACTTCCCAGATGGATGGATGCGAGATGCGAGCAGATGCGAGCTGATAAGGGGTACTTGGACGATGATTATGATAAGTGTAATGGTTGCGATTACACCAGCATTAATGCACCGGATCCCATCAGAACCTAGAAGTTAAGCGTCCTTGGGCGAGAGTAGTACTAGGTTGGGTGACCATTGGGAAGTCCTCAAGTTGTGCCTATTTTTTAATCCGGAGAGAGGCCGAGTGCAAGGTTGCATAACGGTTAACGGATACTAAATGCAGGCAAATATTCGGGTTGGGAAGGTTCGAAAAACACGAAATCAGCTCTTGGATCGAAGAAATCGGGCTCTGGACAGGAGCGATAAACGGAAAACAGTTGTAGCGAAGATACTAAACCGATGAGGACAATAAGAAGAATCAGCTCTTACATCATTGAAATCGGGCTCCGAACGGGAGAGAAACAGAGAAAACGAGTTATAACAGAGGTACTTAGCTGGTGAGGACGATAAGACTAACGAGTTGGGTGGCTATCTGGGAAGTCATTGCGTTGTGTATGAGCTGATATTTGAGTTAGGAAGGTCCGAGAAATACAGAATTGGTTCTTAGATCATAGAAATCATACCCCGAATGGAAGAGATATGCGAAAAATGGGTTACAACAGAGGTACCAGCATTAATCTGCACGGCCTCTCTCCAGATTAAAGAAATGAGCACAATACGAGGACTTCCCAGGCAGTTCACGAATGCGAGATGCGAGCTGATATTCGGGTTGATAAGGTACGAAAAATGCATTGTCAACTTTTGGATCGTCGAAATCGGGCTCCGAACGGGAGAGATACACGAAAAACAGGTTACAACATAGGTCCTTACGCGGTGAGGAGGATAAGCCTAATGGGTGTGAATATAACAGCATTAATATACCGGATCCCATCACAACTCCGAAGTTAAGCATGCTCGGGAGAGAGTAGTACTAGGTTGGGTCACCACATGGGAAGTCTTGGTGTTTCACCCATTTTTTTTAATCCAGAGAGAGGTTGAGTGCTAGGCGACATAGGAGTTCACGGATGCGAGGTGTGAGCTGATATTCGGGTTGGGAAAGTCCAAAAAATGTGGAATCAGCTCTTGGATATATGAAATCAAGCTCCGGACGGGTGAGATACGCGTAAAACGGGTTACAGATTAGCATTAAAAAACACACAGCTATCCGTGCAATACAGAAATAAACAGACATTCTCCTTTGCAACGGCTAGGGCACAGGGAGATGGGGGCGGGCGACAGCGCAGCTCGGAGGTGGCGGCGCTGGGCGGCGAGGCATACGCGGGAGGGAGCGTGGTGGCGTGCACAATAGGTGTCAGTGTGGGGACTCGCCCGGCTGGAGCAGAGGTGACGGGCGGGGCACCGTGCGCAAGGGAGCAGCAAGGTGGTGGTACGACCGTTGGGCGAGCAACGACGGCGCAGGAAGCTGATGCGCCTCACGCGGTGGCTGGTATGTAGACGGCAAGCGGCGCGGAGGAAGGGCATGTGTTATAGGTGGCGATGTCGACGACCGACTGGAAGGGGCGGCAACGCTGGCACATGCTTTATCTCGGCAACTTTTTATATTATTTTTAAATTTTTTTGTGTGGTTTTAATTTTTTAAATTTTTTAAATTTTATTAAATAGACAAAAATACAAATGAAAATGAAGGTTGACAATGGGTGAAGATGGATTTGAGGGATTATGATGATGGTAGTGGTGGTGATGAAAACATATAGTGATTAGACAATAAGGAAACAAAATATTAGTAAAAATAAAATCAGAGAAATGAGAGGAAATACTTACCTGGATCTTCGTCGGATTTACGAAGCAGCTACGATGAACTCATGTTGTCGTCTCGATCCAATTGGTGAAACAAATCGAAGAAGCTATGCGAGCTTGATGGAATGCTCGTGACGCGAGGTCGTTGGTCGTCGCGGATCTCGCTTGAAGGAGATCGTCGCTTGAGGAGGATGCTTAGTCGCTGTCACCAACAAAACAGTCCAGCTCCGTCCTCTCTCTATTACAAACAAATTTAAATAAAAAATAAATAATAAGATAAAGTAGGCGACTAAATTTCAATAAAATATATAGAATAAAAATAGTGGAAAATTTAAAAACGATAAGAAAAATCGTGTATCATTGAAGCCGGGTTCCGGACGGGGGAGATATGCGGAAATAGGGAAACAGCAGAGGTACTTAGCTAGTGAGGGCGAGCTCCATACAGGAGAGATACGCGGAAAATCGGTTACAAAAGAGGTACTTAGCTGGTGAGGACAATAATCCTGACGGGTTGGATGACCATCTGGGAAGTCCTCAGTGTTGCGCGTATCTTATTAATCTGGAGAGAAGTTGAGCGTTAGGCGGCATAACGTTCCACGGATGCGAGGTGTGCGCCTGATATTCTGGCTGGGAATGTCCCAAAATATGGAATCAACTCTTGGATTGTTCAAATCGGACTTCGGACAGCAGAGATACACGGAAAACGGATTACAGCAGAGGTACCAACATTAATGTGCTCGTTTGCTCTGCAGATTAAATAAATGGGCGCAGCACGAGGACTTCCCAGATGGATGGATGCGAGATGCAAGCAGATGCGAGCTGATAAGGGGTACTTGGACGATGATTATGATAAGCGTAATGGTTGCGATTACACCAACATTAATGCACCAGATCCTATCAGAACCAAGAAGTTAAGCGTCCTTGGGCGAGAGTAGTACTAGGTTGGGTGACCATTGGGAAGTCCTCAAGTTGCGCCTATTTTTTAATCCGGAGAGAGGCCGAGTGCAAGGCTGCATAACGGTTAACGGATACTAGATGCAGGCAAATATTCGGGTTGGGAAGGTCCGAAAAACGCGAAATCAGCTCTTGGATCGAAGAAATCGGGCTCTGGACAGGAGAGATAAACGGAAAATGGTTGTAGCGAAGATACTAAACCGATGAGGACAATAAGAAGAATCAGCTCTTACATCATTGAAATCGGGCTCCGAACGGGAGAGAAACAGAGAAAACGAGTTATAATAGAGGTACTTAGCCGGTGAGGACGATAAGACTAACGAGTTGGGTGGCTATCTGGGAAGTTCTTGCGTTGCGCCCATTTTTTTAATCCAAAGAGAGGTCGAGCGCAACATAACAGATAACGAATGCGAGGTGTGAGCTGATATTTGAGTTAGGAAGGTCCGAGAAATACAGAATTGGTTCTTAGATCATAGAAATCATACCCCGAATGGAAGAGATCTGCACGGCCTCTCTCCATATTATAGAAATGTGCACAATACGAGGACTTTCCAGGCAGTTCACGAATGTGAGATGCGAGCTGATGTTCGGGTTGATAAGGTCCGAAAAATGCAATGTCAACTTTTGGATCGTCGAAATCGGGCTCTGAACGGGAGAGATACACGAAAAACAGGTTACAACATAGGTCCTTAGGCGGTGAGGAGGATAAGCCTAATGGGTGCGAATATAACAGCATTAATATACCAGATCTCATCACAACTCCGAAGTTAAGCGTGCTCGGGAGAGAGTAGTACTAGGTTGGGTCACCACATGGGAAGTCTTGGTGTTTCACCCATTTTTTTAATCCAGAGAGAGGTTGAGTGCTAGGCAACATAGGAGTTCACGGATGCGAGGTGTGAGCAGATATTCGGGTTGGGAAAGTCCAAAAAATGTGGAATCAGCTCTTGGATCTATGAAATCAAGCTCCGGACGGGTGAGATACGCGGAAAACGGGTTACAGATTAGCATTAAAAAACACACAGCTATCCGTGCAATACAGAAATAAATAAAGACATTCTCCTTTGCAGCGGCTAGGGCACAAGGAGATGGGGGCGGGCGACGGCGCGGCTCGGAGGTGGCAGCACTGGGCGGCGAGGCGCACGCGGGAGGGAGCGTGGTGGTGTCACACAAGAGGTGTCAGTGTGAGGACTCGCTCGGCAGGAGCAGAGGTGACGGGCGGGGCGCCGTGCGCAAGGGAGCAGCAGGGTGGTGGTACGACCGTTGGGTGAGCAACGACGGCGCAGGAAGCTGGTGCGCCTCACGCGGTGGCTGGTATGCGGACGGCAAGCGGCGCGGAGGAAGGGCATGTGTTATAGGTGGTGAAGTCGATAACCGGCTGGAAGGGGCGGCAGCGCTGGCACCTGCTTTATCTTGGCAACTTTTTTATTTTATTTTAAAATTTTTTTATGTGGTTTTAATTTTAAATATTTTTATTAAATAGAGAAAAATGCAAATGAAAATGAAGGTTGACAATGGGTCAAGATGGATTTGAGGGATTATGATGATGGTAGTGGTGGTGATGAAAATGATATAGTGATTAGACAATAAGGAAACAAAATATTAGTAAAAATAAAATTTGAGAAATGAGAGGAAATACTTACCTGGATCTTCGCCGGATTTACGGAGCAGTTATAATGAACTCATGTTGTCGTCTCGATCCGATTAATGAAACAAATCGAAGAAGCTATGCGAGCTCGATGGAATGCTCGTGACGCGAGGTCGTTGGTCGTCGCGGATCTCGCTTGAAGGAGATCGTCGCTTGAGGAGGATGCTTAGTCGCTGTCACCAACAAAACAGTCCAGCTCCGTCCTCTCTCTATTACAATCAAATTTAAATAAAAAATAAATAATAAGATAAAGTATAAATTTCAATAAAATATATAGAATAAAAATAGTGGAAAATTTAGAAACGATAAGAAAAATCATGTATCAATTAAACCGGGTTCCGGACGGGGGAGATATGTGGAAATAGGGAAACAGCAGAGGTACTTAGCTAGTGAGGGCGAGCTCCATACAGGAGAGATACGCGGAAAATGAGTTACAAAAGAGGTACTTAGCTGGTGAGAACAATAATCCTGACGGGTTGGATGACCATCTGGGAAGTCCTCAGTGTTGCGCGTATCTTATTAATCTGGAGAGAAGTTGAGCGTTAGGCGGCATAACGTTCCACGGATGCGAGGTGTGCGCCTGATATTCCGGCTGGGAATGTCCCAAAAATATGGAATCAACTCTTGGATTGTTCAAATCGGACTTCGGACAACAGAGATACACGGAAAACGGATTACAGCAGAGGTACCAACATTAATGTGCTCGTTTGCTCTGCAGATTAAATAAATGGGCGCAGCACGAGGACTTCCCAGATGGATGGATGCGAGATGCAAGCAGATGCGAGCTGATAAGGGTACTTGGACGATGATTATGATAAGCGTAATGGTTGCGATTACACCAACATTAATGCACCGGATCCTATCAGAACCAAGAAGTTAAGCGTCCTTGGGCGAGAGTAGTACTAGGTTGGGTGACCATTGGGAAGTCCTCAAGTTGCGCCTATTTTTTAATCCGGAGAGAGGCCGAGTGCAAGGCTGCATAACGGTTAACGGATACTAAATGCAGGCAAATATTCGGGTTGGGAAGGTCCGGAAAACGCGAAATCAGCTCTTGGATCAAAGAAATCGGGCTCTGGACACGAGAGATAAACGGAAAATCGTTGTAGCGAAGATACTAAACCGATGAGGACGATAAGAAGAATCAGCTCTTAGATCATTGAAATCGGCTCCGAACGGGAGAGAAACAGAGAAAAGGAGTAATAACAGAGATACTTAGCCGATGAGGACGATAAGACTAACGAGTTGGGTGGCTATCTGGGAAGTCCTTGCGTTGCGCCCATTTTTTTAATCCAAAGAGAGGCCGAGCGCGAGGCAACACAACGGATAACGAATGCGAGGTGTGAGCTGATATTTGAGTTAGGAAGGTCCGAGAAATACGGAATTAGTTCTTAGATCATAGAAATCATACCCTGAATGGAAGAGATACGCGAAAAATGGGTTACAACAGAGGTACCCGCATTAATCTGCACGGCCTCTCTCCATATTAAAAAATGAGCACAACACGAGGACTTCCCAGGCAGTTCACGAATGTGAGATGCGAGCTGATAAGGTCCGAAAAATGCAATGTCGACTTTTGGATCATTGAAATCGGGCTCCGAACGGGAGAGAGACACGAAAACGGGTTACAACAAAGGTCCTTAGGCGGTGAGGAGGATAAGCCTAATAGGTGCGATTACAACAGCATCAATATACCGGATTCCATCACAACTCCGAAGTTAAGCGTGCTCGGGAGAAAGTAGTACTAGGTTGGGTCACCACATGGGAAGTCTTGGTGTGTCACCCATTTTTTAAATCATGAGAGAGGCTGAGTGCTAGGCGACATAGGAGTTCACGATGCGAGGTGTGAGCTGATATTCGGGTTGGGAAAGTCCAAAAATGCGGAATTAGCTCTTGGATCTTTGAAATCAAGCTTCGGATGGGTGAGATACGCGGAAAACGGGTTACAGATTAGCATTAAAAAACACAGAGCTATCCGTGCAATACAGAAATAAACAAAGACATTCTCCTTTGCAACGGCTAGGGCACAGGGAGATAGGGGCGAGCGACGGCGCGGCTCGGAGGTGGCGGCACTGGGCGGCGAGGCGCACGCAGAGGGAGCGTGGTGGCGTCACAAAGAGGTGTCAGTGTGGGGACTCGCCCGGCTGAAGCAGAGGTGACGGGGGGCGTCGTGCGCAAGGGAGCAGCAGGGCGGTGGTACGACCATTGGGCGAGCAACGGCGGCGCAGGAAGCTAGTGCGCCTCACGCGATGGCTGGTAGGCGGACAGCAAGCGGCGCGGAGGAAGGGCAACGACCGGCTGGAAGGGGCGGCAGCGCTGGCAAAGCAGGCGTTATAGGTCGCGAAGTCAACGACCGGCTGGAAGGGGCGGCAGCGCTGGCACCTGCTTTGTCTCAGCAATTTTTTTATTAATTTTTAAAAAAAATTTTTGTGGTTTTAATTATTTTTATTTTTCTAATTTTTTTAATTTTATTAAATAGAGAAAAATGCAAATGAAAATGAAGGTGGACAATGGGTCAAGATGGATTTGAGGGATTATGATGATGGTGGTGGTGGTGGTGAAAATGATACAGTGATTAGACAACAAGGAAACAAAATATTAGTAAAAATAAAATAAGAGAAATGAGAGGAAATACTTACCTGAATCTTCGCCGGAATTACGGAGCAGCTACGATGAACTCAAGTTGTCGTCTCGATCCGATTGGTGAAACAAATCGAAGAAGCTATGTGATCTCGATGGGAAGCTCGTGACGCGAGGTCGATGGTCGTCGCGGATCTCGCTTGAAGGAGATCGTCGCTTGAAGAGGATGCTTAGTCGCTGTCACCAACAAAACAGTCCAAGCTCCGTCCTCTCTCTATTACAATCAAATTTAAATAAAAAATAAGATAAATAACGTTCCACGGATGTGAGGTGTGTGCCTGATATTCCGGCTGGGAATGTCCTAAAAATATGGAATCAACTCTTGGATTGTTCAAATCGGGCTGCGGACAGCAGAGATACACGGAAAACGGATTACAGCAGAGGTACCAACATTAATGTGCTCGTTTGCTCTACAGATTAAATAAATGGGCGCAGCACGAGGACTTCCAAGATGGATGGATGCGAGATGCGAGCAGCTGCGAGTAGATAAGGGGTACTTGGACGATGATTATGATAAGCGTAATGGTTGCGATTACACCAGTATTAATGCACCGGATCCCATCAGAACTTAGAAGTTAAGTGTCCTTGGGCGAGAGTAGTACTAGGTTGGGTGACCATCGGGAAGTCCTCGTATTGCGCCTATTTTTTAATCCGGAGAGAGGCCGAGTGCAAGGCTGCATAACGGTTAACGGATACGAGATGCAGGCAAATATTCGGGTTGGGAAGGTCCGAAAAACGCGAAATCAGCTCTTAGATCGAAGAAATCGGGCTCTGGACGGGAGAGATAAACGGAAAATGGTTGCAGCGAAGATACTAAACCGATGAGGATGATAAGAAGATTCAGCTCTTAGATCATTGAAATCGGGCTCCAAACGGGAGAGAAACACAGAAAACGAGTTATAACAGAGGTACTTAGCCGGTGAGGACGATAAGGACTAACGAGTTGGGTGGCTATCTGGGATGTCCTTGTGTTGCGTCCATTTTTTAATCCGGAGAGAGGCCGAGCGCGAGGCAACATAACGGATAACGAATGCGAGGTGTGAGCTGATATTCGTGTTAGGAAGGTCCGAAAAATACAGAATTGGTTCTTAGATCATAGAAATCATACCCCGAATGGAAGAGATACGCGACAAATGGGTTATAACAGAGGTACCAGCATTAATCTGCACGGCCTCTCTCCAGATTAAAAAAATGAGCACAACACGAGGACTTCCCAGGCAGTTCACGAATGCGAGATGCGAGCTGATATTCGGGTTGGTAAGGTCCGAAAAATGCAATGTCGACTTTTGGATCGTTGAAATCGGGCTCTGAACGGGAGAGATACACGAAAAACAGGTTACAACATAGGTCCTTAGGCGGTGAGGAGGATAATCCTAATGGGAGCGATTATAACAACATTAATATACCGGATCCCATCACAACTTCGAAGTTAAGCGTGCTCGGGAGACAGTAGTACTAGGTCGGGTCACCACATGGGAAGTCTTGGTGTTTCACCCATTTTTTTAATCCTGAGAGAAGTTGAGTGCTAGGCGACATAGGAGTTCACGAATGCAAGGTGTGAGCTGATATTCGGGTTGGGAAAGTCCAAAAAATGTGGAATCAGCTCTTGGATCTTTGAAATCAAGCTCCGAACAGGTGAGATACGCGGAAAACGGGTTACAGATTAGCATTAAAAAACACACAGCTATCAGTGCAATACAGAAATAAACAAAGACATTCTCCTTTGCAGCGGCTAGGGCAAAGGGAGATGGGGGCGGGCGGCGGCGCGGCACAGAGGTGGCGGCGTTGGGCGGCGAGGCGCACGCGGGAGGGAGCATGGTGGCGTCACACAAGAGGTGTCAGTGTGGGAACTCACCCGGCTGGAGCAGAGGTGACGGGCGAGGCGTCGTGCGCAAGGGAGCAACAGGGCAATGGTACGACCGTTGCGTGAGCAACGACGACGCAGGAAGCTGGTGCACCTCACATGGTGGCTGGTTGGCGGTCGGCAAGCGGCGCGAAGGAAGGGCATGCGTTATAGGTGGCGAAGTCGACGACCGGCTGGAAGGGGCGGCAGCGCTGGCACCAGCTTTGTCTCGGCAACTTTTTTATTTTATTTTTAATTTTTTGTGTGGTTTTATTTTTTAATTTTTTTAATTTTATTAAATAGAGAAAAATGCTAATGAAAATGAAGGTGGACAATAGGTCAAGATGGATTTGAGGGATTATGATGATGGTGGTGGTGGTGATGAAAATGATATAGTGATTAGACAACAAGGAAACAAAATATTAGTAAAAATAAAATAAGAAAAATGAGAGGAAATACTTACCTGAATCTTCGCCGGATTTACGAAGCAGCTACGATGAACTCATGTTGTCGTCTCGATCTGATTGGTGAAACAAATCGAAGAAGCTATGCGAGCTCGATGGGAAGCTCGTGACGCGAGGTCGTTAGTCGTCGCGGATCTCTCGCTTGAAGGAGATCGTCGCTTGAGGAGGATGCTTAGTCCCTGTCACCAACAAAACAGTCCAAGCTCCGTCCTCTCTCTATCACAATCAAATTTAAATAAATAATAAATAATAAGATAAAGTAGGCTACCAAATTTCAATAAAATATATAGAATAAAAATATTGGAGAATTTAAAAACGATAAGAAAAATCGTGTATCATTGAAATCGGGCTCCGAACGGGAGAGAAACACAGAAAACGAGTTATAACAGAGGTACTTAGCCGGTGAGGACGATAAGACTAACGAGTTGGGTGGCTATCTGGGAAGTCCTTGTGTTGCATACATTTTTTTAATCCGGAGAGAGGCCGAGCGCGAGGCAACATAACGGATAACGAATGCGAGGTGTGAGCTGATATTCGTGTTAGGAAGGTCCGAAAAATACAGAATTGGTTCTTAGATCATAGAAATCATACCCCGAATGGAAGAGATACGCGACAAATGGGTTACAACAGAGGTACCAGCAACAATCTGCACGGCCTCTCTTTAGATTAAAAAAATGAGCACAATACGAGGACTTCACAGGTAGTTCACGAATGCGAGATGCGAGCTGATATTCGGGTTGGTAAGGTCCAAAAAATGCAATGTCGACTTTTGGATCGTTGAAATCGGGCTCCGAACGGGAGAGATAAACGAAAAACAGGTTACAACATAGGTCCTTAGGCGGTGAGGAGGATAAGACAAATGGGTGCGATTATAACAGCATTAATATACCGGATCCCATCACAACTCTGAAGTTAAGCATGCTCGGGGGAGAGTAGTATTAGGTTGGGTCACCACATGGGAAGTCTTCGTGTTTCGCCCATTTTTTTAACTTTGAGAGAGGTTGAGTGCTAGGCGACATAGGAGTTCACGGATGCGAGGTGTGAGCTGATATTCGAGTTGGGAAAGTCCAAAAAATGTGGAATCAGCTCTTGGTATCTTATTAATCCGGAGAGAAGTTGAGCGTTAGGCGACATAACATTCCACGGATGCGAGGTGTGCGCCTGATATTCTGGCTGGGAATGTCCCAAAAATATGGAATCAACTCTTGGATTGTTCAAATCGGGCTTCGGACAGCAGAGATACATGGAAAACGGATTACAGCAGAGGTACCAACACATTAATGTGCTCGTTTGCTCTACAGATTAAATAAATGGGCGAAGCACGAGGACTTCCCAGATGGATGGATGCGAGATGTGAGCAGATGCGAAGAGATAAGGGGTACTTGGACGATGATTATGATAAGCGTAATGGTTGCGATTACACCAATATTAATGCACCGGATCCCATCAGAACTTAGAAGTTAAGAGTCCTTGGAAGAGAGTAGTACTAGGTTGGGTGACCATTGGGAAGTCCTCGTGTTGCGCCTATTTTTTAATCCGGAGAGAGGTCGAGTGCAAGGCTGCATAACGGTTAACGGATATGAGATGCAGGCAAATATTCGGGTTGGGAAGGTCCGAAAAACGCGAAATCAGCTCTTGGATCGAAGAAATCGGGCTCTGGACGGGAGAGATAAACGGAAAATGGTTGCAGCGAAGATACTAAACCGATGAGGACGATAAGAAGAATCAGCTCTTAGATAACTGAAATCGGGCTCCGAACGGAAGAGAAACACAGAAAACGAGTTATAACAGAGGTACTTAGCCGGTGAGGACGATAAGACTAACGAGTTGGGTGGCTATCTGGGATGTCCTTGTATTGCGTCCATTCTTTTAATCCGGAGAGAGGACGAGCGCGAGGCAACATAACGGATAACGAATGCGAGGTGTGAGCTGATATTCGTGTTAGGAAGGTCCGAAAAATACAGAACTGATTCTTAGATCATAGAAATCATACCCCGAATGGAAGAGATACGCGACAAATGGGTTATAACAGAGGTACCAGCATTAATCTGCACGGCCTCTCTCCAGATTAAAAAAATGAGCACAACACAAGGACTTCCCAGGCAGTTCACGAATGCGAGATGCGAGCTGATATTCGGGTCGGTAAGGTCCGAAAAATGCAATGTCGACTTTTGGATCGTTGAAATCGGGCTCCGGACGGGAGAGATACACGAAAAACAAGTTACAACATAGGTCGTTAGGCGGTGAGGAGGATAAGCCTAATGGGTGCGATTATAACAGCATTAATATACCGGATCCCATCACAACTCCGAAGTTAAGCGTGCTCGGGAGAGAGTAGTACTAGGTTGGGTCACCACATGGGAAGTCTTGGTGTTTCACCCTTTCTTTTAATCCTGAGAGAGGTTGAGTGCTAGGCGACATAGGAGTTCACGAATTCGAGGTGTGAGCTGATATTCGGATTGGGAAAGTCCAAAAATGTGGAATCAACTCTTGGATCTTTGAAATCAAGCTCCGGTCGGGTGAGATACGCGGAAAACGGGTTACAGATTAGCATTAAAAAACACACAGCTATCCGTGCAATACAGAAATAAACAAAAACATTCTCCTTTGCAGCGGCTAGGGCACAGGGAGATGGGGGCGGGCGACGGCGCGGCTCGGAGGTGGCGGCGTTGGGCGGCGAGGCGCACGCAGGAGTGAGCGTGGTGGCGTCATACAAGAGGTGTCATTGTGGGGACTGGCCCGGCTGGAGCAGAGGTGACGGGCGGGGCACCGTACGCAAGGGAGCAGCAGGGCGGTGATACGACCGTTGCGCGAGCAACGACAGTACAGGAAGCTGTTGTGCCTCACACGGTGGCTGGTAGGCGGTCGGCAAGCGGCGCGGAGGAAGGGCATGCGTTATAGGTGGCGAAGTCGACGACCGGCTGGAAGGGGCGGCAGCGCTGACACCTGCTTTGTCTCGGCAACTTTTTTATTTTATTTTTAATGTTTTTGTGTGGTTTAAATTTTTTTAATTTTTTTAATTTTATTAAATAGAGAAAATGCTAATGAAAATGAAGGTGGACAATGGGTCAAGATGGATTTGAGGGATTATGATGATGGTGGTGGTGGTGATGAAAATGATATAGTGATTAGACAACAAGGAAACAAAATATTAGTAAAAATAAAATAAGAGAAATGAGAGGAAATACTTACCTGAATCTTCGCCGGAATTACGGAGCAGCTACGATGAACTCATGTTATCGTCTCGATCCGATTGGTGAAACAAATTGAAGAAGCTATGCGAGCTCGATGGGAAGCTCGTGACGCAAGGTTGTTGGTCGTCGTGGATCTCGCTTGAAGGAGATCGTCGCTTGAGGAGGATGCTTAGTCGATGTCACCAACAAAACAGTCCAAGCTCCGTCCTCTCTCTATTACAATCAAATTTAAATAAAAAATAAATAATAAGATAAAGTAGGCTACCAAATTTCAATAAAATATATAGATTAAAAATAGTGGAGAATTTAAAAACGATAAGAAAACTCGTGTATCATTGAAATCGGGTTCCGGACGGGGGAGATGCGGAAATAGGGAAACAACAGAGATACTTAGCTAGGGAAACAGCTCTTAAATCATTGAAATCAAGCTCCATACAGGAGAGATACGCGGAAAATGGGTTACAAAATAGGTACTTAGCTGGTGAGGACAATAATCCTGACAGGTTGGATGACCATCTGGGAAGTCCTCAGTGTTGCGCGTATCTTATTAATCCGGAGAGAAGTTGAGCGTTAGGCGACAACGTTCCACGGATGCGAGGTGTGCGCCTGATATTCCGGCTGGGAATGTCCCAAAAATATGGAATCAACTCTTGGATTGTTCAAATCGGGCTTCGGACAGCAGAGATACACGGAAAACGGATTACAGCAGAGGTACCAACATTAATGTGCTCGTTTGCTCTACAGATTAAATAAATGGGCACAGCACGAGGACTTCCCAGATGGATGGATGCGAGATGCGAGCAGATGGGAGTAGATAAGGGGTACTTGGACGACGATTATGATAAGCGTTATGGTTGCGATTACACCAGCATTAATGCATCGGATCCCATCAGAACTTAGAAGTTAAGCGTCCTTGGGCGAGAGTAGTACTAGGTTGGGTAACCATTGGGAAGTCCTCGTGTTGCGCCTATTTTTTAATCCGGAGAGAGGCCGAGTGCAAGGCTGCATAACGGTTAACGGATACGAGACGCAGGCAAATATTCGGGTTGGGAAGGTCCGAAAAACGCGAAATCAGCTATTGGATCGAAGAAATCGGGCTCTGGACGGGAGAGATAAACGGAAAATGGTTGCAGCGAAGATACTAAACCGATGAGGACGATAAGAAGAATCAGCTCTTAGATAATTGAAATCGGGCTCCGAACGGGAGAGAAACACAGAAAATGAGTTGTAACAGAGGTACTTAGCCGGTGAGGACGATAAGACTAACGAGTTGGGTGGCTATCTGGGAAGTCCTTGTGTTGCATTCATTTTTTTTAATCCGGAGAGAGGCCGAGCGCGGGGCAACATAACGGATAACGAATGCGAGGTGTGAGCTGATATTCGTGTTAGGAAGGTCCGAAAAATACAGAATTGGTTCTTAGATCATAGAAATCATACCCCGAATGGAAGAGATAAGCGACAAATGGGTTACAACAGAGGTACCAACATTAATCTGCATGGACTCTCTCCAGATTAAAAAAATGAGCATAATACGAGGACTTCCCAGGCAGTTCACGAATGCGAGATGCGAGCTGATATTCGGGTTGGTAAGGTCCGAAAAACGCAATGTCGACTTTTGGATCGTTGAAATCGGGCTCCGAACGGGAGAAATGCACGAAAAACGGGTTACAACATAGGTCCTTAGGCGCTGAGGAGGATAAGCCTAATGGGTGCGATTATAACAGCATTAATATACCGGATACCATCACAACTCCGAAGTTAAGCGTGCTCGGGAGAGAGTAGTACTAGGTTGGGTCACCACATGGGAAGTCTTCGTGTTTCACCTATTTTTTTAATCCTGAGAGAGGTTGAGTGCTAGGCGACAGGAGTTCACGGATGCGAGGTGTGAGCTGATATTCGGTTTGGGAAAGTCCAAAAAATGTGGAATCAGCTCTTGGAACTTTAAAATCAAGCTCCGGACGGGTGAGATACGCGGAAAACGGGTTACAGATTAGCATTAAAAAACACACAGCTATCCATGCAATACAGAAATAAACAAAGACATTCTCCTTTGCAGCTGCTAGGGCACAGGGAGATGGGCGCGGGCGACGACGCTGCTCGGAGGTGGCGGCGCTGGGCGGCGAGGCGCACGCGGGAGGGAGCACTGTGGCGTCACAAAAGAGGTGTCAGTGTGGCGACTCGCCCGGCTGGAGCAGAGGTGACGGGCGGGGCGTCGTGCGCAAGGGAGCAGCAGGGCAGTGGTACGACCGTTGCGCGAACAACGACGATGTAGGAAGCTGGTGCGCCTCACTCGGTGGCTGGTAGGCAGACAGCAAGCGGCGCGGAGGAAGGGCAGGCGTTATAGGTGGCGAAGTCGACGATCGGCTGGAAGGGGCGGCAGCGCTGGCAACTGCTTTGTCTCGGCAACTTTTTTATTTTATTTTTAAATTTTCTTGTGTGGTTTTAATTTTTTTTAATTTTATTAAATAGAGAAAAATGCAAACGAAAATGAAGGTGGACTATAGGTAAAGATGGATTTGAGGGATTATGATGATGGTAGTGGTGGTGGTGATGAAAATGATATAGCGATTAGACAACAAGGAAACAAAATATTATTAAAAATAAAATAAGAGAAATGAGAGGAAATACTTACCTGAATCTTCGCCGGATTTACTTAGCAGCTTCGATGAACTCATGTCGTCGTCTCGATCTGATTGGTGAAACAAATTGAAGAAGCTATGCGAGCTCGATGGGAAGCTCGTGACGCGAGGTCGTTGGTCGTCGCGGATCTCTCTTGAAGGAGATCGTCGCTTGAGGAGGATGCTTAGTCGTTGTCACCAACAAAACAATCCAAGCTCCGTCCTCTCTCTATTACAATCAAATTTAAATAAAAAATAAGATAAAGTAGGCTACAAAATTTCAATAAAATATATAGAATAAAAATATTGGAGAATTTAAAAACGATAAGAAAAATCGTGTATCATTGAAATCGGGTTCCGGACGGGGGAGATATGCGGAGATAGGGAAACAGCAGAGGTACTTAGCTAGTGAGGGCGAAGCAGAATCAGCTCTTAAATCGTTGAAATCAAGCTCCATACCGGAGAGATACGCGGAAAATGGGTTACAAAGGAGGAACTTAGCTGGTGAGGACAATAATCCTGACGGGTTGGATGACCATCTGGGAAGTCCTCAGTGTTGCGCGTATCTTATTAATCCGAAGAGAAGTTGAGCGTTAGGCGGCATAACATTCCACGGATGCGAGGTGTGCGCCTGATATTCCGGCTGGGAATGTCCCAAAAATAAGGAAACAACTCTTGGATTGTTCAAATCGGGCTTCGGACAGTATGGATACACGGAAAATAGATTACAGCAGAGGTACCAACATTAATGTGCTCGTTTGCTCTACAGATTAAATAAATGGGCGCAGCATGAGGACTTCCAGATGGATGAATGCGAGATGCGAGCAGATGCGAGTAGAAAATAGGTACTTGGACGATGATTATGATAAGCGTAATGGTTGCGATTACACCAATATTAATGCACCGGATCCCATCAGAACTTAGAAGTTAAGAGTCCTTGGAAGAGAGTAGTACTAGGTTGGGTGACCATTGGGAAGTCCTCGTGTTGCGCCTATTTTTTAATCCGGAGAGAGGTCGAGTGCAAGGCTGCATAACGGTTAACGGAAACTAGATGCAGGCAAATATTCGAGTTGGGAAGGTCCGAAAAACGCGAAATCAGCTCTTGGATCGAAGAAATCGAGCTCTGGACGGGAGAGATAAACGGAAAATGGTTACAACGAAGATACTAAACCGATGAGGACGATAAGAAGAATCAGCTCTTAGATCATTGAAATCGGGCTCCGAACGGGAGAGAAACACAGAAAACGAGTTATAACAGAGGTACTTAGCCGATGAGGACGATAAGACTAACGAGTTGAGTGGCTATCTGGGAAGTCCTTGTGTTGCGCCCATTTTTTTAATCCGGAGAGAGGCAGAGCGCGAGGCAACATAATGGATAACGAATGCGAGGTGTGATCTGATATTCGTGTTAGGAAGGTCCGAAAAATACGGAATTTGTTCTTAGATCATAGAAAAAATACCCTGAATGAAAGAGATACGCGAAAAATGGGTTACAACAGAGGTACCGGCATTAATCTGCACGGCCACTCTCCAGAATAAAAAAATGAGCACAACACGAGGACTTCCCAGGCAGTTCACGAATGCGAGATGCGAGCTGATATTCGGGTTGGTAAGGTCCGACAAATGCAATGTCGACTTTTGGATCCTTGAAATCGGGCTCCGAACGGGAGAGATACACGAAAAACAAGTTACAACATAGGTCCTTCGGCGGTGAGGATGATAAGCCTAATGGGTGCGATTATAACAGCATTAATATACCGGATCCCATCACAACTCCGAAGTTAAGAGTGCTCGGAAGAGAGTAGTACTAGGTTGGGTCACCACATGGGAAGTCTTGGTGTTTCACCCATCTTTTTAACCGTGAGAGAGGTTGAGGGCTAGGCGACATAGGAGTTCACGGATGCGAGGTGTAAGCTGATATTCGGGTTGGGAAAGTCCAAAAAATTTGGAATCAGCTCTTGGATTTTTTAAATCAAGCTCCGGACGGGTGAGATAGCGGAAAACGGGTTACAGATTAGCATTAAAAAACACAGAGCTATCCGTGCAATACAGAAATAAACAAAGACATTCTCCTTTACAGCGGCTAGGGCACAGGGAGATGGGGGCGGGCGACGGCATGGCTCGGAGGTGGTGGCGCTGGGCGACGAGGCGCACGCGGGTGGGAGCGTGGTGGCGTCACACAAGAGGTGTCAGTGTAGGGACTCGCCCAGCTGGAGCAGTGGTGACGGGCGGGGCGCCATGCGCAAGGGAGCAGCAGGGCGGTGGTACTACCGTTGGGCGAGCAACGACGGCACAGGAAGCTGGTGCGCCTCACGCGGTGGCTGGTAGGCGGACGGCAAGCGGCGCGGAGGAAGGGCATGCGTTATAGGTGGTGAAGTCGACGACCGGCTGGAAGGGGCGGCAGCACTGGCACCTGCTTTGTCTCGGCAACTTTTTTATTTTATTTTTAAATTTTTTTGTGTGGTTTAAATTTTTTAGATTTTTTTTAATTTTACTAAATAGAGAAAAATGCAAATGAAAATGAAGATAGACAATGGGTCAAGTGGATTTGAGGGATTATGATGATGGTGGTGGTGGTGATGAAAATGATATAGTGATTAGACAATAAGGAAACAAAATATTAGTAAAAATAAAATAAGAGAAATGAGAGGAAATACTTACCTGAATCTTCGCCGGATTTACGGAGCAGCTACAATAAACTCATGTTGTCGTCTCGATCCGATTGGTGAAGCAAATCGAAGAAGCTATGCGAGCTCGATGGGAAGCTCGTGACGCGAGGTCGTTGGTCGTCGCGGATTCGTTGAGGAGGATGCTTAGTCGCTGTCACCAACAAAACAATCCAAGCTCCGTCCTCTCTCTATTACAATCAAATTTAAATAAAAAATAAAAAATAAGATAAAGTAGGCTACTAAATTTCACTAAAATATATAGAATAAAAATAGTAGAGAATTTAAAAATGATAAGAAAAATCGTGTATCAATGAAATCGGGTTCCGGACGGGGGAGATATGCGGAAATAGGGAAACAACAGAGGTACTTAGCTAGTGAGGGCGATAAGCAGAATCAACTCTTAAATCGTTGAAATCAAGCACCATACAGGAGAGATACGCAGAAAATGGGTTACAAAAGAGGTACTTAGCTGGTGAGAACAATAACCCTGACGGGTTGGATGACAATCTGGGAAGTCCTCAGTGTTGCGCGTATCTTATTAATCCGGAGAGAAGTTGAGCTTTAGGCGGCATAACGTTCCACGGATGCGAGGTGTGCGCCTGATATTCCGACTGGGAATGTCCCAAAAATCTGGAATCGACTCTTGGATTGTTCAAATCGGGCTTCGGACAGCAGAGATACACGGAAAACGGATTACAACAGAGGTACCAACATTAATGTGCTCGTTTCCTCTACAAATTAAATAAATGGGCGCAGCACGAGGACTTCCCAGATGGATGGATGCGAGATGCGAGCAGATGCGAGTAGATAAGGGATACTTGGACGATGATTATGATAAGCGTAATGGTTGCGATTACACCAGCATTAATGCACCGGATCCCGTCAGAACTTAGAAGTTAAGCGTCCTTGGGCGAGAGTAGTACTAGGTTGGGTAACCATTGGGTAGTCCTCGTGTTGCGCCTATTTTTTAATCCGGAGAGAGGCCGAGTGCAAGGCTGCATAACGGTTAACGGATACGAGATACAAGCAAATATTCGGGTTGGGAAGGTCCGAAAAACGCGAAAATAGATCCAAGATCGAAGAAATCAGGCTCTGGACGGGAGAGATAAACGGAAAATGGTTGCAGCGAAGATACTAAACCGAAGAGGACGATAAGAAGAATCAGCTCTTAGATCATTGAAATCGGGCTTCGAACGGGAGAGAAACAAAGAAAATGAGTTATAACAGAGGTACTTAGCCGGTGAGGACGATAAGACTAACGAGTTGGGTGGCTATCTGGGAAGTCCTTGCGTTGCACCCATTTTTTTAATCCGGAGAGAGGCCGAGCGCGAGGCAACATAACGGATAACGAATGCGAGGTGTGATCTGATATTCGTGTTAGGAAGGTCCGAAAAATACGGAATTGGTTCTTAGATCATCGAAATCATACCCTGAATGGAAGAGATACGCGAAAAATGGGTTACAACAGAGGTACCAGCATTAATCTGTACGGCCTCTCTCCAGATTAAAAAAATGAGCACAACACGAGGACTTCCCAGGCAGTTCATGAATGCGAGATGCGAGCTGATATTCGGGTTGGTAAGGTCTGAAAAATGCAATGTCGACTTTTGGATTGTTGAAATCGGGTTCCAAACAGGAGAGATACACGAAAAACAGGTTACAACATAGGACCTTAGGCGGTGAAGAGGATAAGCCTAATGGGTGCGATTATAACAGCATTAATATACCGGATCCCATCACAACTCCGAAGTTAAGTGTGCTCGGGAGAGAGTAGTACTAAGTTGGGTCACCACATGGGAAGTCTTGGTGTTTCGCCCATTTTTTTAATCCTGAGAGAGGATGAGTGCTAGGCGACATAGGAGTTCACGGATGCGAGGTGTGAGCTGATATTCGGGTTGGGAAAGTCCAAAAAATTTGGAATCAGCTCTTGGATCTTTGAAATCAAGCTCCGGACGAAGGAGATACGCGGAAAACGGGTTACAGATTAGCATTAAAAAACACAGAGCTATCCGTGCAATACAGAAATAAACAAAGACATTCTCCTTTGCAGCGACTTGGGCACAGGGAGATGGGGGCGGGCGACGGCGCGGCTTGGAGGTGGCGGCGTTGGGCGACGAGGCGCACGCGGGAGGGAGCGTGGTGGCGTCACACAAGAGGTGTCAATGTGGGGACTCGCCCGGCTGGAGCAGAGGTGACGGGTGGGGCGTCGTGCGCAAGGGAGCAGCAGGACGGTGGTACGACCGTTGGGTGAGCAACGATGATGCAAGAAGCTGGTGCGCCACACGCGGTGGCTGGTAGGCGGACGGCAAGAGGCGTGGAGGAAGGGCATGCGTTATAGGAGGCGAAGTCGACGATCGGCTGGAAGGGGCGGCAACGCTGGCACCTGCTTTGTCTCGGCAACTTTTTTATTTTATTTTTAAATTTTTTTGTGTGGTTTTAATTTTTTAATTTTTTTAATTTTATTAAATAGAGAAAAATGCAAATGAAAATGAAGGTGGACAATGGGTCAAGATGGATTTGAGGAATTATGATGATGGTGGTGGTGGTGATGAAAATGATATAGTGATTAGACAACAAGGAAACAAAAAATTAGTAAAAATAAAATAAGAGAAATGAGAGGAAATACTTACCTGAATCTTCGCTGGATTTACGGAGCAGTTACGATGAACTCATGTTGTCGTCTCTATCCGATTGGTGAAACAAATCGAAGAAGCTATGCGAGCTCGATGGGAAGCACGTGACGCAAGGTCGTTGGTCGTCGCGGATCTCGCTTGAAGGAGATCGTCGCTTGAGGAGGACGCTTAGTCGCTGTCACCAACAAAACAGCCCAAGCTCCATCCTCTCTCTATTACAATTAAATTTAAATAAATAATAAATAATAAGATAAAGTAGGCTACTAAATTTCAATAAAATATATAGAATAAAAATAGTGGAGAATTTAAAAATGATAAGAAAAATCGTGTATCATTGAAATCGGGTTCCGGACGTGGGAGATATGCGGAAATAGGGAAACAGCAGAGGTACTTAGCTAGTGAGGGCGATAAGCAGAATCAGCTCTTAAATCGTTGAAATCAAGCTCCATACAGGAGAGATACGCGGAAAATGGGTTACAAAAGAGGTACTTAGCTGGTGAGGACAATAATCCTGACGGCTTGGATGACCATCTGGGAAGTCCTCAGTGTTGCGCGTATCTAATTAATCCGGAGAGAAGTTAAGCGTTAGGCGGCATAATGTTCCACAGATGCGAGGTGTACGCCTGATATTCCGGCTGGGAATGTCCCAAAAATATGGAACCAACTCTTGGATTGTTCAAATCGGGCTTCGGACAGCAGAGATACACGGAAAACGGATTACAACAGAGGTACCAACATTAATGTGCTCGTTTGCTCTACAGATTAAATAAATGGGCGCAGTACGAGGACTTCCCAGATGGATGGATGCGAGATGCGAGCAGATGCGAGTAGATAAGGGGTACTTGGACGATGATTATGATAAGAGTAATGGTTGCGATTACACTAGCATTAATGCATAACGGTTAACGGATACTAGATGCAGGCAAATATTCGGGTTGGGAAGGTCCGAAAAACGCGAAATCAGCTCTTGGATCGAAGAAATCGGGCTCTGGACGGGAGAGATAAACGGGAAATGGTTACAACGAAGATACTAAACCGATGAGGACAATAAGAAGAATCAGCTCTTAGATCATTGAAATCGGGCTCCGAACGGGAGAGAAACACAGAAAACGAGTTATAACAGAGGAACTTAGCCGATGAGGACGATAAGACTAACGAGTTGGGTGGCTATCTGGGAAGTCCTTGTGTTGCGCCCATTTTTTTAATCCGGAGAGAAGCCGAGCGCGAGGCAACATAACGGATAACGAATGCGAGGTGTGATCTGATATTCGTGTTAGGAAGGTCCGAAAAATACGGAATTGGTTCTTAGATCATAGAAATCATACCCTGAATGGAAGAGATACGCGAAAAATGGGTTACAACAGAGGTACCAGCATTAATCTGCACGGCCACTCTCCAGATTAAAAAAATGAGCACAACACGAGGACTTCCCAGGAAGTTCACGAATGCGAGATGCAAGCTGATATTCGAGTTGGTAAGGTCCGACAAATGCAATGTCGACTTTTGGATCGTTGAAATCGGGCTCCGAACGGGAGAGATACACGAAAAACAAGTTACAACATAGGTCCTTAGGCGGTGAGGATGATAAGCCTAATGGGTGCGATTATAACAGCATTAATATACCGGATCCCATCACAACTCCGAAGTTAAGCGTGCTCGGGAGAGAGTAATACTAGGTTGGGTCACCACATGGGAAGTCTTGGTGTTTCACCCATTTTTTTAATCCTGAGAGAGGTTGAGTGCTAGGCGACATAGGAGTTCACGGATGCGAGGTGTGAGCTGATATTCGGGTTGGGAAAGTCCAAAAAATTTGGAATCAGCTCTTGGATCTTTGAAATCAAGCTCCGGACGGGTGAGATACGCGGAAAACGGGTTACAGATTAGCATTAAAAAACACACAGCTATCCGTGCAATACAAAAATAAACAAAGACATTCTCCTTTGCAGCGGCTAGGGCACAGGGAGATGGGGGCGGGCGACGGTGCGGCTCGGAGGTGGCGGCGTTGGGCGACGAGGCGCACGCGGGAGGGAGCGTGGTGGCGTCACACAAGAGGTGTTAGTGTGGGGAGTCGCCCGGCTGGAGCAGAGGTGACGGGCGGGGCGTCGTGCGCAAGGGAGCAGCAGGGCGGTGGTACGACCGTTGGGTGAGCAACGATGACGCAGGAAGCTGGTGCGCCACACGCGGTGGCTGGTAGGCAGACGGCAAGCGGCACGGAGGAAGGGCATGTGTTATAGGAGGCGAAGTCGACGATCGGCTGGAAGGGGCGGCAACGCTGGAACCTACTTTGTCTCGGCAACTTTTTATTTTATTTTTTTACATTTTTTTATGTGGTTTTAATTTTTTTAATTTTTTTTAATTTTATTAAATAGAGAAAAATGCAAAAGGAAATAAAGGTGGACAATGGGTCAAGATGGATTTGAGGGATTATGATGATGGTGGTGGTGGTGATGAAAATGATATAGTGATTACACAACAAGGAAACAAAATATTAGTAAAAAGAAAATAAGAGAAATGAGAGGAAATACTTACCTGAATCTTCGCCGGATTTACGGAGCATCTATGATGAACTCATGTTGTCGTCTCGATCCGATTGGTGAAACAAATCGAAGAAGCTAAGCGATCTCGATGGGAAGCTC
This sequence comes from Ottelia alismoides, assembly GCA_037367405.1. Lineage (NCBI taxonomy): Eukaryota > Viridiplantae > Streptophyta > Magnoliopsida > Alismatales > Hydrocharitaceae > Ottelia > Ottelia alismoides. The sequence continues at coordinate 232,653 of JAZKJV010008852.1, read as the reverse complement.
GTGACACGAGGTCGTTGGTCATCGCGGATCTCGCTTGAAGGAGATCGTCGCTTGAGGAGGATGCTTAGTCGCTGTCACCAACAAAACAGTCCAAGCTCCGTCCTCTCTCTATTACAATCAAATTTAAATAAAAAATAAATAATAAGATAAAGTAGGCTACTAAATTTCAATAAAATATATACAACAAAAATAGTGGATAATTTAAAAACGATAAGAAAAATCGTGTATCATTGAAATCGGGTTCTGGACGGGGGAGATATGCGGAAATAGGGAAACAGTAGACGTACTTAACTAGTGAGGGCGATAAGCAGAATCAGCTCTTAAATCGTTGAAATCAAGCTCCATACAGGAGAGATAAGCGGAAAATGGGTTACAAAAGAGGTACTTAGCTAGTGAGGACAATAATCCTGACGGGTTGGATGACCATCTGGGAAGTCCTTAGTGTTGCGCGTATCTTATTAATCCGGAGAGAAGTTGAGCGTTAGGCGGCATAACGTTCCACGGATGCGAGGTGTGCACCTGATACTCCAGCTGGGAATGTCTCAAAAATATGGAATCAACTCTTGGATTGTTCAAATCGGGCTTCGGACAGCAGAGATACCCGGAAAACGGATTACAGCAGAGGTACCAACATAAATGTGCTCGTTTTCTCTACAGATTAAATAAATGGGCGCAGCACGAGGACGTCCCAGATGGATGGATGCGAGATGCGAGCAGATGCGAGCAGATAAGAGGTACTTGGACGATGATTATGATAAGCGTAATGGTTGCGATTACACCAGCATTAATGCACCGGATCCCATCAGAACTTAGATGTTAAGCGTCCTTGGGCGAGAGTAGTACTAGGTTGGGTGACCATTGGGAAGTCCTCGTGTTGCGCCTATTTTTTAATCCGGAGAGAGGTCGAGTGCAAGGTTGCATAACGGTTAACGGATACGAGATGCATGCAAATATTCGGGTTGGGAAGGTCCGAAAAACGCAAAATCAGCTCTTGGATCGAAGAAATCGGGCTCTGGACGGGAGAGATAAACGGAAAATGGTTGTAGCGAAGACACTAAACCGATGAGGATGATAAGAAGAATCAGCTCTTAGATCATTGAAATCGGGCTCCGAACGGGAGAGAAACACAGAAAATGAGTTATAACAGAGGAACTTAGCCGGTGAGGACGATAAGACTAACGAGTTGGGTGGCTATCTGGGAAGTCCTTGCGTTGCGCCCATTTTTTAATCCGGAGAGAGGCCGAGCGCGAGGCAACATAACGGATAACGAATGCGAGGTGTGATCTGATATTCGTGTTAGGAAGGTCCGAAAAATACGGAATTGGTTCTTAGATCATCGAAATCATACCCAGAATGGAAGCGATACGCGAAAAATGGGTTACAACAGAGGTACCAGCATTAATCTGCACGGCCTCTCTCCAGATTAAAAAAATGAGCACAACACGAGGACTTCCCAAGCAGTTCACGAATGCGAGATGCGAGCTGATATTCGGGTTGGTAAGGTCCGAAAAATGCAATGTCGACTTTTGGATCGTTGAAATCGGGCTCCGAACGGGAGAGATACACGAAAAACAAGTTACAACATAGGTCCTTAGGCGGTTAGGAGGATAAGCCTAGTGGGTGCGATTATAACAGCATTAATATACTGGATCCCATCACAACTCCGAAGTTAAGCGTGCTCGGGAGAGAGTAGTACTAGGTTGGGTCACCACATGGGAAGTCTTGGTGTTTCACCCATTTTTTTTATCCTGAGAGAGGTTGAGTGCTAGGCGACATAGGAGTTCACGGATGCACGGTTTGAGCTGATATTCGGGTTGAGAAAGTCCAAAAAATTTGGAATCAGCTCTTGGATCTTTGAAATCAAGCTCCGGACGGGTGAGATACGCGGAAAATAAACAAAGACATTCTCCTTTGCAGCGGCTAGGGCACAGAGAGATGGGGGCGGGAGACCGCGCGGCTCGGAGATGGCGGCGCTGGGCGATGAGGCGAACGCGGGAGGGAGCGTGGTGGCGTCACACAAGAGGTGTCAGTGCGGGGACTCGCCCGGGTGGAGCAGAGGTGACGGGCGGGGCGCCGTGCGCAAGAGAGCAGCAGGGCGGTGGTACGATCGTTGGGCGAGCAACGACGGTGCAGGAAGCTGGTGCGCCTCACGCGGTGGCTGGTAGGCGGACGGCAAGCGGCGCGAAGGAAGGGCATGCGTTATAGGTGGCGAAGTCGACGACCGGCTGGAAGGGGCGGCAGCGCTGGCACCTGCTTTGTCTCGGCAACTTTTTTATTTTATTTTTAAATTTTTTTGTGTGGTTTTAATTTTTTAATTTTTTTTAATTTTATTAAATAGAGAAAAATGCAAATGAAAATGAAGATGGACAATGGGTCAAGATGGATTTGAGGGATTACGATGATGGTGGTGGTGGTGATGAAAATGATATAGTGATTAGATAACAAGGAAACAAAATATTAGTAAAAATAAAATAAGAGAAATGAGAGGAAATACTTACCTGAATCTTCGTCGGATTTACAAAGCAGCTACTATGAACTCATGTTGTCGTCTCTATCCGATTGGTGAAACAAATCGAAGAAGCTATGCGAGCTCGATGGGAAGCTCGTGACGCAAGGTCGTTGGTCGTCGCGGATCTCGCTTGAAGGAGATCGTCGCTTGAGGAGGATGCTTAGTCGCTGTCACCAACAAAACAGTCCAAGCTCCATCCTCTCTCTATTACAATTAAATTTAAATAAATAATAAATAATAAGATAAAGTAGGCTACTAAATTTCAATAAAATATATAGAATAAAAATAGTGGAGAATTTAAAAACGATAAGAAAAATCGTGTATCATTGAAATCGGGTTCCGGACGGGGGAGATATGCGGAAATAGGGAAACAGTAGAGGTACTTAGCTAATGAGGGCGATAAGCAGAATCAGCTCTTAAATCGTTGAAATCAAGCTCCATACAGGGGAGATACGCGGAAAATGGGTTACAAAAGAGGTACTTAGCTGGTGAGGACAATAATCCTGACGGATTGGATGACCATCTGGGAAGTCCTCAGTGTTGCGCGTATCTAATTAATCTGGAGAGAAGTTGAGCGTTAGGCGGCATAACGTTCCACGGATGCGAGGTGTACGCCTGATATTCCGGCTGGGAATGTCCCAAAGATATGGAATCAACTCTTGGATTGTTCAAATCAGGCTTCGGACAGCAGAGATACACGGAAAACGGATTACAACAGAGGTACCAACATTAATGTGCTCGTTTGCTCTACAGATTAAATAAATGGGCGCAGCACGAGGACTTCCCAGATGGATGGATGCGAGATGCGAGCAGATGCGAGTAGATAAGGGGTACTTCGACGATGATTATGATAAGCGTAATGGTTGCGATTACACCAGCATTAATGCATAACGGTTAACGGATACGAGATGCAGGCAAATATTCGAGTTGGGAAGGTCCGAAAAACGCGAAATCAGCTCTTGGATCGAAGAAATCGGGCTCTGGACGGGAGAGATAAACGGAAAATGGTTGTAGCGAAGATACTAAACCGATGAGGACGATAAGAAGAATCAGCTCTTAGATCATTGAATTCGGGCTCCGAACGGGAGAGAAACACTGAGAACGAGTTATAACAGAGGAACTTAGCCGGTGAGGACAATAAGACTAACGAGTTGGGTGGCTATCTGGGAAGTCCTTGCGTTGCACCCATTTTTAATCCGGAGAGAGGCCGAGCGCGAGGCAACATAACGGATAACGAATGCGAGGTGTGAGCTGATATTCGTGTTATGAAGGTCCGAAAAATATGGAATTGGTTCTTAGATCATAGAAATCATACCCTGAATGGAAGAGATACGCGAAAAATGGGTTACAATAGAGGTGCCAGCATTAATCTGCACGGCCACTCTCCAGATTAAAAAAATGAGCACAACAGGAGGACTTCCCAGGAAGTTCACGAATGCGAGATGCGAGCTGATATTTGGGTTGATAAGGTCCGAAAAATGCAATGTCAACTTTTAGATCGTTGAAATCGATCTCCGAACGGGAGAGATACACGAAAAACAGGTTACAACATAGGTCCTTAGGCGATGAGGAGGATAAGCCTAATTGGTGCGATTATAACAGCATTAGTGTACCGGAGCCCATCACAACTCCGAAGTTAAGAGTGCTCGGGAGAGAGTAGTACTAGGTTGGGTCACTACATGGGACGTCTTGGTGTTTCACCCATTTTTTTAATCCTGAGAGAGGTTGAGTACTAGGCGACATAGGAGTTCACAGATGCAAGGTGTGAGCTGATATTCGGGTTGGGAAAGTCCAAATAATGTGGAATCAGCTCTTGGATCTTTGAAATCAAGCTCCGGACGAGTGAGATACGCGGAAAATGGGTTACAGATTAGCATTAAAAACCACAGAGCTATCCGTGCAATACAGAAATAAACAAAGACATTCTCCTTTGCAGCGGCTAGGGCACAGGAGATGGGGGCGGACGACGGCGCGGCACGGAGGTGGCGGCGTTGGGCGACAAGGCGCACGCAGGAGGGAGCGTGGTGGCATCACACAAGAGGTGTCAGTGTGGGGAATCGTCCGGCTGGAGCAGAGGTGACGGGCGGAGCGCCGTGCGCAAGGGAGCAGCAGGGCGGTGGTACGACCGTTGGGCAAGCAACGACGGCGCAGGAAGCATGTGCACCTTACGCGGAGGCTGGTAGGCGGACGGCAAGCGGCGCGGAGGAAGGGCATGCGTTATAGGTGGCGAAGTCAACGACCGGTTGGAAGGGGCGGCAGCGCTGGCACCTGCTTTGTCTCGGCAACTTTTTTATTTTATTTTTAAAATTTTTTTGTGTGGTTTCAATTTTTTAAATTTTTTTTTAATTTTATTAAATAGAGAAAAATACAAATGAAAATGAAGGTGGACAATGGGTCAAGATGGATTTGAGGGATTATGATGATGGTGGTGGTGGTGATGAAAATGATATAGTGATTAGACAACAAGGAAACAAAATAATAGTAAAAATAAAATAAGAGAAATGAGAGGAAATACTTACATGAATCTTCGCCGGATTTACGGAGCAGCTACGATGAACTCATGTTGTCGTCTCGATCCGATTGGTGAAACAAATCGAAGAAGCTAAGCGAGCTCGATGGGAAGCTCGTGACGCGAGGTCGTTGGTCGTCGCGGATCTCGCTTGAAGGAGATCGTCGCTTGAGGAGGATGCTTAGTCGCTGTCACCAACAAAAGAATCCAAGCTCCGTCCTCTCTCTATTACAATCAAATTTAAGTAAAAAATAAATAATAAGATAAAGTAGGCTACTAAATTTCAATAAAATATATAGAATAAAAATAGTGGAGAATTTAAAAACGATAAGAAAAATCGTGTATCATTGAAATCAGGTTCTAGACGGGGGAGATATGCGAAAATAGGGAAACAGCAGAGGTACTTAGCTAATGAGGGCGATAAGCAGAATCAGCTCTTAAATCGTTGAAATCAAGCTCCATACAGAAGAGATACGCGAAAAATGGGTTACAAAAGAGGTACTTAGCTGGTGAGGAGAATAATCCTGACGGGTTGGATGACCATCTGGGAAGTCCTCAGTGTTGCGTGTATCTTATTAATCCGGATAGAAGTTGAGTGTTAGGCGGCATAACGTTCCATGGATGCGAGGTGTGCGCCTGATATTCCGGCCGGGAATGTCCCAAAAATATGTGTTAGAGCCGAGAATACTCTGTTGTGTTATTCCATGGAGCCCTAGGGTCTCTTATATAGAGAGAAAACCCTTGGGTAAATTAGATAGATGTACATAAGATAAATAAGAAATACTCAACGGTACATCTCAACATAACGTAAACGTCTACACTCCCCCTCAAGATGGAGCATAGATATCAATCATGCTCAGCTTGGAAGAACATCTTTGGAAAGGTCCTCTGAGCAATGACTTGGTAAATATATCAGCAGTCTGGTTTTCTGAGCTGACATGTGAAGTGGAAATGAAGCCCTTCTGGATCATGTCTCTAGTATAGTGACAATCTACCTCGATGTGTTTTGTTCTTTCATGAAAAGCTGGATTATTTGCGATGAACAATGTTGCCTGGTTGTCACATTGAAGTTGCATGGGTAAAGAGACATTTATATTCAAATCTTCTAAGATCGCTCGAACCCACATCATTTCTGAGCTCGCTTGTGCCATGGCTCTATATTCGGATTCAGCACTGGATCTTGCCACAACTGTTTGTTTCTTGCTTTTCCAAGAAACCAAAGAGCTTCCTATGAAGATAGCAAATGCTGAAGTAGATTTACGATCCTTTGGGCATCCGTATAGTCTGCGTCTGCACAAGCTGAAATTGACAGATATGTGTCTTTTCTAAATAACAACCTTGTGCCTGGGGAGGACTTCAGATATCTCAATATCATATACACGGCTTCGATATGAACTTGCTTGGGCTGCTCCATAAATTGACTCACCCGATTTACTGCATAGGCAATATCCGGACGAGTTATGGTGATGTATAGAAGCTTACCCACCATCTCTCTGTATCTTCTTTTGTCCACCTCTTCGGTATCATTTTCATAAAGCCTCATACTTGGGTCCATAGGCGTGCTCAACAGTCTGCATTCAGCCATTCCTGTTTCCACAAGCAAGTCGGTGACATATTTTCTTTGGGTCATCACCATTCCTTGTGCATTTCTTGCAAACTCTATCCCCAGAAAATATCGTATCGTGCCTAGATCCTTTGTAATGAACTGGCTTCCCAAAAGAGTTTTTATCATCTCAATCCCCTGAGCATCATCTCCTGTATAACCAGAATATCATCAACATATACCATGACAACGACCGTACCTCTAGGGGGTTTTCTGGATAAACAACGAATGATCCGCATTTGACCTCTTGAACCCCTGTCGTTCAATCAGCTGGGACAGTTTCTGAAACCAAGCCCGTGGACTCTGTTTAAGGCCATAGATAGCCTTATGAAGTCTACACACCATCTGAGTCTCCCCCTCAGCAGCAACCCCGGTGGTTGCTGCATGTAGACTTCCTCATGTAGATCACCATACAAGAAAGCATTCTTCACATCAAGTTGGAAAATAGTCCAGTCACGTACCACAGCAACAGAGTAGAATGCGAAGAGTCGAGTGTCGAGCCACTGGTGAAAAAGTGTCCAAATAATCCACCCCATAGGTTTGGGTGAATCCCCGTGCGACAAGTCTGGCCTTGTATCGGTCGAGACGCCCGTCTGCATGATATTTAACTGTAAAATTCCATTTGCAACTCACCACAGTTGCGCCCAGAGGAATAGGACTAAAGACCAAGTCCCTCTGGACTGTAAGGCACGCATCTCCTCCTCCATAGCTAGTCGCCAGCAGTCAATCTTCATGGCTTCTTGATAAGTCCGTGGTGTCAATCGACTAGACAGTTGCTGCAAACCTCTCAAAATCACCGTGAGACGATGAAATGAAACTTGAGACGCAAGAGGATAGGCGCACATTGCCTCTTCTGCTTCCTATGAGCAATAGGACAATCAAGGTCATCTGTCACAGTACTAGCTGGCGGATCCTCCTCCTGTAGCAAAGGTTCCTGCACAGGTGCATTATCTAACCCATCATTAGTATGAATATCAGAACATACCTGAGGCGTGCTGGATGGTTGGCGTTTAGCTTGAGCAGGCCCTGACCACCTTTTGTAGAACTTAGGAAATGGTAGAACGGGTGGTGGTGTGGGTGGTGGTGTGGTGGACTCAGATTGACCCAGACTTGGAGGTAGGGGTACATAGACATTAGTATCCGTGGATGTGGAGGAAACTGATCTGTCACCTGCAGGGGAGATGTACATAACAGGTTCAAAAAATGTAACATCAGCACTGACATAGTACTTGCCACCAATGGGATCATAGCAACGATATCCTTTCTGTGTCCTGGAGTAGCCCACAAAAACACACTTAACAACTCTAGGAGAGAGCTTGTCAAGTCCTGGAGATAAGCGATGAACAAAAGCAACAGTCCCAAAAACACGAGGAGTAAGTGAAAACAAGTCTTTGTCAGAGAAAAGAACAGAGATTGGGGCATGTTCCCCAAGAACGGTAGAGGGCATGCGATTGACCAGATAGCATGTGTGAGTATGGCATCGCCCCAAAAGGCTAAAGGTGTACAACTTTGAATAAGTAGTGTGCGAGCAATGTCAAGGAAATGTCGATGTTTTCGTTCCGCAACACCATTTGTTGAGATGTGTACGCACATGTTGTTTGGTGGATAATCCCTTCGAAGAAAGGAATCAAGCAAGAGAACGAGTGCATAACTCCAATGCATTATCCGTGCGCACATACTTAACAGTAGATGAAAAAACATTCTGCACTTCATTGGATAAGATTTTGGATAACACTTCCTGCTTCAGATTTATTTTAAGAAGAAAAGTCCAAGAAACACGAGAAAAATCATCAACTACAACAAGATAAAACATGTGCCCCTGATGATCTGGGACACGACTCAGACCCCAAATATCTATATGAAATAACTCGAACGGTGAGCGACTGCTCCGACCCTGACGACTAGGAAAGCTCGAACGATGGTGCTTCCCTAACTGACATGCTTCACAACAAAATGACGAAGGAGATATCTGAGGCAGGAGGTGACGCATTTTCTGTAGCGGTAGGTGACCAAAGCGAAGATGCCATGTATATGGCGAAACGGATCCCTGAGAGTGTAATGAGACCCCAGTATAGGACTGTCGTACCAGACGATAGAGGCCATTGTGCTCAGAACCACAGCCAATCACCCTGCCCGTTAGTATGTCCTGAAAAATGATAGAAGATGGGTCAAATATAGCACGACAGTGCAAATCTTTTGTAATCTGACTGATTGATAATAATTCATAGAGAATTCCGGTGCATGTAGAATGTTCTGTAAGTGCATAGACGGTAATAAAACAGTCTCCCCCTGACCGACAATGGGGGAATGAGTGCCATCAGCTATGAGTACAGAGCGACCAGACTGAATAGCTCTGTAGGACTGCAGGTGATCTCTATCACGGCAGAGATGATGTGTGGCTCCGGAGTCAACAATCCAACCTGAGAGATCATGGTTATGACTAGAGGCAGAAGTGCTACCTGAGGTACTGGCAGCAGCAGATGTACTAGCGGACGCAGAAGCCGCAACGTCAGGTGTATCAGCACCCTCTGATGATGTCTGTGGCATAATGTCTCGAAGTCGTGCCACTAGCTCTTCGAACCTGTGATCGGAAGTAGGCGTGGATGGAACCTGAACATGATCAGCTACACGTGCAGAGGGAGGAAATCCATGCTTGGAATAGCATGTATCCTCGGAATGACCAGTTCGACGACAAAAAGAGCATGTTGAACGCACATGACCTCCTCGGCCACGTAAGGAAGACGAACTACCTCGTCCTCTAGAGACCGCCATTGCTGACGGAAGATGGAGTTACGGGCACTACGAGGGAACGGATATTCCGACTGAGGCCTCCTGTAGACTTCCTCCATAGGAGGAATAGTTAGCATAGATCTGAGACCGGGCTGCTTCGTATTCCGGATCAAGAGCAGCAAGTAGAACTCCTACCATAGTGGCATTGCGAAACGTCTTCTGTTGCACAGGGGTGGCCGTGAGCGGTATGATGCTGTATAATTTCTCGAACATCCCACGTAGGGATGTGTATAGAGAATGAAGGGGCCGGTCATTTTGCTTCATGGTAAAAATATCATGTTGCAACTGGCAGCATCTTTGTCTCATTCCGTACTTGAGAGTATGTTGTAGCCAAAATATCCCACATCGCCTTGGCGGTGGGTTGATGAAGGACGTCGTTGGCGATCTCCATCGTGAGCATCCCTGACAGCCAGACCTTTGCATAGGCGTCATCAGCCTTCCATGAGGCATATATTCCCGTCTTCTCCGGCGGTTCGTCTTCGGTAAGAATATGCTTCTTATCACATGACTTCATAAGACTGAGGAACTGCATAGCCCACAGTTCGTAGTTTCTCCCGTCCATTTTGACGATTGGTGCCGAGCCTTTAAAGGCACCTATGACGGTCATATCAACTTTTTGTTCTGACATATTGCCGGAGAAGAAAAGTAGGGATGATAGACAAAAGAACTGGCGTCTACAAAGACCTCTGTGGATTCAAGTGCATATGTAGACGTTATGCACTTGAACCCATCGTCGAATCGAGACCGGCCGAAGAAGAGGTGCCGCAAAGAGCGGCGGTTGTGGCCGGCGGCGACGAGAGGAGGCTGGGGAAGCCTTGCGGGAGAGAAGCGGCGGAAGGAGGGGCCCGGCGGGAGGAGGGGCCCGGCGGCGATAGGAGGGGCCCGGCGGTGGTGCTGGCAGGACTGGAGGGGCCCGGCAGCGGTTCTGGCCTCGGCTAAAGCCCTAGGCGGTGCTGGCCTCGGCTGGAGCCCTAGGCGGGACTGGAGGGGCGTGGCTGGCGGCGGGGGGGGGGGGGGGGGGGGAGGAGAAAACCCTAGATTAGGGTTTTGGCTCTGATACCATGTTAGAGCCGAGAATACTCTGTTGTGTTATTCCATGGAGCCCTAGGGTCTCTTATATAGAGAGAAAACCCTTGGGTAAATTACATAGACGTACATAAGATAAATAAGAAATACTCAATGGTACATCTAACATAACGTAAACGTCTACAATATGGAATCAACTCTTGGATTGTTCAAATCGGGCTTCAGACAGCAGAGATACACGGAAAACGGATTACAGCAGAGGTACCAACATTAATGTGCTCGTTTGCTCTACAGTTTAAATAAATGGGCGCAGCACGAGGACTTCCCAGATGGATGGATGCGAGATGCGAGCAGATGCGAGTAGATAAGGGGTACTTGGACGATGATTATAATAAGCGTAATGGTTGCGATTACACCAGCATTAATGCACCGGATCCCATCAGAACTTAGAAGTTAAGCGTCCTTGGACGAGAGTAGTACTAGGTTGGGTGACCATTGGGAAGTCCTCGTGTTGCGCCTATTTTTTAATCCGGAGAGAGGCCGAGTACAAGGCTGCATAACGATTAACGAATACGAGATGCAGGCTAATATTCAGGTTGGGAAGGTCCGAAAAACGCGAAATCTGCTCTTGGATCGAAGAAATTGGGCTCTGGACGGGAGAGATAAACGGAAAATGGTTGCAGCGAAGATACTAAACCGATGAGGACAATAAGAAGAATCAGCTCTTAGATCATTGAAATCGGGCTCCGAACGGGAGAAAAACACAGAAAACGAGTTATAACAGAGGTACTTAGTCGGTGAGGACGATAAGACTAACGAGTTGGGTGGCTATCTGGGAAGTCCTTGCATTGCGCCTATTTTTTAGTCCGAAGAGAGGCCGAGGGCGAGGCAACATAACGGATAACGAATGCGAGGTGTGAGTTGATATTCGTGTTAGGAAGGTCCGAAAAATACGGAATTGGTTCTTAGATCATAGAAATCATATCGTGAATGGAAGAGATACACGAAAAATGGGTTACAACAGAGGTACCAGCATTAATCTGCACTGCCTCTCTCCAGATTAAAAAAATGAGCACATCAAAAGGACTTCCCAGGCAGTTCACGAATGCGAGATGCGAGCTGATATTTGGGTTGGTAAGGTCCGAAAAATGCAATGTCGACTTTTGGATCGTTGAAATCGGGCTCCGAACGAGAGAGATACACGAAAAACAGGTTACAGCATAGGTCCTTAGGCGATGAGGAGGATAAGCCTAATGGGTGCAATTATAACAGCATTAATATACCGGATCCCATCACAACTCCGAAGTTAAGCGTGTTCGGGAGAGCGTAGTACTAGGTTGGGTCACTACATGGGAAGTCTTGGTGTTTCACCCATTCTTTTAATCCTGAGAGAGGTTGAGTGCTAGGCGACATAGGAGTTCACAGATGCGAGGTGTGAGCTGATATTCGGGTTGGGAGAGTCCAAAAAATGTGGAATCAGCTCTTGGATCATTGAAATCAAACTCCGGATGGGCGAGATACGCGGAAAATGGGTTACAGATTAGCATTAAAAAACACAGAGCTATCCGTGCAATACAGAAAAAAATAAAGACATTCTCATTTGCAGCGGCTAGGGCACAGGGAGATAGGGGCGGGCGACGGTGCAGCTCGAAGGTGGCGGCGCTGGGCGGCGAGGAGCACGCGGGAGGGAGCGTGGTGGCGTCATACAAGAGGTGTCAGTGTGGGGACTCCCCCGGCAGGAGCAGAGGTGACGGGCGGGGCACCGTGCGCAAGGGAGCAGCAGGGCGGTGGTACGACCGTTGGGCGAGAAACGACGGCACAGGAAGCTGGTGCGCCTCACGCGATGGCTGGTAGGCGGACGGCAAGCGACGCGGAGGAAGGGCATGCGTTGTAGGTGGCGAAGTCGATGACAGGCTGGAAGGGGCGACAGCGCTCGCACCTGCATTGTCTCGGCAACTTTTTATTTATTTTTAAATTTTTTGTGTGGTTTTTATTATTTTATTTTTTTTAATTTTATTAAATAGAGAAAATGCAAATGAAAATGAAGGTGGACAATGGGTCAAGATGGATTTGAGGGATTATGATGATGGTGGTGGTGGTGATGAAAATGATATAGTGATTACACAACAAGGAAACAAAATATTAGTAAAAATAAAATAAGAGAAATAAGAGGAAATACTTACCTGAATCTTCGCCGGATTTACGGAGCAGCTACGATGAACTCATGTTGTTGTCTCGATCCGATTGGTGAAATAAATCGAAGAAGCTATGCGAGCTCGATGGGAAGCTCGTGACGCGAGGTCGTTGGTCGTCGCGGGATCTCGCTTGAAGGAGATCATCGCTTAAGGAGGATGCTTAGTCGTTGTTACCAACAAAACAGTCCAAGCTTCGTCCTCTTCTATTACAATCAAATTTAAATAAAAAATAAATAATAAGATAAAGTAGGCTACTAAATTTCAATAAAATATATAGAATAAAAATAGTGGAGAATTTAAAAACGATAAGAAAAATCGTGTATCATTGAAACCGGGTTCTGGACGGGGGAGATATGCGGAAATAGGGAAACAGCAGAGGAACTTAGCTAGTGAGGGTGATAAGCAGAATCAGCTCTTAAATCGTTGAAATCAAGCTCCATATAGGAGAGATACGCGGAAAATGGGTTACAAAAGAGGTACTTAGTTGGTGAGGACAATAATCCTGACGGGTTGGATGACCATCTGGGAAGTCCTCAGTGTTGCGCGTATCTTATTAATCCGGAGAGAAATTGAGCGTTAGGCGACATAACGTTCCACGGATGCGAGGTGTGCACCAGATATTCCAGCTGGGAATGTCCCAAAAATATGGAATCAACTCTTGGATTGTTCAAATCGGGCTTCGGACAGCAGAGATACACGGAAAACGGATTACAGCAAAGGTACCAACATTAATGTGCTCGTTTGCTCTATAGATTAAATAAATGGGCGCAGCACGAGGACTTCCCAGATGGATGGATGCGAGATGCGAGCAAATGCGAGTAGATAAGGGGTACTTGGACGATGATTATGATAAGCGTAATGGTTGCGATTACACCAGTATTAATGCACTGGATTCCATCAGAACTTAGAAGTTAAGCGTCCATGGGCGAGAGTAGTACTAGGTTGGGTGACCATTGGGAAGTCCTCGTGTTGCGCCTATTTTTTAATCCGAAGAGAGGTCGAGTGCAAGGCTGCATAACAATTAACAGATACTAGATGCAGGCAAATATTCGGGTTGGGAAGGTCCGAAAAACGCAAAATCAGCTCTTGGATCGAAGAAATCGGGCTCTGGACGGGAGAGATAAACGGAAAATGGTTGTAGCGAAGACACTAAACCGATGAGGATGATAAGAAGAATCAGCTCTTAGATCATTGAAATCGGGCTCCGAACGGGAGAGAAACACAGAAAACGAGTTATAACAGAGGAACTTAGCCGGTGAGGACGATAAGACTAACGAGTTGGGTGGCTATCTGGGAAGTCCTTGCGTTGCGCCCATTTTTTAATCCGGAGAGAGGCCGAGCGCGAGGCAACATAACGGATAACGAATGCGAGGTGTGAGCTGATATTCGTGTTAGGAAGGTCCGAAAAATACGGAATTGGTTCTTAGATCATAGAAATCATACCCTGAATGGAAGAGATACGCGAAAAATGGGTTACAACAGAGGTACCAGCATTAATCTGCACGGCCTCTCTCCATATTAAAAAAATGAGCACAACACGAGGACTTCCCAGGCAGTTCACGAATGCGAGATGCGAGCTGATATTCGGGTTGGTAAGGTCCGAAAAATGCAATGTCAACTTTTGGATCGTTAAAATCGGTCTCCTAACGGGAGAGATACACGAAAAACAGGTTACAACATAGGTCCTTAGGCGATGAGGAGGATAAGCCTAATGGGTGCGATTATAACAGCATTAATGTATCGGATCCCATCACAACTCCGAAGTTAAGCGTGCTCGGGAGAGAGTAGTACTAGGTTGGGTCATCACATGGGACACCTTGGTGTTTCACCCATTTTTTTAATCCTGAGAGAGGTTGAGTACTAGGCGACATAGGAGTTCACAGATGCGAGGTGTGAGCTGATATTCGTGTTGGGAAAGTCCAAAAAATGTGGAATCAACTCTTGGATCTTTGAAATCAAGCTCCGGACGGGTGAGATACGCGGAAAATGGGCTACAGATTAGCATTAAAAAACACAGAGCTATCCGTGCAATACAGAAATAAACAAAGACATTCTCCTTTGCAGCGGCTAGGGCACAGGGAGATCGGGGCGGACGACGGCGCGGCTCGGAGGTGGCGGCGTTGGGCGACGAGGCGCACGCAGGAGGGAGCGTGGTGGCATCACACAAGAGGTGCTAGTGTGGCGAATCGCCCGGCTGGAGCAGAGGTGACGGGCGGGGCGCCGTGCGCAAGGGAGCAGCAGGGCGGTGGTACGACCGTTGGGCGAGCAACGACGGTGCAGGAAGCCGGTGCGCCTTACGCGGTGGCTGGTAGGCGGACGGCAAGCGGCACGGATGAAGGGCATGCGTTATAGGTGGCGAAGTCAACGACCGGCTGGAAGGGGCGGCAGCGCTGGCACCTGCTTTGTCTCGGCAACTTTTTTATTATTTTTAAAATTTCTTGTGTGGTTTTAATTTTTTTTTAATTTTTTAATTTTATTAAATAGAGAAAAATGCAAATGAAAATGAAGGTAGACAATGGGTCAAGATGGATTTGAGGGATTATGATGATGGTGGTGGTGGTGATAAAAATGATATAGTGATTAGACAACAAGGAAATAAAATATTAGTAAAAATAAAATAAGAGAAATGAGAGGAAATACTTACCTGAATCTTCGTCGGATTTACGGAGCAGCTACGATGAACTCATGTTGTCGTCTCGATCCGATTGGTGAAATAAATCGAAGAAGCTATGCGAGCTCGATGGGAAGCTCGTGACGCGAGGTCGTTGGTCGTCGCGGATCTCGCTTGAAGGAGATCGTCGCTTGAGGAGGATGCTTAGTCGCTGTCACCAACAAAACAGTCCAAGCTCCTTCCTCTCTCTATTACAATCAAGTTTAAATAAAAAATAAATAATAAGATAAAGTAGGCTACTAAATTTCAGTAAAATATAAATAATAAAAATAGCGGAGAATTTAAAAACGATAAGAAAAATCGTGTATCATTGAAATCGGGTTCCGGATGGGGGAGATATGCGGAAATAGGGAAACAGCAGAGGTACTTAGCTAGTGAGGGCGATAAGCAGAATCAGCTCTTAAATCGTTGAAATCAAGCTCCATACAGGAGAGATACGCGGAAAATGGGTTACAAAAGAGGTACTTAGCTGGTGAGGACAATAATCCTGACAGGTTGGATGACCATCTGGGAAGTCCTCAGTGTTGCGTGTATCTTATTAATCCGGAGAGAAATTGAGCGTTAGGCGGCATAACGTTCCACGGATGCGAAGTGTGCGCCTGATATTCCGGCTGGGAATATCCCAAAAATATGGAATCAACTCTTGGATTGTTCAAATCGGGCTTCGGACAGCAGAGATACACAGAAAACGGATTACAGCAGAGGTACCAACATTAATGTGCTCGTTTGCTCTACAGATTAAATAAATGGGCGCAGCACGAGGACTTCCCAAATGGATGGAAGCGAGATGCGAGCAGATGCGAGTAGATAAGGGGTACTTGGACGATGATTATGATAAGCGTAATGGTTGCGATTACACCAGCATTAATGCACCGGATCCCATCAGAACTTAGAAGTTAAGCGTCCTTGGGTGAGAGTAGTACTAGGTTGGGTGACCATTGGGAAGTCCTCGTGTTGCGCCTATTTTCTAATCCGGAGAGAGGCCGAGTGCAAAAGGCTACATAACGGTTAACGGATACGAGATGCAGGCAAATATTCAGGTTGGGAAGGTTCGAAAAACGTGAAATCAGCTCTTGCATCGAAGAAATCGGGCTCTGGACGGGAGAGATAAACGGAAAATGATTGCAGCGAAGATACTAAACCGATGAGGACGATAAGAAGAATCGGCTCTTAGATAATTGAAATCGGGCTCCGAACGGGAGAGAAACACAGAAAACGAGTTATAACAGAGGTACTTAGCCGGTGAGGACGATAAGACTAACGAGTTGGACAGCTATCTGGGAAGTCCTTGCGTTGCGCCCATTTTTTTAATCCGGAGAGAGGTCGAGCGCGAGGAAACATAACGGATAACGAATGCGAGGTGTGAGCTGATATTCGTGTTAGGAAGGTCCGAAAAATACGGAATTGGTTCTTAGATCATAGAAATCATACCCTGAATGGAAGAGATACGCGAAAAATGGGTTACAACAGAGGTACCAACATTAATCTGCACGACCTCTCTCCAGATTAAAAAAAATAAGCACAACACGAGGACTTCTCAGGCAGTTCACGAATGCGAGATGCGAGCTGATATTCGGGTTGGTAAGGTCCGAAAAATGCAATGTCGACTTTCGGATCGTTGAAATCGGGCTACGAACGGGAGAGAGACATGAAAAACATGTTACAACATAGGTCCTTAGGCGGTGAGGAGGATAAGCCTAATGGTTGCGATTATAACAGCATTAATATACCGGATCCCATCACAACTTTGAAGTTAAGCATGCTCGGGAGAGAGTAGTACTAGGTTGGGTCACCACATGGGAGGTCTTGGTGTTTCACCCATTTTTTTAATCATGAGAGAGGTTGAGTGCTAGGCGACATAGGAGTTCACGGATGCGAGGTGTGAACTGATATTCGGGTTGGGAAAGTCCAAAAAATGTGGAATCAGCTCTTGGATCTTTGAAATCAAGCTCCGGGCGGGTGAGATATGCGGAAAATGGGTTACAGATTAGCACTAAAAAACACAGAGCTATCCGTGCAATACATAAATAAACAAAGACATTCTCCTTTGCAGTGGCTAGGGCATAGGGAGATGGGGGCGGGCGACGGCGCGGCTCAGAGGTGGCGGCACTGGGCGGCGAGGCGCACGCGGGAAAGAGTGTGGTGGCGTCACAAAAGAGGTGTCAGTGTGGGGACTCGCCCGGCTGGAGCAGAGGTGACTAGCGGGACGTCGTGCGCAAGGGAGCAGCAGGGCGGTGGTATGACCGTTGGGAGAGCAACGGCGGCGCAGGAAGCTGGTGCGCCTCACACGGTGGCTGGTAGGCGGACGGCAAGCGGTGCGGAGGAAGGGCATGCGTTATAGGTGGCGAAGTCGACGACCGGCTGGAAGGGGCGGTAGCGCTGGCACCTGCTTTGTCTCGGCAACTTTTATTTTATTTTTAAATATTCTTGTGTGGTTTTAATTTTTTAAATTTTTTTAAATTTTATTAAATAGAGAAAAATGCAAATGAAAATGAAGGTGGACAATGGGTCAAGATGGATTTGAGGGATTATGATGATGGTGGTGGTGGTGATGAAAATGATACAGTGATTAGACAACAAGGAAATAAAATATTAGTAAAAATAAAATAAGAGAAATGAGAGGAAATACTTGAATCTTCGCCGAATTTACGGAGCAGCTACGATGAACTCATGTTGTCGTCTCGATCCGATTGGTTAAACAAATCGAAGAAGCTATGCGAGCTCGATGCGAAGCTCATGATGCGAGGTCGTTGGTCGTCGCGGATCTCGTTTGAAGGAGATAGTCGCTTAAGGAAGATGCTTAGTCGCTGTCACCAACAAAACAGTCCAGGCTCCGTCCTCTCTCTATTACAATCAAATTTAAATAAAAAATAAATAATAAGATAAAGTAGGCTACTAAATTTCAATAAAATATAATGAATAAAAATAGTGGAGAATTTAAAAACGATAAGAAAAATCGTGTATCATTGAAATCGGGTTCCGGACGGGGGAGATATGCGGAAATAGGGAAACAACAGAGGTACTTAGCTAGTGAGGGCGATAAGCAGAATCAGCTCTTAAATCGTTGAAATCAAGCTCCATACAGGAGAGATACGCAGAAAATGGGTTACAAAAGAGGTACTTAGCTGGTGAGGACAATAATCCTGACGGGTTGGATGACCATCTGGGAAGTCCTCAGTGTTGCGCGTATCTTATTAATCCGGAGAGAAGTTGAGCGTTAGGCGGCATAACGTTCCACGGATGCGAAGTGTGCGCCTGATATTCCGGCTGGGAATGTTCCAAAAATATGGAATCAACTCTTGGATTGTTCAAATCGGGCTTCGGACAACAGAGATACACGGAAAACGGATTACAACAGAGGTACCAACATTAATGTGCTCGTTTGCTCTACAGATTAAATAAATGGGTGCAGCACGAGGACTTCCCAGATGGACGGATGCAAGATGCGAGCAGATGCGAGTAGATAAGGGGTACTTGGACGATGATTATGATAAGCGTAATGGTTGCGATTACACCAGCATTAATGCACCGGATCCCATCAGAACTTAGAAGTTAAGCATCCTTGGGCGAGAGAAGTACTAGGTTGGGTGACCATTGGGAAGTCCTCGTGTTGCGCCTATTTTTTAATCCGGAGAGAAGCCGAGTGCAAGGTTGCGTAAAGGTTAACGGATACGAGATGCAGGCAAATATTCGGGTTGGGAAGGTCCGAAAACGCGAAATCAGCTCTTGGATCGAAGAAATCGGGCTCTGGACGGGAGAGAAACGGAAAATGGTTGCAGCGAAGATACTAAACAGATGAGGACGATAAGAAGAATCAGCTTTAGATCATTGAAATCGGGCTCCGAACGGGAGAGAAACATAGAAACGAGTTATAACAGAGGTACTTAGCCGGTGAGGACGATAAGACTAACGAGTTGGGTGGCTATCTGGGAAGTCCTTGTGTTGCGCCCATTTTTTTTATTAAGAGAGAGGCCGAGTGCGAGGCAACATAACGGATAACGAATGTGAGGTGTGAGCTGATATTCGTGTTAGGAAGGTCCGAAAAATACCGAATTGGTTCTTAGATCATAGAAATCATACCCTGAATGGAAGAGATACACGAAAAATGGGTTACAACAGAGGTATCAGCATTAATCTGCACGGCCTCTCTCCAGATTAAAGAAATGAGCACAACACGAGGACTTCTCATGAAGTTCACGAATGCGAGATGCGAGATGATATTCAGGTTGGAAAGCTCCGAAAAATGCAATGTCGACTTTTGGATCGTTAAAATCGGGCTCCGAACGGAGAGATACACGAAAAACAGGTTACAACATAGGTCCTTAGGCGGTGAGGAGAATAAGTCTAATGGATGCGATTATAACAGCATTAATATACCGGATCCCATCACAACTCCGAAGTTAAGCGTCCTCGGGAGAGAGTAGTACTAGGTTGGGTCACCACATGGGAAGTCTTGGTGTTTCACCCATTTTTTTAATCCTGAGAGAGCATGAGTGCTAGGCGACATAGGAGTTCACGGATCGAGGTGTGAGCTGATATTCGGGTTAGGAAAGTCCAAAAAATGTGGAATCAGCTCTTGAATCTTTGAAATCAAGCTCCGGACGGGTGAGATACGTGGAAAACGGGTTACAGATTAGCATTAAAAAACACAGAGCTATCCGTGCAATACAGAAATAAACAAAGACATTCTCCTTTACAATCAAATTTAAATAAAAAATACATAATAAGATAAAGTAGGCTACTAAATTTCAATAAAATATATAGAATAAAAATAGTGGAGAATTTAAAAACGATAAGAAAAATCGTGTATCATTGAAAACCGAGTTCTGGACGGGGGAGATATGCGGAAATAGGGAAAAGCAAAGGAACCTAGCTAAGGAGGGCGATAAGCAGAATCAGCTCTTAAATCATTGAAATCAAGCTCCATACAGGAGAGATACGCGGAAAATGGGTTACAAAAGAGGTACTTAGCTGGTGAGGACAATAATCCTGACGGGTTGGATGACCATCTGGAAAGTCCTCAGGGTTGCGCGTATCATATTAATCCGGAGAGAAGTTGAGCGTTAGGCGGCATAACGTTCCACGGATGCGAGGTGTACGCCTGATATTCCGGCTGGGAATGTCCTTAAAATATGGAATCAACTCTTGGATTGTTCAAATCGAGCTTCGGACAGCAGAGATACACGGAAAACGGATTACAGCAGAGGTACCAACATTAATGTGCTCGTTTGCTCTACAGATTAAATAAATGGGCGCAGCACGAGGACTTCTGAGATGGATGGATGCGAGATGCGAGCAGATGCGAGTAGATAAGAGGTACTTGGACGATGATTATGATAAGCGTAATGGTTGCGATTACACCAGCATTAATGCACTGGATCCCATCAGAACTTAGAAGTTAAGCGTCCTTGCGCGAGAGTAGTACTAGGTTGGGTGACCATTGGGAGGTCCTCGTGTTGCGCCTATTTTTTAATCCGGAGAGAGGCCGAGTGCAAAGCTGCATAACGGTTAACGGATACTAGATGCAGGCAAATATTCGGGTTGGGAAGGTCTGAAAAACGCGAAATCAGCTCTTGGATCGAAGAAATCGGGCTCTGGACGGGAGTGATAAACGGAAAATGGTTACAGCGAAGATACTAAACCGATGAGGACGATAAGAAGAATCAGCTCTTAGATCATAGAAAATCGGGCTCCGAACAAGAGAGAAACACAGAAAACGAGTTATAACAGAGGTACTTAGCCGGTGAGGACGATAAGACTAACGAGTTGGGTGGCTATCTGGGAAGTCCTTATGTTGCGCCCATTTTTTTAATCCGGAGAGAGGCCGAGCACGAGGCAACATAACGGATAACGAATGCGAGGTGTGAGC
This sequence comes from Ottelia alismoides, assembly GCA_037367405.1. Taxonomy (NCBI): domain Eukaryota; kingdom Viridiplantae; phylum Streptophyta; class Magnoliopsida; order Alismatales; family Hydrocharitaceae; genus Ottelia; species Ottelia alismoides. Next base: position 211,481 of record JAZKJV010008852.1, on the reverse strand, counting down.
TGATATTCGTGTTAGGAAGGTCCGAAAAATACGGAATTGGTTCTTAGATCATAGAAATCATACCCTGAATGGAAGAGATACGCGAAAAATGGGTTACAACAGAGATACCAGCATTAATCTGCACGGCCTCTCTCCAGATTAAAAAAATGAGCACAACACGAGGACTTCCAGGCAATTCACGAATGCGAGATGCGAGCTGATATTCGGGTTGGTAAGGTCCGAAAAATGCAATGTCGACTTTTGGATCGTTGAAATCGGGCTCCGAACGGGAGAGATACACGAAAAACAGGTTACAACATAGGTCCTTAGGCGGTGAGGAGGATAAGCCTAATGGGTGCGATTATAACAGCAATAATATACCGGATCCCATCACAACTCCGAAGTTAAGCGTGCTCGGGAGAGAGTAGTACTAGGTTGGGTCACCACATGGGAAGTCTTGGTGTTTCACCCATTTTTTTAATCCTGAGAGAGGTTGAGTGCTAGGCGACATAGGAGTTCACGGATGCGAGGTGTGAGTTGATATTCGGGTGGGGAAAGTCAAAAAAATTGGAATCAGCTCTTGGATCTTTGAAATCAAGCTCCGGACGGGTGAGATACGCGGAAAACAGGTTACAGATTAGCATTAATAAATACAGAGCTATCCGTGCAATACAGAAATAAACAAAGACATTCTCCTTTGCAGCGACTAGGGCACAGGGAGATGGGGGCGGGCGACTCGCGGCTTGGAGGTGGCGGCGCTGGGCGACGAGGCGTACGCGGGAGGGAGCGTGGTGGCGTCACACAAGAGGTGTCAGTGTGGGGACTCGTCCGGTTGGAGCAGAGGTGACGGGCGGGGCACCGTGCGCAAGGGAGCAGCAGGGCGGTGGTACGACCGTTGGGCGAGCAACGACGGCGCAGGAAGCTGGTGCGCCTCACACGGTGGTTGGTAGGCGGACGGCAAGCGGCGTGGAGGAAGGGCATGCGTTATAGGTGGCGAAGTCGATGACCGGCTGGAAGGGGCGGCAACGCGGGCACCTGCTTTGTCTCGGCAACTTTTTTATTTTATTTTTAAATTTTTTTGTGTGGTTTTAATTTTTTTAATTTTTTTAAATTTTATTAAATAGAGAAAAATGCAAATGAAAATGAAGGTGGACAATGGGTCAAGATGGATTTGAGGGATTATGATGATGGTGGTGGTGGTGATGAAAATTATATAGTGATTAGACAACAAGAAAACAAAATATTAGTAAAAATAAAATAAGAGAAATGAGAGGAAATACTTACCTGAATCTTCATCGAATTTACGGAGCAGCTACGATGAACTCATGTTGTCGTCTCAATCCGATTGGTGAAACAAATTGAAGAAGCTATGCGAGCTCGATGGGAAGCTCGTGACGCGAGGTCGTTGGTCGTCGCGGATATCGCTTGAAGGAGATCGTCGCTTGAGGAGGATGCTTAGTCGCTGTTAACAACAAAATAATCCAAGCTCCATCCTCTCTCTATTACAATCAAATTTAAATAAAAAATAAATAATAAGATAAAGTAGGCTACTAAATTTCAATAAAATATATAGAATAAAAATAGTGGAGAATTTAAAAACGATAAGAAAAATCGTGTATCATTGAAATCGGGTTCCGGACGGGGGAGATATGCGGAAATAGGGAAACAACAGAGGTACTTAGTTAGTGAGGGCGATAAGCAGAATCAGCTCTTAAATCGTTGAAATCAAGCTCCATACAGGAGAGATACGCGGAAAATGGGTACAAAAGAGGTACTTAGCTGGTGAGGACAATAATCCTGACGGGTTGGATGACCATTTGGGAAGTCCTCAGTGTTGCGCGTATCTTATTAATCCGGAGAGAAGTTGAGCGTTAGGCGACATAACGTTCCACGGATGCGAAGTGTGCGCCTGATATTCCGGCTGGGAATGTCCCAAAAATATGGAATCAACTCTTGGATTGTTCAAATCGGTCTTCGGACAGCAGAGATACACGGAAAACGGATTACAGCAGATGTACCAACATTAATGTGCTCGTTTGCTCTACAGATTAAATAAATGGGCGCAACACGAGGACATCCCAGATGGATGGATGCGAGATGCGAGCAGATGCGAGTAGATAAGGGGTACTTGGACGATGATTATGATAAGCATAATGGTTGCGATTACACCAGCATTAATGCAACGGATCTCATCAGAACTTAGAAGTTAAGCGTCCTTGGGCGAGAGTAGTACTAGGTTGGTGACCATTGGGAAGTCACCGTGTTGCGCCTATTTTTTAATCCGGAGAGAGGCCGAGGGCAAGGCTGCATAACGGTTAACGGATACTAGATGCAGGCAAATATTCGGGTTGGGAAGGTCCAAAAAATGCGAAATCAGCTCTTGGATCGAAGAAATCGGGCTCTGGACGGGAGAGATAAACGGAAAATGGTTGCAGCGAAGATACTAAACCGATGAGGATAATAAGAAGAATCAGCTCTTAGATCATTGAAATCAGGCTCCAAACGGGAGAGAAACACAGAAAACGAGTTATAACAGAGGTACTTAGCCAGTGAGGACGATAAGACTGACGAGTTGGGTGGCTATCTGGGAAGTCCTTGTGTTGCGCCCATTTTTTTAATCCGGAGAGAGCCCGAGCGCGAGGCAACATAACAGATAACGAATGCGAGATGTGAGCTGATATTCGTGTTAGGAAGGTCCGAAAAACACGGAATTGGTTCTTAGATCATAGAAATCATACCCCGAATGGAAGAGATACGCGGAAAATGGGTTACAACAGAGGTACCAGCATTAATCTGCACGGCCTCTCTCCAGATTAAAAAAATGAGCACAACACGAGGACTTCCCAGGCAGTTCACGAATGCGAGATGCGAGCTGATATTCGGGTTGGTAAGGTCCGAAAAATGCAATGTCGACTTTTGGATCGTTGAAATCGGGCTCCGAACGGGAGAGATACACAAAAAACAGGTTACAACATAAGTCCTTAGACGATGAGGAGGATAAGCCTAATGGGTGCGATTATAACAGCATTAATATACCGGATCCCATCACAACTCCGAAGTTAAGCGTGCTCGGGAGAGAGGAGTACTAGGTTGGGTCACCACATGGGAAGTCTTGGTGTTATACCCATTTTTTTAATCCTGAGAGAGGCTGAGTGCAAGGCGACATAGTAGTTCACGGATGCGAGGTGTGAGCTGATATTCGGGTTGGGAAAGTCCAAAAAATGTGGAATCAGCTCTTGGATCTTTGAAATCAAGCTCTGGACGAGTGAGATACGCGGAAAACGGGTTACAGATTAGCATTAAAAAACACAGAGCTATCCATGCAATACAGAAATAATTTGAATAGAATTGAACAAGTTCAAACATGCACAGGGACTCTTTTGTAAATATTAAAACATGCAATAAAACTATGTAATTTTTACAAAAGTAACAAAAATAAACAAAGACATTCACCTTTGCAACGGCTACGGCACAGGGAGATGGGGGCGGGCGACGGCGCGGCTCGGAGGTGACGGCGCTGGGCGGCGAGGCCCACGCGGAAGGGAGCGTGGTGGCATCACACAAGAGGTGTCAGTATGGGGACTCGTCCAGCTGGAGGAGAGGTGACAAGCGAGGCGCCGTGCGCAAGGGAGTAGCAGGGCGGTGGTACGACCGTTGGGCGAGCAACGGCGGCGCAGGAAGCCAGTGCGCCTTACGCGGTGGCTGGTAGGCGGACGGCAAGCGGCGCGGAGGAAGGGCAGGCGTTATAGGTGGCGAAGTCGACGACCGGCTGGAAGGGGCGGCAGCGCTGGCACCTGCTTTGTCTCAGCAACTTTTTATTTTATTTTTAAATTTTCTTGTATGGTTTTAATTTTTTTTAATTTTATTAAATAGAGAAAAATGCAAATGAAAATGACGGTGGACAATGGGTCAAGATGGATTTGAGGGATTACGATGATGGTGGTGGTGGTGATGAAAATGATATAGTGATTAGACAACAAGGAAACAAAATATTAGTAAAAATAAAATAAGAGAAATGAGAGGAAATACTTACCTGAATCTTCGTCGGATTTACGGAGCAGCTACGATGAACTCATGTCGTCGTCTCGATCCGATTGGTGAAACAAATCAAAGAAGCTATGCGAGCCCGATGGGAAGCTCGTGACGCGAGGTCGTTGGTCGTCGCGGATCTCGCTTGATGGAGATCGTCGCTAGAGGAGGATGCTTAGTCGCTGTCACTGATTATTGGTCTGGGGGGTTTCAACATCTATATTAAAAGTGCAAAAGAGAGAGTATTCTCCATATAACACAATATAAAAAACTTCACATATGATGGCCACTGCATTACTGAAAGACAATCGGCACATATCTAATTTTGAGATGGAACCTTTCTCAACAAACCAAATCGCAGTCGTGTCAATCATATAAGCATGAAATCCGACGCTGCAAAAAAACCAAGAATTGGCCATGATGTACACTCCCTATGGTGTGTCTGTATTAAATAAGTTCTGCTCATAAACCATTGACCATGGTTTCTTCTGAAGTGCAGAAATTACGTTGGTAGATAAAATGTGAAATGATCTTTTTCTCCAAAAAAAATGATTTTCCAGGCTTAGATTGTTGCAAAATTTGACTAAACTAAATCCACTGACAAATATACATCGAGAGGGAACTAGAAGACAGCCAACCAACGTGTTCTCAAAATTCTCATGATTTTCATTCTGCTCTTCCATTCGTACTCAATAAATAATCATTAATCAATGCAAATGCAAGAAACTACAACTAAATCAATTAATAATAGGTGTGCAGTGGCAATGCGAGAAAACCTCTGAATCAAAAATCACGTCGCATTTAGATCACAGCCGACTTAATAAATGTTCCTTAAAAAGATTTAGAGAGAAAAAAGAGGAACTCACGGTTCGAAGATTAGCTGAGGCGGATCTGAGGAGCTCCAGAAAAAGAGGCCACTGCTGCTGTGCTTTGTCCGCGTATTCGGGAAAGACAAAAAAATCAAGAACCTAAAGTGCGTAGATGGGTATGTAAGGGAAAGAAAATAAGATCGTGATCGGATTGAGATCAAAAGACGAAACAAAACCTGGAAACTGTTCAGGAATTTAGGAACTCGAACAGTATCAGATCCTCCTCTTCTAGGAGTGAGATTCGGACAGAAACTCCTATCGGAAAACAAGAACCAAACATGAAATCAAACGGTGAAATGGTGTTCACTGCCTGGTGAAGATGGAAACAAAGAACAAGAAGTTAAATCGAAGGTTTACCTGGGATCTTGAGTGTGCTCCTCGTCTTTCTTTGACCTTCTTCACACCCCTAGTTGCCATGGAAGGATGTCAGGGTGGAGGTCTTCTCCTCGGCTCCGCTTAAGACGGATTGGAAATGGGATGATAAGTCCGAACGATGCTCTGCGTTCTTGAAAACTGCAACACCAGGTCTTGAATTCGATGGCGAAGTCTCTGACCTTCTCCTCGGCGCACCACGTTCTATCTATGAACAACCGTTGCATCTCTCCGCAGGTTTAAGCTAAACTTCTCGAGATGCAGATCAAAGATCAAAGGGTGGATAGCGTTAAGAGGTTGGAGGAGAACAGTTCGCATGAATAAGAACATTGTTGTTACCTTTAGTGGAGATCAAAGGACGAAAGATGGGGGAGAAAATTGGGAAAGAATGGGTTTTGAAACACTACAGAGATGGGTTCTGTGAGTAGCAAGATGGGAAAAGGGACTGTTCGTCGGGAAGAAGAGGGTTGGCCTTTTGAGAACAAAGAAAACGTGACTTCCCTGCCTGCCACTAGTGCTATAAAAACATTGATTTCGCCCCCTCCACTTCGTGACTCTCCCAGTATATGGGAGATGAGAAAGGGTTTAAAAATTCACACCGGACTGGCCCACCCGTTGTTGGACCGAGAACCCGCCCCAACTCAGTTCGTTCGGCCGGTTTTAGGTAATTAATTTAAAAAAAAAAGAAAATAAAAAATCGAGTCAGACCGGTGGTCGGATCGAGTTGACCCGGACGATTGGACCGACTTGACCCGGATCTGATGGTTTAGTATATTTTTAAAAAATAAAGGTTTAAATAATAAAAAATAATAGGGTTTTTATCACTTGTACCCTTCTTAAATTCTACAATTTCAGTTACGCCCCTCTCTTTTTTGGAATATAACTTGTGCCACTACTTTCTTGGGGTAATTTTCTAAAAGCAACTATAAATAAATTATTACAATATTATATTCATATATAATGCTGGAAAATGTGACTATCTTTTGTAGAGTTTTATTCGAAATAGACAATCATGCTTTTATGTTGAAAGATTTGATATTTTAAATGATTATTTCATGATATATAAATACATATTTACATATATCTATTCGATTTTATTGGTTCAAAAAATCGATTCGACCGGTCGGACCAGTAAATTAAGCCCGGACCGGTTTTTTCCGAGTCGATATGAATGATGATGTCATGTTGACATCATCACCGATCCGACTGGTTTGGACCAACGGTCCGAGCCGGTTGGACCAAACCGAAGACTAAACCTTGGTGTGAAGGCTACATACGTGATCTTTTGTTAAAGACCTCCTCATACTCAAGTGATGGGCTTAGAGTTTTAGGAGTGTTAAGGCTACATACGTGATCTTTTGTTGAAGACTTGCTCATACTTAAGCGATGGGCTTAGAGTTTAAATGAGGACTAAGTGTAACAAAGACTTGTGATGGAGTCTTAATATGGAAAGATCAATAGGCACTCCGGGGTAGATATCTCATTCTCTTAGCCAAAAGTATACAAAAGAGACCCACTTCAGAGAGCTCGTCGAAAGATACTCGTTGCGATGGTATCATGATTGAAGCTCATTGTTGAGATCATTATATGATGGAAGTACTCATTCAAAAGTTGGGTGAAGTTAACTTGGCTCCCCCAAGGGATAGTCCCATTTTACCATATTATAAATGGATAAAATGGGGTTGCCCCCTCGCGGGTAGCTAACTTGGCTCCTCACGCATTATTTCGCCTTTTTTATTTTTTTGAAAATTTCTTCCGTGGATTTTCATCAATATATCTCTATATTATGTCATTCAAATTTTGCGTGAAATAGAGACTCCTACAGCCGCCATCCAGAAGGGTCATTTTTAGCAATTATGCTACCGTTAAAAAATGATTGTATGGATGGAGGCCGTAGTAGTCTCTGTTTCGCACGAAATTTGAAAAGTATAATATAGGGATATAGTGATGAATATTCACGAAAGAAATTTTCAAAAAATTAAAAAATGGGCGAAATTGTGCGGGGGAGCCAAGTTAGCTCCCCCAAGGGGCAGCCCCATTGAACTCATTATAAATTAGATGGCATAATTAGATGAAATGAATAAAATAAAAATTAAAGACAATAAAATTATCTAACTAGAGACAAATAATACGAGAAAAAAGAAGGAGATTTAGATATTTAAATAATTGAGTAATGGTTAAATAGATGTATATGACATCTATAAACAAAGGATTTTAATTTATCGTTACATAGATTTATACATATGATGATAACATGGTATTTTACTAAATTAAAGAATAACTCAAGAAACACACATATATGGATTTTGTTAAGTCAATTTATGAGGTAGAATAAATACAAAAGTAAAATGTAGGTGAATGACATGTATACGACAAAGGTATTTTATCTATTTAAATTGTTTCTAATGAGTTTTATTTAGGGCACACATAGACAAATATATACATACACAAATGTATATACAAGCACACATGCATGTCCACACATGCATGCACATGTACACACGTACAATCAAATAATATACACACATATATACATAGGTTTACACTACAAAATATAAAAGAAGGGAATATACACATACAGAAGAAGAGACTGTACACATGAAAAATGTGTGAAATATGTGTATTCTGTTTGCGGTTCTATATACGTGTATATATGTCAGTTACATTTTTACACTTTTGCACACATGTTTTTTCCTTTTGTGCACTATATGTACATATATGTGTACTATATGTGTGTAGCTATGTATGTGTACACGTATACATGTGCCTTTGTGCTAGTATGTATGTATATGTATGTATGTATGTATGTATGTCTGCGCATGTACTAGGTGTGTATGCTTGTATGCATGTTTGTGTATGCATATGTATATGCAATATATGTACATTTACGTATGTGTATATTCATGTGTACTATGTATTTGGCAATTTTATCTACCCCATCTTTGACTCTAAGTGGGTTAGTCCATTACATGTGGTGCCCAAGAAGACGGGCATCACTACAATTGTGAGCGAGTCTGGAGGAGGAGATAGCTACCCGGGTACCCACTTCTTGGAGGGTCTATGTAGACTACAGATGATTGAATCAGGCCACCAAGAAGGTTCATTTCCCGCTGCCTTTTATCAATCATATTATAGAGAGGCTAGCTGGGTAGAGTCACTACTGCTTTCTTGATGGGTACTCTGGCTACAATCAGGTAGCCATTATGCCAGAGGACCAAGACAAGACTACATTCACCTGTCCCTTTGGGACATATGCTTTCAGACGGATGCATACTCCAATACTCCCCCTTAAGCTGGAGCATGCAATGCTCTGCTTGGATAAACAGAAAGAAACTCAACTTACAATACATAATAGTACAGACAATATCAACTCAACGCACACAACTGTCGGCTGCTGTTGAGGACGTTGCTTCTCATGTCGTGCATGTGATGAAGACGAATGGGCTGAAGTGTGAGTCAACTAAATTTCCTCGTCGGAGAGCATGTGCTCTAAACTGCGCATGTCAGAGTCACCATAATCGGAAATGAGTCTCCTCGTCGGAGTACTCTGGCCCGCCACAATATGTGGATCCATCTTTGAAAAGGGTCGAACTGAAAGGGTCGTGGAAGTGCCATCCTCGTCGGAGTCCAGGGTCGCTGGAGAAAGGAGTCTGCAAAATCTCCTCATCGGGGAACTGTGTCTCTCCCATCTGGCATAGAGACTACTCTGAAGTCCCTGTGATACCACATGAAAACCCTTGCCAACATGGCATAGGGAATGATCCGATACTCTGGAGTCCCTATAGCGCACATGAAAACTCTGACCGAAAACAAGAATGATGGGGACCACACAAAAGATGGCAAACATGTGCACATCTGAAAAGACCGCAAACCATAAGATTTAGCTTATAATTATATCTACTGCAGTGGTTACAATGATATAGATGTTATAATGTTAAATTGATATTAATGATGCTTGACAATAGGCTTCACATGCTGATGACGTGGAGATGTCACACGAGTTTGACTACTGTTTTGTACTACTTACCATTAATGTTATTATAACTTCCTATGCACCTTTTCCCATTATCTACTTAGAATGCTGATTTGTGAGATTATGTTTTATATATATTAGGAATGGCTACGGGAAGTGGACATGACATGGTTGTCGGTTGAAAGATCTTTGAGGAAAGACATTGCTTGGAAGTACAGCTATTTAACATATTGAAAACAACCAAATAGTGTCACATGCATGTTTTCTGAGAGGACTACTGAATGTGGAATTTATAGAGCCCAACAACATCAAGTGAGATCACTCAAGAATGCTAATGCTGGTAAGAGATGTCTTTCGAAGGTAAGGAGGATTTACTTGCATATATGAATGAGAAGAAGACTCTGAAGGATTCCATTGACTGTAGAAACATCAAAGTGGATGACATGAATTCTAATGGTGATGACCGTGAGGAAGAAAATGCAATTATACCTGGAAAAAGGGTTTGTCCAAGTAGCGAGAGCCATGAAAAAGAGCAAAGGACCTATGAACTCATATGTAACCATGAAACATGAGAAGGGAACAGAAATGCTACTCAGAGACAAATTTCCATGGTGGATGCATATGATAAGGAGATGTGGCCTCGAACCATTCAACATATAGCTTGCTTCTTCCATTGAGTTGGTATACAGTTTAACGTGTAAAATTACAATGTTTCAATATATGATTCAATTTATTAGATTGTATGGTTGAAATTTGAAGCTACAGTTGCACCTTGAGCTTAGAGTCCCATAATTGAGAAGGATTGTACTTCTGAATTGATGGTTGAGAACAAAGCTACAGTTGTAAAATTTCTCTCTTTGCAATCTCTCTTTATGAATAAGCACAATTTGAGGACTATGTTTACTTTAGAGTAATGAACTATAAGAAAAAGGCAGAGGAAGCCAATGGTAAAAAGACAAGAAAAACTGGTAATGAGATATATAGGTGATGGATCATGCAAATGAAGCAATTGAGAAAAGCTTCAATGGAAAGGAAGAGAGTACATGGATGTATTTTAGATATGAATTTCGATCCGCTTCTCAGGCTTTGAGAGATTCATAGTATGCACACCACTTGCTTATCCCCTCTTGCTATCTTACTCATTCTTCACACACTAAGAGGAAGGTCAACATGTTAAGCCCATTAGCAAAAGCGATTGCAGTCACGCCTTGAATTTTGATTGCAGAAGCAGACTAAGAAGGGCCCAACCAATAATAACTTCTTTATCTTATACCTTTGGAAAAGGGTGAAGAGCCCAACAACTATAACGACCCTCTCCGTATATGGGTTAGGAATTGATTCTGAAAACTCATCTTATAATACATCTTAGTCTTTTTTCAACCATAGCGATAAGACTCTACCTCTATCCTTTTCATTATCATTGCTCTGCTTTTGTTCACCTCTTTATTGTGGGATACTCTCACATCTAGAAATGGTATTGATGCTATGGCTCCATTGCTCATCACTACTGTGTCCATATTAATGCTACATCCTTTGAACAATCTTCTTTCTTTAATGTTGGGGATATTCTTGTGGAGTTCTCATCTCCGCTCCGGGTTTATCATAGGAGGTAAAAATTGTTTTAAAGTTCCTTTTTCCAATGTTTAGAGTACACACATATTGCCATTCCAAAGCATAACCATGTCGGTATCTGGTGCATATGATCTTCATGTTTCCTTCAATTGTACTATAGATGATCGCCTTCTGGTCCTGCACATGGTTATGATATCATGTAGTCTTCATCTTTACAGAAGAGCTTGCTATTTTAACAAACAATTAACAATAACGTTGATAATTAATGTACATTTTCAGAAGGACTATTATATAGCTATGCAAGATTTTGGATGGAAGCTGCATGTACTCACATCTTGTGGAACCTGGGATTTGGTTTCATGTCCCCATTGTGTTACTCTTGTTGCATGCATGTTGCTCTTCACTACCCAATACTATTCGGATGGGGTTTCTAAACGGTTGAAATCCTGGTTTCTATGGAAGGGCTTTACCCATACTTACACAATTGGCCACTTCGAGACATTCTTTTCTATTGCTTGGATGGGATCCATATGCACTATTATATCCATTGTTGTTACTGATATTGACCTATATGCCGTGCGGATGTTAAGAATGCCTTTCGCTATGACGACTTAGAAGAGGAAGTCAATATGTCTTAGCCACAAATGTACATCGATGGCTGGGAGTATATATGTAGACTGCAGAAGGATATCCATGGCTTTAAGCATGGCCTTAAATTTCAGCGAATTTCGACCGAAATTCGGTTGAAATTTGGTTTTGTAGCGATGCCAATATCGAAACCATGTATAATATCAGTTTCCATGATTTCGGACGAATTTTCAATCGAATTTCGGTCCATTTCAGCGGAAATTGTTCACATATTTCTCGGATTCCGGTGGAATTTCAACCACCATTACAATATAAGCCACTATTCCAACCACCATTGTAATAAATAAGGCCATTAAGGGTCCTCTTTAAGCCTAATAAATATAATGTATATGTTCTCATTCCATCTCACAACTTCACAAGCCACAATTCACAACCCAACTTAAGTCTTGGAGAGCCAAGTTTCCAAATTCCAAGCAAGGTAAGTATTTTACTATATTTTTTCATAACACATCTTTTTTTAACATACTTCGAGATGCCAAATAAGTATTTTTTTTCATCTTTGAATGCTAACTTCAGAGAGTTCAGAATCTTCATAGTTAGAACCATTATATAACCATCTTGTTATCTTTTCCTAGGCCAACTTGACTATAACTATTAGGTAGGGCCTTGCATATTAACAAACTTCAGAGTTCTTCTTTTCCTTGCATATCTTTCCCGGACTTTCCTAGGCCATACATATCAATACATTAGATTGCATCATTTTAACTCACAAGATACTAGAAGTTTGTTCTTTTCTAAGACTCTCTTGTTACTTCTCTCTACTATAAGGAGTATGTGTGTCTATCTGTGTGGTAGGTTGTTAACAACCTTCCAAGTTTTTGACTGTAACTATTTTTCTACTATTAAGTTGGTATAACATACACTTTCTTGGTGTTAATTAATTTGTTTGTCTCGTATAATATACACTTTACGATCACAAGCCCTACTATGCATTTATTTTGGCATACATGTTAAAATATTCGTGTTTGTGTGTGTCTTATTTTACTTTTAAATAAAATTATTATTATTCTTTTGAGAATTGACAGAAAAATTGAATGCCAAAATTTATCTGTGTACTGAAATATGAAATTTCACTCTGGACGATCATCGATATGATGATCGAAATCATTATTTTAAGGCACTGAACATTATAACATCTTATTATAAGCAACAAAACTTGTATTTATGTCTCTTTTATTGATTAAACAACATTAGAAATCTTAAAATTTGAAAAAAAATGAGTTTTCAAGTCATTTTCCCAATTTCCAGCCATTTCACCGAAATTCCACCGAAATTCCTTTTCTGGGCTTAACCGAAACGAAATCCGACATTTAAGGACTTGGCTTTAAGTACAACCCATGTACTTGGGTTGACAGACTTGCTTGATAGATGCTAATGTGTATTCAATAGATGTTCATCTGTCAATTGTTACTTGTGTTCAATGAAGACAAATAAGCGTTTAATTTTGGTTGTTTATATTGACAATATGATTTAAACAATCATTTGGATTTCACTGAGGTGTACACTACAAGGGACGCGTTGCATTGCCAGGATGCAATGGGAAGTTGGAAAGGGCCTCTACATTGTGTGGATATATTTCGGAATTCGCAAGAGTTATCGCATGAGGAGCACATGCAAGTAAATAAACTAGTTCCACTACATCATTACTCAGATGCAGTTCAAAATTTACAAGGGTTCTCACAAGATGGACACATTTTAGTCCAAAAGATGTCACAAAGAACTTGCAAGGCAGTTGGAAGATTGTCAGTTTTATCGACAAATCAATGGAGATGGTAGATACGATGAAAAGAGGGAAGATAGATATCGTGTCTCCAAGAAATTGTTTGGAGAGAAAACAAGGGAGATAGAGAAGGCATGCTTTAGATTTATATTTTTCAGGTAAAGAGAAGAGTGGAAATGGTGTTGGAGTGGTTGTTCATAATATTTGAAGGATTATGTGGTTGATGTGCAAAGATTTGGAGATCGGATTATTTTGCTAAAATTGATACGGGAAAAAATCATGAGTATCATCTCACTTTATTCATCACCAATTGGTTTGGAGGAAAGTCTTAATTAATATCTTTGGTGGATTTGGATAAATCTATGCAAAAAATTCCCTAACGAGAGGGAATTTGTATGTGTGGAGATTTCAATGGACATGTGGGAAAGGATGCTTTGGGGCGTACTATTGTTCATGGAGTCATGACTTCAAGGTTAGAAATGGCGAGGGAAAAGTCATTTTGGCTTTTGGAAATGATTATGACCTTTTCACAGCAAACATTCTCTTCAAGAAGAGGAAGGAGTAATTAATACTTATAAGAGACACCCAACTAAAACACCAATTTTTTACTTTGTAGTGAGGTGAAGAGATCGGTTGTGCTGCTAAGACTGCAAAGTATTCCCTGAGATGGCTTGACATATCCACATCACTTGCTTGTCATTTATGTGCAAATAAATGGGTTGGAACAAAAAACAATGGTTTCCAAGACCAATATAACAAGGTGGTGGAATCTTCAATTGTAACAAGTAAGCTTCAAGGATTTTAGAAGATGTATCTTAGGAATGCCACATAAGTGTGAACGAGATGGGGAGGTGATAACATCTTTTATTCGAAGGGTAGTCAAATAGGTGGTAGGTGAATCCGAAGGAAAGTTTCAGGCTAAGAGGAGGCTTAGTGGTAGAGTGAAGGGATGCAAAAGAAGCTTTAAAGCTATTTATAAGGATAGAAGAAGGAAACACAAAAAAAGTGAAGTGATGTTAAGACAAGCCTATGGAATCCTGTTAAAAAACTTGAAACTAAGGAGGATTGGAAAATATATTTTGATTGACCGAAGCAAGAGAAAGAAATACCAAAGAGCTTACTCAAGTGCAGTGCATTAAGGATGAGGAAGGACATGTGCTTGTTACTCAAAAGGATATAGATACTAGATGGGAATAATACTTGCATAAGGTTTTCATTGGGTAAGGGAATAAAAACTTCACTTCGGGAGATCAAGCTAGTAGCAAAACTAATTGAACCGTGCAAGTTATACATTAATGAAAAGGAAAGAAGTAGAGGATGTTTTGAAGGTTATGAAAACTTGGGAACGGTGTAGGATTCTATGACATTCCTACAGAAGTTTGAGAGTTCTAGGTAAACGTGGCTTGACTTGGCTCACAAATTATTTGTTGAAGCAAGAAAATGCTTTGAGAATGGAGGAAAATCATTGTGGTACCTATTTACAATAATAAAGGTGGCTTTCAAAATTATTTGAATTATAAAGAGGTACCTAACCGGTGAGTCATACTATGAGAATCTAGGACGTGAGGCTGAAAGAAGATTGTGATGCCCTCGGATCCAGATACCTGTTTATGACACATTCGCACTATTACATTCGCAACGATCTCACCGAGTATGAAAATTAAGGAAATTTTCGCGTTGCTATCAGCTATGACATTCAAACCACATTTACCATCACAACAAAGATATATGCCACCAAAATTCCATTCCATTAACTTTCATAATATATACAATATGTATAAGAAGGGCTGATAGTGCATTCATATATCCCAACATATTCAGAAGAGAAAGAAAAGGCTTTTTACATTATAATAGAACAAAAGCTACATAAATAGTGACAAAAGAAACTGTACTGTATAGTGTAAACACGATCTCCATATGTCATCAACCTACTATTGTGCTGCAGGCTCCTTGCCTGCCAAAACATGTAGGGAAGAAGAGGCGTCAACGAGCGCTGGTACTTCCCATAATTATATTAAAATAAGCAGGCATTAATATGGATATAAAAGAAACAAGTAGAAAGGCATAACAACCAAAACTTACAACTACTTGTTTGAAAAAGAAGGTTTCATGCTACAATGATGGATGCTTCAAGTTTTCCCATTTCCTCCCATATGTTACATTATTATATAGTAGTTAATGACATATTTAATAATTACCTCAATTGCCTTATAACATTATATATATTCATGTAATAGTTGATGACTCATATGTCTATATACATAGGTGACGTTGCTTTATCCAATTTGATAAGTCCAGCATGGTCGGTTAATTATTAATAATTGATTATCGATGATGATTATTAATTCTATACCAAGGCCAATTGTAGTCAGCTCATCTATGGTCAATCATACTTGTAACCAATCTCAACTAGTCAACATCCAAGAGTTACACTAGCCCAAGGAAAATGGAGTGATATTTGTAACATCCTGGTTCCAATTAAACCCAAACCTGACCCGAATGTGGTCAATTTAACCTAATAAAGTTGACAGTCGGCATTAGATGACTTAAATCGATCAATTGATCATGAATCAAAAGTCGTTCGGGCAAAATCGATCAAAAATCGATCGCATCGTAATGCGTGTCCGAAAAAGCTGCGGCATAAATTCGGAAACCGCGAAACAAAAAGAGACCGTCATAAAATCTGATTCGACGAAACAAGACCACCAGAATCGACCGTTCGTCAATCGGAGATCTTTTGATATTTTAAATTCACAAAATTTAAATACAAACCAAAATCGTATCTTGAAATTTTCGACGGTTCAAAACCCAATCGGAAGTGTATCAACATTATACTCATTTTGATCGTCGTGCAGAGACAATCAAATTGATTATTGCTCGTTGAAATCCGAGATTCGAGGCGCTTATACGTGGGACTTTTGTTTCCTAAATATATATATACACACATAATAAATACATTATATATATCTATAAGAATTTAATTTTTTTTAGTGATGTCATGGATGACATCTCTAGAAATAATGTCATCAATGACATCAACAAGGGTGATGTCATAAAAAAAGAAAGTGGAAATGAGGAAGTTTCTAGGAAACTTCCCCCTCCCCCTTCTCTTTTCTCTATTAAAGTCCAACGTGGGAGCCCCTTTCCTTTTCCCATTTTCCCTTTTCTTTCCATTTCCCTCCATATTACCAATCCCCAATGTGAGAAGAGCTTCATCCTTCTTTTCTTTTCCATTTTCCATCACCAAAGCTCTTCTCTTCCTTGCAAGGCTGTTGTACAGCAACTCCAATAGCTGTTGTTGATGCTTCCAGCCAACATTGAAGCCTCCGAATCCATTCCTCCTGCATGCTTGTGATCTCCATCTTAGAGATCTAAGTTAAAGGTACAATTCCCAACCTTCCTTTGCTGCCATATATGCATTTTACCTACTTGACCCCATATATATACATTCGTTGAGAAAGGTTCAAACTATACAACAATAATTCAAAAAAATGGTGTAGGTGATCCTTAGCTTTAGTTTGATCTTGCATGCATGAGCTCATATTGTATCTTTAGTTAATTCATTCTTTTCTTTGAAATGCTTAGAGATTAGGAGTTAAATATTGCGTGTATGAACTAGTTCACGGAAGCGGCTGCCTGAAATTGGAATTTTGGATAAATTGATTTTCGTTAGGACATGATTTCAAAGGGAAATGGGCCGCCGGACGATCAATATATATATATATATATATTTCTGTACTATATATCTGTACTGGAACCTAATTTAGATGGTTTTGAAATTTACATGAGATATATTCTTACGTTACCCTTTATAGTGTAAATTATATGGATGCTTACCCTGCTATGAATGAAATTTGTAGCTTATCCGAAATTAACATGAATCTTTATTGTTGAATCTATGGTGGTGATTGTGGTTTGAATGTCATATGCAACATCAACGTGGATTTTTTTCTTCTGATTTTCAATACTTGGTGAGATCATTGCGAATATAATAGTATAAATGCGTCGTAAACGGGTACCCGGATTCGAGGGCACCATAAAGATTGACACAAGTTTCCAAAGTAACAGAAAATCAATTTTGATTCATGCCATGTCGCTCAACTATTGGATGTATTCACATGTTGAGGAGAACAATGGAGATTTATGAAGCTAAAAGGAAGAACCTCCATATGATTTTTATCGATTTTAAGAACGCTTGCGATTCAGTTCTACGGAAGATCTTGTGGAGAGTTTTGGAGAAGAGACAAGTGCATGTCATGTACATTAATCTTATGCATGATATAAATGACACGGGGCTTGATCTTGTCTAAGGATCCAATATGGGAAGACTAACTGTTTTAACATCAGCATCGATTTGCATCGAGGTTCAACTTTGAGCCATTTGTTGTTTACTTTGATTATAATTGAGTTGACTAGTCACACTCAGGATGGGATACCTTGATGCATGTTGTTTGCCGATGACGTTGTGTTGGTCGATGAGACTAGAGATGGAGCAAATGAGAAGCTTGAGGTTTGGAAACATATCTTTATAACTAAAGGATTTCATATAAGCAGGGCGGAGACCGAATATATGGAGTGCACATTTGATGTGAGTAGTTATGGCAGTATCGATGCGAAGATTGGAGGAGAAAATATTCAAAAGAAAAATCTTTTAGATACTTGGGACTATTTTGCAACATAGAATCAATGCAGGTTGGGCAATGTGGAGAGGAGTCTATTATTCTATGTGATAAGAAAATTCATTTGAAAAATCAAAGGAAAGAATACAATTCCTATGTGAGACCTGCTATGATCTATGGATCTGTATGTTGTCCTGCGAACCATAGGCATGTACAGAGAATGACAGTAATAGAAATGAAAATGCTATGGTGGATGTGGTGGAGTGTTTTTTCACGGGACTCGCTCGTCACAGATTAGGAAAGCGCGAGACAAGTCGAGTCTTTCTATATATCTCAATATCTACGGCATCATTCACGTCAGGTGAGTCACATGTGGGTTATACACGAAAAAGTCTGATCCAGATCGATGTGATCAGAAGGAAAGTTGGTGTAATTTCGATTGAGGATAAGATGAGAAAGAACCGCTTAAAGTGTTTTGGCCATGCGCAAAGGAGGTTTGTTGACGCATCAGTTAAAAGATGTGAGATTTGGGATGTTGAGCCGGTTAAGAGAGAGAGGGAAAGGTCCAAGAAGTGTTGGAACGAGACTATCCAAAGGGATCTAATATATTTGGATCTAAGTTTGAGAATGACCAAAAATAGATCTGAGTGGATGCAATGAATCCATGTAGCCGACCCTACCTAATATGGGAGAAGGCTCTGTTGTTGTGTATTGATGATATGTTGATTACTTTCCATGAGTTGCAAGAATTTCTTCAGTAATCTTTTCTCACCAAGGACTTTTGTAGCTCGAGCTACTTGGGGATCAAGCTTACGAGACCTTTTTTTATAACATCTTGATATCTAACCCCGATCTGATCAAGTGGATAAGATCCGCTTGATAGAGCCAAGTGTTATGGCTCATGTTTCTCTCGACCCTTTCTAAATGTTGCCAAGTGTTATGGTTCATGTTTCTCTTGACCCTTTCTAAATGTTGAACATAATGTATGAAAACCTTTGAGGAAAAGAGAAATACAAGTTAAAATTGAAATTTTGAACCAAAATGCAAATTTAAAAGTGAGAAGGTTAAAGTAATAATAACCCAAATTATGTTATTTATCGATTATTTTATTATTGAATTAAGTTATGAAATGTAAATAAGGAATTGGTAATGGGTGGAAAAGAAATCGAAGGCTGTTGAATTTTTCGATGTAATTTAATCATCTAAAATTTTGGGGACTTAAGGGTCAAACCTTGCAAATTGCCCAAGTTCTCCTTGCTTATAGAAGAGACCCTTATAGAAGAAAATTATTATTTTCGTCACATATTTTCTTTAACAAAGTTAAAGGCTCTCCTCACCTTGATTGGTGAGGAAAATACCAAGGGGAGGAGCTCCAAGCCATAGGTGATCTTGGAGAGATCTTCTCGAAGGTGTTTCTTCGAGGTCAGCTTGTTGTTTTCTTCAGAAATGAGATTTTATTCATATTATATCGTGTTTTATGTGCATAAATTCATACAAGCATGTTAGATCAATGCACATGTGGTGATCTTTAATCATAAAGGGGAAGAAGGAGCAAGAAAAAGAGAAGAGCTCAAGAACGAGACATAGAACGTCTAAACTAAGTTTCCTTGGTCTCTTGACCTTCAAGAGTCTCTTGATTGTCTAGTGATTTTTGTGGGGAATGTTCGCCCCTATTAGGATAATGTCTCAACTTGATTTGCAATGTGATTTGTATGCCAAAGTGATGATCTATGCGTTGGAGAAGCTTACTGTTTGCTGAATATGAAGTGCATGAACATGGGATGAAAGAGTGATAGATGTGCTTTGTTGTAATCCAAAGTATTGCAAGTTATGATCTATGCTATATCAACGATTATACATTATTGCAATATGTTTTTTTTACGAGTTTCCCTATTATAGATTTGATCTTAATCAACTATTACAATTGGTTTTCATGTTTTGGTTCAGCTGTAGGCCTCTTTAGGATTGATCGACATATCAGCTAGTTAAGCGACACCTCGAGAGATGCCCATTGTATTGTTTTGATGATGTAGTTGCAAGTACCTTGTCTCCCTTTTTGTTATTCCCTTTGTGATTGGATTTTAAGTTTATATGATCTATCATAAGTTTTTTATGAGTGGAAAGTGATCGGAAGGATGTTTGATTCAACTTATTCCTTTGTAAGTCGGCTCACGAACTTGTAAGTCGATTGGAGGTTTGAGAAGTTGATTGAGTTGAGTATTAGGCGACTCATGCTTATTTCAAATGTTGAATATGCTCCGTGCATATATACTTCTAACACTTGGTTGATTTTTTTGAAAGAAAGGAGGGTGGAGCCTCGAGATGTGACCCATTGCAAATATAGATTACTTATTCAATTTACCAGTAGAAGTTTCATATTATCGTACAGATGACTACGCCACGTGAAGGGCCTTGCAATGTTGCAGTACATTCTCAGATTGAAAAGACTGACGGCAAAAGATGCATTCATTCTCGATGAGCCAAATATCCTAGAGCAATGCAAACATAAAACATCTGTCCTCATGTGAGTTTTCAAAAGATGCAACTCCTTTGTAAGTAAATACTTGTGCCTCACTAGCCATGAGAATACCTACACTCTCTATGAGATCTTGCTGTTCCAAATCATCAAATAGTCTCGACATAATTCATCATCAACCTTCAGATTTGGCGCGTGTGAGAAGCTTTTGAACACCTTTCTTACTAAAACCAACCCTCCAACCAAGTTCAGTGATCTCTCATGATAAATTGAGGGTCCATGTCCTCCAAATCCTTTATCATTGTCACGAAATCTGCCAACCTCTGCTCCAAAAAAGTTACTCGAAAAGACGGGATCCAAGTACCTGCCGTCCAAGCCCATACCACCATGCATGAACGATCTCTCGTGATAACAAATTGTCTAGGATATGAGTCACAAAGAGTGTCGACTCAAACCTAATCATAAAATGGCGAAACCTTCTCCCACTATAAGTAGGGTCAACTACATGGATTCTTGATCAAATCCATGTTAAAAGATTCAACTATTTTTTACGCTAGCCATCGACTACCTAACGCAACACCCACAAGGGGGGATTTGAACCCAGATCTTTTGGATGGTAGGTATACTGCACTACCACCAAATCATTTCCTAATCATAAAAAAATGTACTAAGCCTTCTCCCAATACAAGTAGGGTCGGCTACATGGATTCTTGCTCAAATCCATGTTGAAATGTCTTATCACTGCTCACACCTAGCTGAAGAGAGGAGGGGGATCGAATAGGCTGCAAAATCGAAGTGTTGTTGATGCTGTAAATATTCCTCAGAAGGTGTCTCACCAAGTACTCCTTGTGTCCCAAAACCTCAAAATCCACTTTGCAAGGAGGGCCTTGTTTATATGTTCAAACCTCATTATACCAAACCCCCCCTGCATAACACAAGTTGAACGCTACTTCTTGAACCTCATCTCGAGATAATCCAAAATACATAAAGAATGATTCCTCGTTGATGCAAAGTCCGGAAATGTCACTAAATATATTCATGATACGAGAGGCCCTTTTTCACCCGGGAAGTATGGGGGTGAATTTTTCCTGCTGCAGCATGGAGTGTGGTAGTAGTGCCCTCTTTCTCCCTTGCTTTTCATTGTGGTTACAGATGCTCTGACAAGGATGATCTCGAAGGCAAGGGAGGGGGCTTTTTGGCAGCTTCAGTTTCGGGGAGATCTCCATCCCGTGCTCCAGTATGCTGATGATATCATGTTTTGTGAAAGGGCAAGCGACATCTGCAAAGGGGATCATCATTTTTCTTGAGTTGTTTGGGTTGGTCTCTGGCTTCTGGGTAAATCATGTGAAGTCTGCTTTTGTTCCTATCAAGATGAGAAAGGAGGATGGTGTTATTTGTGAGGTGGATTTGCAGATGCTGATGGGGGCATTGCCTATCCTGTACCTTGATTTACCTTTTCTCAGGGGTAGGCTGCGATGGGCGAATTGAGCTCCTGTTCTTGATAGGATGGGGAAGAAGCTGGCGAGCTAGTGTGTGGCTTGCCTATTTAGAGGTGGACACTTAGTCCTATTGAAAACGATTCTCTTGGCTATCCGATGTTATACGCCTCTAACCTGTTGAGGTGAAGGTGAAGTTGGAGGCACTAATGCGGTGATTTATTTGGTCCACCTCTGGGGGATCTCTGGGATTGTTGTTGGTGGGGTGGAAGACTTTGTTTGGTGCTTAGGGAGGTAGATGGTTGGTTGGGGATCTGAAGGTTGGAAGTGATGAACATGCCCTTTTGGTGAAATGGGGGACTAGAGTTTGGAGAGGATGCTCCCATCTACTACGTAGGATGTTACTTACGATGTCTCGTTGAACCTCGCTTCACATGTTGCTGTTACTCCTGGGCTTTCCAACTTTTGGAAGGGAATTTGTGTGTGCTTCCATGGATGATCCCGCTCTTGCAACCATCTCTTCGTGACGTTCGTGGTTTTAGATTTTGGATTGATAATTGGACTAGCCAGGGGTTGCTGCGCTCTTGTTTTTCCCGTTTGTTTGCTTTGGCAACTTCTACGAGGACATCTATGAGTAGGGTTGGGCACTGGGTTGGGTCAACCTAATCTATTCCGAAACCCATCCCGCATAACCCAACCCGAATCCAAATCCAAAACTAGATAGGCGAGACGTGGGCCAAATCATAAACCCTAATTGGTTAACAGGTTAGGTTCGATCTTGACAAGGCCCAAACCCGAGAGCCCGATAGACCGGTCCAAACCTAAATCATCTTGTTTGGGTCGAGTTTGGCTCAGAATTTGGAAAAAATAGGCCTAGGTTTGACCAGTTAGCCCATATACTAAAATGGGATTGGGTCAGGCTAAGCCGAACCCGACTCGACCCCTGCCCAACCTTATCTGTGAGGGATTGGTGGGAGGTCAAGAGCTTGCTCTCTTTGTTTCACTATGAGCTTTCTGGTCAACGCTTTGCAGAGCTTGTATGCCTTCTGGAGGTACTTCCAGTGTGCGAGGAGTTTTATGACGTTGGGGACCACTGGTCCTGGACTGATGGATATTTTTTATTCGGAAGGTCTACATGCCTTATCAGATGAGGGTGTTTTAGGAGCGCCTCAGACAAGTTTAGAGCTTGTATGCCTTTTGGAGGTACTGTCAATGTGAGGAGTTTTATGATGTTTGGGACCACTGGTTCTGGATTGATGGCGATTTTTCTGTTCAAATGACCTACATGACCTTCTATCGAACGATGGTGTTTGACCCGACGTGTGCTTCAGACAAGTTTATTGACATTTGGAGGTGGAAGGTCCCTCTGAGGGTCATGCTTTTTGTCTGGTTGCTGCGAAGGAATCGACTCTTGACCGCTGAGCAGAGAGCCATGTTCTTTCTTGGAACTGGCAGTACGTGTCAACGATGTCTTGCATCGAACGAGGATGTCGAGCACCTCTTCTTTGTCCGATTGCTAAGGAGGTGTGGGTGGGGCTTTGTATTCATTCTGGACACTTGTAATGTAATGTAACATGCACTGTAAATGATTATATTCAATGAATTTTGAGGTGGGACCCAACTCAGGATGGCATCCTCTTCTTTCTGAAAAAAAGAGGTGTTGGCGGCAACACAGGTCGAGCTGGAGTCAATTGCTGATTGGGTTGGTTTTTGGGATTCGATGGATAAGTTGGGAACCTCGTGGTCATATCAAGGTTTAGGTGGCGGTTTTTTTGTTTATGTGCCTTGCGCGGAACGGGAATATCTTCTGTGGAGAGAGACTGTATATGGAAAATTTTTTAGAGCATGCAAACATTTAAAGACCTTTTGGTCTCTGTAATTCCTTTTTTGATACTTAATGTGAATATATAGAAGTTCACTGATGAGCGTCTCAACAACATCACACCCTCTTTGTCCTAAATAAATGTTCCATTGTTTTTACCTGTTTAGTTTTATCTGGGAATTATTTGGTTTTTTTGGAAGAAGCTTTGAAATAACTTGAGCCCCCCTTGTGGGGGTATTATCCGTGTTACCTATGAAGGTACTAAAATTGCTGTAAAGGAACCTTTGCGTCATTTAGTTTTTTTGGAAGAAGCATTAAAATAACTTGAGCCCGAAACTTAATTGCATTGTTACAAACCTTTAGTTTCATTGTCTGAACTGTATGATGGGATAGTGAGAATGATTTAAAATGTTTTCTCCCCCCTCATGTTTGTTGTATTCTGCTATTTATGCAATGGCTTTGTATTTCAATATTAGGTGTATTGTCAAATATGGGTGGTGTCACACCCCCAAATTCCGTGATCGAGAATGATCGTGCAGACACGGTAGCTGGATGCTCGAGAATAATCGATGGAGCAAGGACTTCAGGAGGAGTCCGAAAAATGTGGATATCAGGGAGGTTATCCACGAGAGTCTGGAGGATCTACCGTACGTGATGGAGAAGCGTCACACAGGACACTGACTCGGTGGCAGAGTGCCGTGGTGCTTGTAGCAGTGCGAGCACAACAAGTACAGACAACAGTGCAAGACATGACAGTGGATGCACGTAGTGGTACATACGCGAGCGCAGAAGGGCGGTACGTAGTGAAGCAGTACGCATTGAGGAGCAATGCGGTACGATCACAGAGGCGTACACACGAAGGCGCACGATATCGGTATTGATGCGTGGCAGTCCAAGGAGGCATGGAGCGTTGCAGGTGCTGAGTACGAGCATTGTCGAGCATGCCCGGTATTACACGTACGAGAGTGGTCTGGAGGCCACGATAGCGAAGTTCTGGAGGACTTCCCCTTAGCATGGAGAACACTAAGGAAGGGTTTACCGCACGAGGGTCTGGAGGCCGCGGGTTCCCTTTGGCACAAGATCAAGTGTTCGGTGGCACTTGGTGAATTATGACAAAGCTGTATCAGCAAGCGTTGGAGCGCGAGTGTGCTGATGACTGGGCGGTTGATTGGGCGTCAACCGTGCGGGAAGACGAAAGGTCAACAAGGGAGTCGAAGAGACGAGCAGACGAAGAGTTGCTGAGGAACGCGAAGGGTTGCCGAAGAACTCGAAGGGTCTCTTGTGTCTTTATGTATCATTATTGTAGATGTAATAATGGGTGTCCCTTGGGTTGCCTTGAGTCTTGTATATAAGGAGAGGTGGTGGCTCATTTGTAAACACACAGAGTACACGAGAGAAGTGTAGAGTGTCCACCTACTCCTAGAGAGTTCCCCTTCTAATAAAGAGAAGAGCTTTGTGCCCGTGCTCGTGTGATTGCTTGGTATAGTTCTTGAGCGTTCTTGAGCGTGTTCTTAAGAGTGTTCTTGAGCAATCCGAAGTTCGTGCTCGTGTTTGTGTTCGAAGCGTCGGTGCGCTAGCAAGCAGAAGGACGAGAAGAGTTGGAGCGCGTCCGTGACCGTTCTACTCGGGAAGGCTGGTTAGCTATGGGTTAGCTAACGCCGCACAGGATCGGTCGAAATCGATAACGGGATTTTGACCCTATGACATTTGGTATCAGAGATGAAGGCATACCAATTCGTTGGCACGAATTTGGTATCAGAGCACGGTTCGTGATACAATTCGTTGGTGCGAATTGGTATCAGGACAAGGAGCAGATCACAGAGCTTGGTCGGTGCCAAGAAAGCGGGCAAAGCTACGAGCGGCTGTTGGTGCAGTCGATCGCGGGAACCGAGTATTACTTGTTAGAGCAAGTACATCTTCAATCAGCGGAGCGAAGATGGTGGGTGTCACCGAGCGTGTGGCAGCACTGGAGCAGGCGATGGCAGAAGTGGAGTCCACTATTGGGACTCATGCCCATCGCATCGCCGTCTTGGAGGATCGTTCTTCAGAAGGATCAGGTGTTGGGGACGAGACCCAACAATGCTCAGCAGAGCAGATCAAGTCCTTGGAGGACAAACTGAAGGCGTTCCGCACGATGATGGAGGATCTTCGGAGTGAGATCTCCCTCATCAAGAAGGCATTGGCGAACAGCGGAGGCTCCACGGAGGTGCAGCGACGCAAGGTACCCGAAACCAAATCCTTTACAGGTACGCGGAGTGCCAAAGATTTGGAAAACTTCCTATGGGATATGGAAGTTTACTTCGAGGCGACCAAGAGGACGAAAGCCGAGAAGGTTGGTTTGGCATCGATGTACATGTCGAGCGATGCCAAGCTATGGTGGAGGAGCCGTGCAGCAGATGAGGCAAGACCGAAGATATCCAGGTGGCTAGTTACGGAACTGAAGGAGCAGTTCCTGCCAAAGAACACTGCGTGGATTGCACGGAAGGCTCTTCGACGCCTGAAGCAAACAGGCACTGTTCGTGAGTACGTGAAGCAGTTCACGTCCGTATTGCTGGACATCAAGGGGATGTCCGAGGAGGATAAGTTGTTCAACTTCACGATCGGGTTGCAAAGCTGGGCGCAAGCCGAACTGCGGAGGTAGGGCGTGAAGGATCTTAATTCAGCGATCGTGGTGGCAAATGCGTTGGTCGATTATGGGGCGACCCAACCAAGTCACAAGGCTGAAGAGAAGGAGTTCACCAGCAAGCCGAGGGCGCGGTCGAAGGACAGGGGCAAAGGAGTTGCCCAAGATCCACCAATGGAGGAACGGGAGTACTCCAAGAAGAGGGAGCAACCTAAGAGCAAGGGGTGCTTCATATGCGACGGACGACATCGGGCGCGGGAGTGCCCAAAGAAGGAGAAGCTGAACTCTCTTCGTGGGGACGAGGAGGAGGAAGAAGAAGGTGAGGTACGCTTGGGATCTATCGGTGCTATGCGCAAGGTACGCCTCACGACACTTCGAGCTGGAGCTTCGAATTCAGTGGAGGGAGGGAACTCCACAACAGCGAGCGTTGGAGGCGCCAAGGCTCGATTGAGGATGCACAGGAGTGCGCAGGTGCATGTTGAGCACCAACGTGTGTGCAGGAGGCACACAACCAAAGCCGCGGATAGGAGAATATCCGTGCACGAGAAGGCGAGGCAGAGCTCTGGAGGGCGATGCAGCATGGACAACGAGTTACATGTCCATGGGGGTGGAGTGGTGACGAACCGCACCACCAATGATCTTGCAGGAGGCAAGATACCGAAGATGCTCGGAGCGCAGGAGGTGCTCATTTCCCAGGACACGGGTACATCTACAGGGAACGATAGAGATCGTCAACGAGCAAGCGTGAAGGTGAGTACTCCACATGTGGAGCTGGAGCTACCACACACCAGCGATGGAGCTGCTGTATCCAGGAGGGATACGAAAATGGGAGCTGACGAGGAAGCTCCACTTTTCACGTTAAAGACCAAGTCATGGAGGGACGTGGTTCGTGAGAAGACCAAGTGCAGGAAGGGACGCGGTGCAAGCTTGCACCTCTCTTCCAATTGAGCCGCATCAGGAGGTACGTAGCGGATGGAGGATCGTGACGGGACGCCAGCTGAAGAGGAGATGCTCGGTTGAGGACAACCAATTCTTCAGGTGGGGGAGGCTTGTCACACCCCCAAATTCCGTGATCGAGAATGATCGTGCAGACACGGTAGCTGGATGCTCGAGAATGATCGATGGAGCAAGGACTTCAGGAGGAGTCCGAAAAATGTGGATATCAGGGAGGTCATCCACGAGAGTTTGGAGGCTCTACCGTACGTGATGGAGAAGCGTCACACAGGACACTGGCTCGGTGGCAGAGTGTCGTGGTGCTTGTAGCAGTGCGAGCACAGCGAGTACAGACAACAGTGCAAGACATAACAGTGGATGCACGTAGTGGTACATACGCGAGCGCAGAAGGGCAGTACGTAGTGAAGCAGTACGCATTGAGGAGCAATGCGGTACGATCACAGAGGCGTACGCACGAAGGCGCACGGTATCGGTATTGATGCGTGGCAGTCCAAGGAGGCATGGAGCGTTGCAGGTGCTGAGTACGAGCATTGTCGAGCATGCTCGGTATTACACGTACGAGAGTGGTCTGGAGGCCACGATAGCGAATTTCTGGAGGACTTCCCCTTAGCATGGAGAACGCTAAGGAAGGGTTTACCGCACGAGGGTCTGGAGGCCGCGGGTTCCCTTTGGCACAAGACCAATGTTCGGTGGCACTTGGTGAATTATGGCAAAGCTGTATCAGCAAGCGTTGGAGCGACGAGTGTGCTGATGACTGGGCAGTTGATTCGGCGTCAACCGTGCGGGAAGACGAAAGGTCAACAAGGGAGTCGAAGAGACGAGCAGACGAAGAGTTGCTGAGGAACGCGAAGGGTTGCCGAAGAACTCGAAGGGTCTCTTGTGTCTTGATAGCCGTGATGGAAAGCTTAATTTCAGTTGAATTTAGAAGGACA
This sequence comes from Ottelia alismoides, assembly GCA_037367405.1. NCBI lineage: Eukaryota > Viridiplantae > Streptophyta > Magnoliopsida > Alismatales > Hydrocharitaceae > Ottelia > Ottelia alismoides. The sequence continues at coordinate 183,457 of JAZKJV010008852.1, read as the reverse complement.
TTGTGCTGATATACGATGATCTAAATCTTTCAAGGCTTCATTTCAAATAAATTTTAAAAAAATGGGGAAAGGGGTGCACATAATCCCCAATTCTCACACACATTTGAAGTTTCATCATAAATGTGTGTGTATGTTGCCAGTCACTACCTTTACATGTTGCTCTGATGCACAATGTAGATGTCATCTCTATTGTGTGTATGTGATAAAAAAACAGAGTCCATCTAGTTTTGTCATATAAACCAAGAACTAATCACCTCTGTGGTTGTGCCTCTCCTATCTCCTCTGCTTCCTCATAGAATACGACTATTGTATTTGCCGTGCTTTGCAGCATTTTTTAAGAGATAATGGAAATTTGATAATTGATGAAAACGAGTTATAACAGAGGTACTTAACCGGTGTGGATGATAAGCCTAATGATTTGGGTGACCATCTGGAAAGTCCTTGTGTTGCGCCCATTTTTTTAATCCGGAGAGAGGCTGAGTGCCAGGCAACATAACGGATCACGAATGTGAGGTGTGAGTTGATATTCGTGTTAGGAAAGTCCGAAAAACACGGAATTCGTTCTAAGATCATTGAAATCATACCCCGGATGGAAGAGATACGCGGAAAATGGGTTACAGCAGAGGTAGCAGCATTAATCTGCACGGCTTCTCTCCAGATTAAAAAATGAGCGAAACACGAGGACTTCCCAAGCAGTTCACGAATGCGAGGTGCGAGCTGATATTCGGGTTGGTAAGGTCTGAAAAATGCAATATCGACTCTTGGATCGTTGAAATCGAGCTCCGAACGGGAGAGATACACGAAAAACGGGTTACAACATAGGTCCTTAGGCGGTGAGGAGGATAAGCCTAATGGGTGCATCATACCAGCATTAATATACCGGATTCCATCAGAACTCCGAAGTTAAGCGTGCTCGAGAGAGAGTACTACTAGGTTGGGTCACCACCGGGAAGTCCTGGTGTTTCACCAATTTTTTTAAATCGGAGAGAGGTCGAGTGCTAGGCGACATAGCAGTTCACGGATGTGAGGTGCGAGCTAATATTCAGGTTGGAAAGGTCAAAAAATGTGGAATCAACTCTAGGATCGTTGAAATCGGGCTCCGGACGGGTGAGATACGCGGAAAACGGGTTACATATTATCATTTAAAAACACAGAACTATCCGTGCAATACAGAAATAAACTTGAATAGAATTGAACAAGTTCAAACATGCACAGGGACTCTTTTGTAAATATAAAAACGTGCAATAAAACTATGTAATTTTTACAAAAATAACAAAAATAAATAAAGACATTCTCCTTTGCAGCGGCTAGGGCACAAGGAGATGGGGGCGGGCAACGGCGCGGCCTAGAGGGGGCGGGCGACGGCGCGGCCTGGAGGGGGCGGCGCTGGGCGGCGAGGTGCACGCAGGAGGGAGCGCGGTGGCGTCGCAGAAGACGTGGCAGTGTGGGGCCCTGCGCGGCTGGAGCAGAGGTGACAGACGGAGCGTCGTGCGCAAGGGAGCAAAAGGGCGGTGGTGCGATCGTTGGGCGAGCAACAACGGCGCAGGAAGCATGGTGCGCCACACGCGGTGGCCGGCAGGAGGAGGACGACATGCAACAAGGAGGAAGGGCATGCGACATAGGTGGCGAAGCCGGCGACCGGCTGGAAGGGGCCGGCGACGCTGGCGCCTACTTTGTCCTGGCAGTTTCTTATTTTATTTTTAAATTTTTTGTGTGATTTTAATTTTTTTATTTTTTTTTAATTTTCTTAAATAGTGTAAAATGCAAATGAAAATGAAGGTGGACAATGGTCCAAGATGGATTCGAGGGATTATGATTATGGTGGTGGTGGTGGTGATGAAAATGATATGGTGATTAGATAACAAGGAAACAAAATATTAGTTAAAATAAAATAACAAGAGAAATGAGAGGAAATCTTACCTGGCGCGTGCTTCGTCCCGGCAACTTTTTTATTTTTTTTTCAAATGTTTTTGTGAGATTTTTTTAAATTTTTTTAATTTTCATAAATAGAGAAAAATGCAAATGAAAATGAAGGTAGACAATGATGATGCTTTTCTTTACATTCGTAAAAGAAAATATTCTGCAATTATTAGTTTGTGTCAAAATTTGCATATTTTAATTTGTAGACCCTCTGCCTAGAGTTCTGCAGCATCTGCATCCATTTCAACCCCTTCTTGTGCCTGTCAGGAGGTTTCTCCTGTATATAAGGGACATCCTTCAAAAAATTCTAATGCCATTTTCTTGGAGGATTTCAATCTTACTCGTTGTCATGGTAATAGATCTTTGGAATGATGCGATGACATTAGATTTTAACCAATTGATTGATGGCCTTAATTTATATGGCACGCCTCTTAGCAACCTACAAAATTACTTGATCTGATTATTGGTCTGGGGGGTTTCAACATCTATATTAAAAGTGCAAAAGAGAGAGTATTCTCCATAATAACACAATATAAAAAACTTCCCATATGATGGCCACTGCATTACTGAAAGACAATCGGCACATATCTAATTTTGAGATGGAACCTTTCTCAACAAACCAAATCGCAGTCGTGTCAATCCTATAAGCATGAAATCCGACGCTGCAAAAAAAAAACCAAGAATTGGCCATGATGTACACTCCCTATGGTGTGTCTGTATTAAATAAGTTCTGCTCATAAACCATTGACCATGGTTTCTTCTGAAGTGCAGAAATTACGTTGGTAGATAAAATGTGAAATGATCTTTTTCTCCAAAAAAATGATTTTCCAGGCTTAGATTGTTGCAAAATTTGACTAAACTAAATCCACTGACAAATATACATCGAGAGGGTACTAGAAGACAGCCAACCAACGTGTTCTCAGAATTCTCATGATTTTCATTCTGCTCTTCCATTCGTACTCAATAAATAATCATTAATCAATGCAAATGCAAGAAACTACAACTAAATCAATTAATAATAGGTGTGCAGTGGCAATGCGAGAAAACCTCTGAATCAAAAATCACGTCGCATTTAGATCACAGCCGACTTAATAAATGTTCCTTAAAAAGATTTAGAGAGAAAAAAGAGGAACTCACGGTTCGAAGATTAGCTGAGGCGGATCTGAGGAGCTCCAGAAAAAGAGGCCATTGCTGCTGTGCTTTGTCAGCGTATTCGGGAAAGACAAAAAAATCAAGAACCTAAAGTGCGTATATGGGTATGTAAGGGAAAGAAAATAAGATCGTGATCTGATTGAGATCAAAAGACGAAACAAAACCTGGAAACTGTTCAGGAATTTAGGAACTCGAACAGTATCAGATCCTCCTCTTCTAGGAGTGAGATTCGGACAGAAACTCCGATCGGAAAACAAGAATCAAGCATGAAATCAAACGGTAAAATGGTGTTCACTGCCTTGCGAAGATGGAAACAAAGAACAAGAAGTTGAATCGAAGGTTTACCTGGGATCTTGAGCGTGCCCCTCGTCTTTCTTTGACCCTCTTCACACCCCTAGTTGCCATGGAAGGATGTCAGGGTGGAGGTCTTCTCCTCGGCTCCGCTTAAGACGGATTGGAAATGGGATGCTAAGTCCGAACGATGCTCTGTGATCTGATTGAGATCAAAAGACGAAACAAAACCTGGAAACTGTTCAGGAATTAAGGAACTCGAACAGTATCAGATCCTCCTCTTCTAGGAGTGAGATTCGGACAGAAACTCCTATCGGAAAACAAGAACCAAGCACGAAATCAAACGGTAAAATGGTGTTCACTGCCTGGCGAAGATGGAAACAAAGAACAAGAAGTTGAATCGAAGGTTTACCTGGGATCTTGAGTGTGCTCCTCGTCTTTCTTTGACCTTCTTCACACCCCTAGTTGCCATAGAAGGATGTCAGGGTGGAGGTCTTCTCCTCGGCTCCGCCTAAGACGGATTGGAAATGGGATGCTAAGTCCGAACGATGCTCTGTGATCTGATTGAGATCAAAAGACGAAACAAAACCTGGAAACTGTTCAGGAATTAAGGAACTCGAACAGTATCAGATCCTCCTCTTCTAGGAGTGAGATTCGGACAGAAACTCCTATCGGAAAACAAGAACCAAGCATGAAATCAAACGGTAAAATGGTGTTCACTGCCTGGCGAAGATGGAAACAAAGAACAAGAAGTTGAATCGAAGGTTTACCTGGGATCTTGAGTGTGCTCCTCGTCTTTCTTTGACCTTCTTCACACCCCTAGTTGCCATGGAAGGATGTCAGGGTGGAGGTCTTCTCCTCGGCTCCGCCTAAGACGGATTGGAGATGGGATGCTAAGTCCGAACGATGCTCCGTGTTCTTGAAAACGGCAACACCATGTCTTGAATTCGATGGCGAAGGCTCTGCCCTTCTCCTCGACCCACCACGTTCTGTCTATGAACAACCGTTGCATCTCTCCGCCGCAGGTTTAAGCTTCTAAACTTCTCAAAAGAGATCAAAGGATGCAGATCAAAGGGTGGATAGCGTTAAGAGGTTGGAGGAAAACAGTTCGCATGAATAAGAACATCGTTGTTATCTTTCGTGGAGATCAAAGGACGAAAGATGTGGGAGAAAATTGGGAAAGAATGGGGTTTTGAAACACTACAGTAGAGAGATTGGTTCTGTGAGTAGCAAGATGGGAAAATGGACTGTTCGTTGGGAAGAAGAGGGTTGGCCTTTTGAGAACAAAGAAAACGTGACTTCCCTGCCTGCCACTAGTGCTATAAAAACATTGATTTCGCCCCCCGCACTTCGTGACTCTCCCGGTATATGGGAGATGAGAAAGGGTTTAAAAATTCACACCGGACTGGCCGACCCGTTGGATCGAGAACCCGCCCCAACTCAGTTGGTTCGGCCGATTTTAGGTAATTAATTTTAAAAAAAAGAAAAAAAATCGAGTCAGACCGGTGGTCGGATCGGGTTGACCCGGGCGATTGGATCGAGTTGACCCGGATCTGATGGTTTAGTATATTTTTAAAAAATAAAGGTTTAAATAATAATAAAATAATGGGTTTTTATCACTTGTACTCTTCTTAAATTCTACAGTTTCAATTACGTCCCTCTCTTTTTTGGAATATAACTTGTGCCACTACTTTCTTGGGGTAATTTTCTAAAAGCAACTATAAATAAATTATTACAATATTATATTCATATATAATGCTGTAAAATGTGACTATCTTTTGTAGAGTTTTATTCGAAATAGACAATCATGCTTTTATGTTGAAAGATTTGACATTTTAAATGATTATTTCATTGATATATAAACACATATTTACATATATCTATCTGATTTTATTGGTTCAAAAAACTGATTCGACCGGTCGGACTAGTAAATTAAGCCCAGACCGGTTTTTTCCGAGTCGATATGAATGATGATGTCATGTTGACATCATCACCGGTCCGACCGAATTGGATCGACGGTCCGATCTGGTTGGACCAAACCGAAGATTAACAAGTTCAATGTCCGGTCTGGTTTTTAGGTGTCAAATCTACATACGTGATCTTTTGTTAAAGACCTCCTCACACTCAAGTGATGGGCTTAGAGTTTTAGGAGTGTTAAGGCTACATACGTAATCTTTTGTTGAAGACTTGCTCATACTCAAGTGATGGGCTTAGAGTTTAAATGAGGACTAAGTGTAACAAAGACTTGTGATGGAGGCTCAATATGGAAAGATCAATAGGCACTCCGGGGTAGATATCTCATTCTCTTAGCCAGAAGTATACAGAAGAGACCCACTGCAAGAGCTCGTCGAAAGATACTCGTTGCGATGGTGTCATGATTGAAGCTCATTGTTGAGATCATTATATGATGGAAGTACTCATTCAAAAGTTGGGTGAAGTTAACTTGGCTCCCCCAAGGGGTAGCCTCATTTTACCATATTATAAATGGATAAAATGGGGTTGCCCCTCGGGGTAGCTAACTTGGCTCCTCACGCATTATTTCGCCCTTTTTTATTTTTTTGAAATTTTCTTTCGTGGATTTTCATCAATATATCCCTATATTATGTCATTCAAATTTTGCGCGAAATAGAGACTCCTACGGCTGCCATCCAGAAGGGTCGTTTTTAGTAATTATGTTACCGTTAAAAAATGATTGTATGGATGGAGGCCGTAGGAGTCTCTGTTTCGCACGAAATTTGAAAAGTATAATATAGGGATACAATGGTGAATGTTCACGGAAGAAAATTTCAAAAAAATAAAAAATGGGCGAAATTGTGCGGGAGGAGCCAAGTTAGCTCTCCCAAGGGGCAGCTCCATTGAACTCATTATAAATTAGATGGCATAATTATATGAAATGAATAAAATAAAAATTAAAGACAATAAAATTATCTAACTAGAGACAAATAATACAAGAAAAAATAAGGAGATTTAGATATTTAAATAATTGAGTAATGGTTAAATAGATGTATAAGACATCTATAAACAAAGGATTTTAATTTATCGTTACATAATTTTATACATATGATGATAACATGGTATTTTACTAAATTAAAGAATAACTCAAGAAACATACACACATATGGATTTTGTTAAGTCAATTTATGAGGTAGAATAAATACAAAAGTAAAATGTAGGTGAATAACATGTATACGACAAAGGTATTTTATTTATTTAAATTGTTTCTGATGAGTTTTATTTAGGGCACACATAGACAAATATATACATACACAAACGTATATACAAACACACATGCATGCGCACACATGCATGCACATGTACACACGTACAATCAAATAATATACATACACATATATACATAGGTTTACACTACAGTATAAAAGAAGGGAATATACACATACAGAAGAAGAGACTATACACATGAAAAATGTGTGAAATATGTGTATTCTGTTTGCGGTTCTACATATGTGTATATATGTCAGTTACATTTTTACACTTTTGCACACATGTTTTTGTCCTTTGTGCACTATATGTACATATATGTGTACTACATGTGTATAGTTATGTATGCGTACACGTATACGTGTCTTTTATGCTAGTATGTGTATGTATGTATGTATGTATGTATGTATGTATGTATGTATGTATGTATGTATGTATGTATGTATGTATGTATGTATGTATGTATGTATGTATGTATGTATGTATGTATGTCTGCGCATGTACTAGGTGTGTATGCTTGTATGCATGTTTGTATATGCATATGTATATGCAATATAGGTACATTTATGTATATATATTCATGTGTACTATGTATTTGGCAATTTTATCTACCCCATCTCTGACTCCAAGTGGGTTAGTCCATTACATGTGGTGCCCAAGAAGATGGGCATCACTACAATTGTGAGCGAGTCTGGAGAGGAGATAGCTACCCGGGTACCCACTTCTTGGAGGGTTTGTGTAGACTACATACTATTGAATCAGGCCACCAAGAAGGTTCATTTCCCGCTGCCTTTTATTGATCAGATTATAGAGAGGCTAGCTGGGTAGAGTCACTACTGCTTTCTTGATGGGTACTCCAGCTACAATCAGGTGGCCATTATGCCAGAGGACCAAGACAAGAGTACATTCACCTGTCCCTTTGGGACATATGCTTTCAGACGGATGCATACTCCAACACTCCCCCTCAAGCTGGAGCATGCAATGCTCAGCTTGGATAAACAAAAAGAAACTCAACTTACAATACATGATAGTACAGACAATATCAACTCAACGCACACAACTGTCGGCTGTTATTGAGGACGTTGCTTCTCATGACGTGCATGTGATGAAGACGAATGGGTTGAAGTGTGTGTCAACTAAATTTCCTCGTCGGAGAGCATGTGCTCTGAACTGTGCATGTTAGAGTCACCGTAACTGGAAATAAGTCCCTCGTCGGAGTACTCTGGCCGGCCACAATATGTGGATCCATCTCTGAAAAGGGTCGAACTGAAAGGGTCGTGGAAGTGCAATCCTCGTCGGAGTCCAGGGTCGCTGGAGAAAGGAGTCTGAAAAAATCTCCTCATCGGGAAACTGAGTCTCTCCCATCTGGCACAGAGACTACTATGAAGTCCCTATGATACCACGTGAAAACCCTTGCCAACATGGCATAGGGAATGATCCGATACTCCGGAGTCCCTATAGCGCACATGAAAACTTTGACCGAAAACAAGAATGATGGAGACCACACAAAAGATAGCAAACATGTGCACATCTGGAAAAAACGCAAACCATAAGATTTAGCTTATAATTATATATACTGCAGTGGTTACAATGATATAGATGTTATAATGTTAAATAGATATTAATGATGCTTGACAATAGGCTTCACATGTTGATGACGAGATGTCACACGAGTTTGACTACTGTTTTGTACTACTTACCATTAATGTTATTATAACTTCCTATGCACCTTTTCCTATTATCTACTTAGAATGCTGATTTGTGAGATTATGTTTTATATATATTAGGAATGGCTACGGGAAGTGGACATGACATGGTTGTCGGTTGAAAGATCTTTGAGGAAAGACATTGCTTGGAAGTACAGCTATTTAACATATTGAAAACAACCAAATAGTGTCACATGCATGTTTTCTGAGAGGACTACTGAATGTGGAATTTATAGAGCCCAACAACATCAAGTGAGATCACTCAAGAATGCTAATGCTGGTAAGAGATGTCTTTCGAAGGTGAAGGAGGATTTACTTGCATATATGAATGAGAAGAAGACCCTGAAGGATTCCATTGAGTGTAGAAACATCAAAGTGGATGACATGAATTCTAATGGTCATGACCGTGAGGAAGAAAATGCAATTATACCTGGAAAAAGGGTTTGTCCAAGTAGCGAGAGCCATGAAAAAGAGCAAAGGACCTATGAACTCATATGTAACCATGAAACATGAGAAGGGAACAGAAATGCTACTCAGAGACAAATTTCCATGGTGGATGCATATGATAAGGAGATGTGGCCTCGAACCATTCAACATATAGCTTGCTTCTTCCATTGAGTTGGTATACAGTTTAACGTGTAAAATTACAATGTTTCAATATATGATTCAATTTATTAGATTGTATGGTTGAAATTTGAAGCTACAGTTGCACCTTGAGCTTAGAGTCCCATAATTGAGAAGGATTGTACTTCTGAATTGATGGTTGAGAACAAAGCTACAGTTGTAAAATTTCTCTCTTTGCAATCTCTCTTTATGAATAAGCACAATTTGAGGACTATGTTTACTTTTGAGTAATGAACTATAAGAAAAAGGCAGAGGAAGCCAATGGTAAAAAGATAAGAAAAATTGGTAATGAGATATATAGGTGATGGATCATGCAAATGAAGCAATTGAGAAAAGCTTCAATGGAAAGGAAGAGAGTACAGGGATGTATTTTAGATATGAACTTTGATCCGCTTCTCAGGCTTTGAGAGATTCATAGTATGTGCACCACTTGCTTATCCCCTCTTGCTATCTTACTCATACTTCACACACTAAGAGAGGAAGGTCAACATGCTAAGCCCATTAGCAAAAGCGATTGCGGTCACGCCTTGAAGTTTGATTGCAAAAGCAGACTAAGAAGGGCCCAACCAATAATAACTTCTTTATCTTATACCTTTGGAAAAGGGTGAAGAGCCTAACAACTATAACGACCCTCTCCGTATATGGGTTAGGAATTGATTCTCAAAACTCATCTTATAATACATCTTAATCTTTTTTCAATAATAGCGATAAGACTCTACCTCTTACCTTTTTCATTATCATTGCTCTGCTTTTGTTCACCTCTTTCAAAACAAGGACAAACTCTCTTGTGCGATCAAGTGTTTATTGTGGGATACTCTCATATCTAGAAATGGTATTGATGCTATGGCTCCATTGCTCACCACTACTGTGTCCATATTAATGCTACATCCTTTGAACAATCTTCTTTCTTTAATGTTAAGGATATTCTTGTGGAGTTCTCGTCTTCTCTCCGGGTTTATCATAGCAGGTAAAAATTGTTTTAAAGTTCCTTTTTTCCAATGTTTAGAGTCCACACATATTGCCATTCCGAAGCATAACCATGTCGGTATCTGGTGCATATGATCTTCATGTTTCCTTCAATTGTACTATAGATGATCGCCTTCTGGTCCTGCACATGGTTATGATATCATGTAGTCTTCATCTTTACAGAAGAGCTTGCTATTTTAACAAACAATTAACAATAACGTTGATAATTAATGTACATTTTCAGAAGGACTATTATATAGCTATGCAAGATTTTGGATGGAAGCTGCATGTACTCACATCTTGTGGAACCTGGGATTTGGTTTCATGTCCCCATTGTGTTACTCTTGTTGCATGCATGTTGCTCTTCACTACCCAATACTATTCGGATGGGGTTTCTAAACGGTTGAAATCCTGGTTTCTAGGGAAGGGCTTTACCCATACTTACACAATTGGCCACTTCGAGACATTCTTTTCTATTGCTTGGATGGGATCCATATGCACTATTATATCCATTGTTGTTACTGATATTGACCTATATGACGCGCGGATGTTAAGAATGCCTTTCGCTATGACGACTTAGAATAGGAAGTCAATATGTCTTAGCCACAAATGTACATCGATGGCTGGGAGTATATATGTAGACTGCAGAAGGATATCCATGGCTATAAGCATGGCCTTAAATTTCAGCGAATTTCGACCGAAATTCGGTTGAAATTTGGTTTTGTAGCGATGCCAATATCGAAACCATGTATAATATCAGTTTCCATGATTTCGGACGAATTTTCAATCGAATTTCGGTCCATTTCAGCGGAAATTGTTCACATATTTCTCGGATTCCGGTGGAATTTCAACCACCATTACAATATAAGCCACTATTCCAACCACCATTGTAATAAATAAGGCCATTAAGGGTCCTCTTTAAGCCTAATAAATATAATGTATATGTTCTCATTCCATCTCACAACTTCACAAGCCACAATTCACAACCCAGCTTAAGTCTTGGAGAGCCAAGTTTCCAAATTCCAAGCAAGGTAAGTATTTTACTATATTTTTTCATAATACATCTTTTTTTAACATACTTCGAAATGCCAAATAAGTATTTTTTTCATCTTTGAATGCTAACTTCAGAGTTCAGAATCTTCATAGTTAGAACCATTATATAACCATCTTGTTATCTTTTCCTAGGCCAACTTGACTATAACTATTAGGTAGGGCCTTGCATATTAACAAACTTCAGAGTTCTTCTTTTCCTTGCATATCTTTCCCGGACTTTCCTAGGCCATACATATCAATACATTAGATTGCATCATTTTAACTCACAAGATACTAGAAGTTTGTTCTTTTCTAAGACTCTCTTGTTACTTCTCTCTACTATAAGGAGTATGTGTGTCTATCTGTGTGGTAGGTTGTTAACAACCTTCCAAGTTTTTGACTGTAACTATTTTCTACTATTAAGTTGGTATAACATACACTTTCTTGGTGTTAATTAATTTGTTTGTCTCGTATAATATACACTTTACGATCACAAGCCCTACTATGCATTTATTTTGGCATACATGTTAAAATATTCGTGTTTGTGTGTGTCTTATTTTACTTTTAAATAAAATTATTATTATTCTTTTGAGAATTGACAGAAAAATTGAATGCCAAAATTTATCTGTGTACTGAAATATGAAATTTCACTCTGGACGATCATCGATATGATGATCGAAATCATTATTTTAAGGCACTGAACATTATAACATCTTATTATAAGCAAAAAAACTTGTATTTATGTCTCTTTTATTGATTAAACAACATTAGAAATCTTAAAATTTGAAAAAAAATGAGTTTTCAAGTCATTTTCCCAATTTCCAGTCATTTCACCGAAATTCCACCGAAATTCTTTTTCTGGGCTTAACCGAAACGAAATCGAAATCCGATATTTAAGGACTTGGCTTTAAGTACAACCCATGTACTTGGGTTGACAGACTTGCTTGATAGATGCTAATGTGTATTCAACAGATGTTCATCTGTCAATTGTTACTTGTGTTCAATGAAGACAAATAAGCGTTTAATTTTGGTTGTTTATATTGACAATATGATTTAAACAATCATTTGGATTTCACTGAGGTGTTCACTACAAGGGACGCGTTGCATTGCCAGGATGCAATGGGAAGTTGGAAAGGGCCTCTACATTGTGTGGATATATTTCGGAATTCGCAAGAGTTATCGCATGAGGAGCACATGCAAGTAAATAAACTAGTTCCACTACATCATTACTCAGATGCAGTTCAAAATTTACAAGGGTTCTCACAAGATGGACACATTTTAGTCCAAAAGATGTCACAAAGAACTTGCAAGGCAGTTGGAAGATTGTCAGTTTTATCGACAAATCAATGGAGATGGTAGATACGATGAAAAGAGGGAAGATAGATATCGTGTCTCCAAGAAATTGTTTGGAGAGAAAACAAGGGAGATAGAGAAGGCATGCTTTAGATTTATATTTTTCAGGTAAAGAGAAGAGTGGAAATGGTGTTGGAGTGGTTGTTCATAATATTTGAAGGATTATGTGGTTGATGTGCAAAGATTTGGAGATCGGATTATTTTGCTAAAATTGATACGGGAAAAAATCATGAGTATCATCTCACTTTATTCATCACCAATTGGTTTGGAGGAAAGTCTTAATTAATATCTTTGGTGGATTTGGATAAATCTATGCAAAAAATTCCCTAACGAGAGGGAATTTGTATGTGTGGAGATTTCAATGGACATGTGGGAAAGGATGCTTTGGGGCGTACTATTGTTCATGGAGTCATGACTTCAGGGTTAGAAATGGCGAGGGAAAAGTCATTTTGGCTTTTGGAAATGATTATGACCTTTTCACAGCAAACATTCTCTTCAAGAAGAGGAAGGAGTAATTAATACTTATAAGAGACACCCAACTAAAACACCAATTTTTTACTTTGTAGTGAGGTGAAGAGATCGGTTGTGCTGCTAAGACTGCAAAGTATTCCCTGAGATGGCTTGACATATCCACATCACTTGCTTGTCATTTATGTGCAAATAAATGGGTTGGAACAAAAAACAATGGTTTCCAAGACCAATATAACAAGGTGGTGGAATCTTCAATTGTAACAAGTAAGCTTCAAGGATTTTAGAAGATGTATCTTAGGAATGCCACATAAGTGTGAACGAGATGGGGAGGTGATAACATCTTTTATTCGAAGGGTAGTCAAATAGGTGGTAGGTGAATCCGAAGGAAAGTTTCAGGCTAAGAGGAGGCTTAGTGGTAGAGTGAAGGGATGCAAAAGAAGCTTTAAAGCTATTTATAAGGATAGAAGAAGGAAACACAAAAAAAGTGAAGTGATGTTAAGACAAGCCTATGGAATCCTGTTAAAAAACTTGAAACTAAGGAGGATTGGAAAATATATTTTGATTGACCGAAGCAAGAGAAAGAAATACCAAAGAGCTTACTCAAGTGCAGTGCATTAAGGATGAGGAAGGACATGTGCTTGTTACTCAAAAGGATATAGATACTAGATGGGAATAATACTTGCATAAGGTTTTCATTGGGTAAGGGAATAAAAACTTCACTTCGGGAGATCAAGCTAGTAGCAAAACTAATTGAACCGTGCAAGTTATACATTAATGAAAAGGAAAGAAGTAGAGGATGTTTTGAAGGTTATGAAAACTTGGGAACGGTGTAGGATTCTATGACATTCCTACAGAAGTTTGAGAGTTCTAGGTAAACGTGGCTTGACTTGGCTCACAAATTATTTGTTGAAGCAAGAAAATGCTTTGAGAATGGAGGAAAATCATTGTGGTACCTATTTACAATAATAAAGGTGGCTTTCAAAATTATTTGAATTATAAAGAGGTACCTAACCGGTGAGTCATACTATGAGAATCTAGGACGTGAGGCTGAAAGAAGATTGTGATGCCCTCGGATCCAGATACCTGTTTATGACACATTCGCACTATTACATTCGCAACGATCTCACCGAGTATGAAAATTAAGGAAATTTTCGCGTTGCTATCAGCTATGACATTCAAACCACATTTACCATCACAACAAAGATATATGCCACCAAAATTCCATTTCATTAACTTTCATAATATATACAATATGTATAAGAAGGGCTGATAGTGCATTCATATATCCCAACATATTCAGAAGAGAAAGAAAAGGCTTTTTACATTATAATAGAACAAAAGCTACATCAATAGTGACAAAAGAAACTGTACTGTATAGTGTAAACACGATCTCCATATGTCATCAACCTACTATTGTGCTGCAGGCTCCTTGCCTGCCAAAACATGTAGGGAAGAAGAGGCGTCAACGAGCGCTGGTACTTTCCATAATTATATTAAAATAAGCAGGCATTAATATGGATATAAAAGAAACAAGTAGAAAGGCATAACAACCAAAACTTACAACTACTTGTTTGAAAAAGAAGGTTTCATGCTACAATGATGGATGCTTCAAGTTTTCCCATTTCCTCCCATATGTTACATTATTATATAGTAGTTAATGACATATTTAATAATTACCTCAATTGCCTTATAACATTATATATATTCATGTAATAGTTGATGACTCATATGTCTATATACATAGGTGACGTTGCTTTATCCAATTTGATAAGTCCAGCATGGTCGGTTAATTATTAATAATTGATTATCGATGATGATTATTAATTCTATACCAAGGCCAATTGTAGTCAGCTCATCTATGGTCAATCATACTTGTAACCAATCTCAACTAGTCAACATCCAAGAGTTACACTAGCCCAAGGAAAATGGAGTGATATTTGTAACATCCTGGTTCCAATTAAACCCAAACCTGACCCGAATGGGGTCAATTTAACCTAATAAAGTTGACAGTCGGCATTAGATGACTTAAATCGATCAATTGATCATGAATCAAAAGTCGTTCGGGCAAAATCGATCAAAAATCGATCGCATCGTAATGCGTGTCCGAAAAAGCTGCGGCGTAAATTCGGAAACCGCGAAACAAAAAGAGACCGTCATAAAATCTGATTCGACGAAACAAGACCAACAGAATCGACCATTCGTCAATCGGAGATCTTTTGATATTTTAAATTCACAAAATTTAAATACAAACCAAAATCGTATCTTGAAATTTTCGACGGTTCAAAACCCAATCGGAAGTGTATCAACATTATACTCATTTTGATCGTCGTGCAGAGACAATCAAATTGATTATTGCTCGTTGAAATCCGAGATTCGAGGCGCTTATACGTGGGACTTTTGTTTCCTATATATATATATATACACACACACACACATATAATAAATACATTATATACATCTATAAGAATTTAATTTTTTTTAGTGATGTCATGGATGACATCTCTAGAAATAATGTCATCAATGACATCAATAAGGGTGATGTCATAAAAAAAAGAAAGTAGAAATGAGGAAGTTTCTAGGAAACTTCCCTCTCCCCCTTCTCTTTTCTCTATTAAAGTCCAACGTGGGAGCCCCTTTCCTTTTTCCACTTTCCCTTTTCTTTCCATTTCCCTCCATATTACCAATCCCCAATGTGAGAAGAGCTTCATCCTTCTTTTCTTTTCCATTTTCCATCACCAAAGCTCTTCTCTTCCTTGCAAGGCTGTTGTACAACAACTCCAATAGCTGTTGTTGATGCTTCCAGCCAACGTTGAAGCCTCCGAATCCATTCCTCCTGCATGCTTGTGATCTCCATCTTAGAGATCTAAGTTAAAGGTACAATTCCCCACCTTCCTTTGCTGCCATATATGCATTTTACCTACTTGACCCCATATATATACATTCGTTGAGAAAGGTTCAAACTATACAACAGTAATTCAAAAAAAATGGTGTAGGTGATCCTTAGCTTTAGTTTGATCTTGCATGCATGAGCTCATATTGTATCATTAGTTAATTCATTCTTTTCTTTGAAAGGCTTAGAGTTTAGGAGTTAAATATTGCGTGTATGAACTAGTTCACGGAAGCGGCTGCCTGAAATTGAAATTTTGGATAAATTGATTTTCGTTAGGACATGATTGCAAGGGGAAATGGGCCATCGGACGATCAATATATATATATATATATATATATATATAGGGATAAATGGGGCTGCCCCCTAGGGGGAGCTAACTTGGCTCCCACCGCCCCATTTTCACCATTTTTTTATTTTTTTTTGAAAATTTCTTCCATGAATATTCATCACTATATCCCTATATTATGCTATTAAAATTTCGTGCGAAACAGAGACTCCTACGGCCTCCATCCAGACAGTCATTTTTTAACGGTAACAAGATTTTTTAAATCGACCCCGTTTGGATGAAGGTCGTAGGAGTCTCTGTTTCGCATGAAATTTTAATAGCATAATATAGGGATTTAATAATGAATTTACACGGTTTTAGATTTCAAAAAAAATAAAAAAATTATGTCAAAAAGGGGCGGGGGGAGCTAAGTTAGCTCCCCCTAGGGGGCATACACATTTTTCCCATATATATATATATATATATATATATATATATATAGGGTAAAATGTGTATGCCCCCTAGGGGGAGCTAACTTAGCTCCCCCCGCCCCTTTTTCACATATTTTTTTTATTTTTTTTGAAATCCAAAACCGTGTAAATTCTTTATTAAATCCATATATTATGTCATTCAAATTTCATGCGAAACAGAGACTCCTACGACCTCCATCCAAACGGGGTCGATTTAAAAAATCATGTTACCGTTAAAAAAATGATTGTCTGGATGGAGGCCGTAGGAGTCTCTGTTTCACAAGAAATTTTTATGACATAATATAGGGATATAGTGATGAATATTCACGGAAACAATTTTCAAAAAAAAAATAAAAAATTTGAAGAAAATAGGGCGGGGGGAGCTAAGTTAGCTCCCCCTAGGGGGCAGCCCCATTTTACCCATATATATATATATATATATATATATATATATATATATATATATAGGGAAAAATGTGTATGCCCCCTAGGGGGAGCTAACTTAGCTCCCCCCGCCCTTTTTTGGCATAAATTTTTTATTTTTTTTGAAATCTAAAACCGTGTAAATTCATTATTAAATCCCTATATTATGCTATTAAAATTTCGTGCGAAACAGAGACTCCTACGACCTCCATCCAAACGGGGTCGATTTAAAAAATCCTGTTACCGTTAAAAAATGACTGTCTGGATGGAGGCCGTAGGAGTCTCTGTTTTCCACGAAATTTTAATAGCATAATATAGGGATATAGTGATGAATATTCATGGAAGAAATTTTCAAAAAATAAATTAAAAAATGGTGAAAATGGGGCGGGGGGAGCCAAGTTAGCTCCCCCTAGGGGGCAGCCCCATTTATCCCATATATATATATATATATATATATATATATATGGGTAAAATGGGGCTGCCCCCAGGGGGTAGCTAACTTAGCTACCCCCGCCCCATTTTCCCTATTTTTTAAATTTTTTTTGAAAATTTCTTCCATGAATATTCATCACTATATCCCTATATTATGTCATTAAAATTTCGTGTGAAACAGAGACTCCTACGGCCTCCATCCAGATAGTCATTTTTTAACGGTAACAGGATTTTTTAAATCGACCACGTTTGGATGGAGGTCGTAGTAGTCTCTGTTTCGCATGAAATTTGAATGACATAATATATGGATTTAATAATGAATTTACACAGTTTTAGATTTCAAAAAAAATAAAAAAATTGTAAAAAGGGGGCGGGGGGAGCTAAGTTAGCTCCCCGTAGGGGGCATACACATTTTACCCTATATATATAGGGTAAAATGTGTATGCCCCCTAGGGGGAGCTAACTTAGCTCCCCCCGCCCTTTTTTCACAAATTTTTTTTATTTTTTTCGAAATCTAAAACCGTGTAAATTAATTATTAAATCCCTACATTATGTCATTCAAATTTCATTCGAAACAGAGACTCGTACGACCTCCATCCAAACGGGGTCGATTTAAAAAATCATGTTACCGTTAAAAAAATGACTGTCTGGATGGAGGCCATAGGAGTCTCTGTTTCACACGAAATTTTTATGACATAATATAGGGATATAGTGATGAATATTCACGGAAAAAATTTTCAAAAAATAAAAAAAAATTTGAAGAAAATAGGGCGGGGGGAGCTAAGTTAGCTCCCCCTAGGGGGCAGCCCCATTTTCCTCATATATATATATATATATTTCTGTACTGGAATCTAATTTAGATGGTTTTGAAATATGAAATATATTCTTACGTTACCCTTTATAGTGTAGATTATGTGGATGCTTACCCTGTTATGAATGAAATCTGCAGCTTATCCGAAATTAACATGAATCTTTATTGTTGAATCTATGGTGGTGATTGTGGTTTGAATGTCATATGCAACATCAACGTGGATTTTTTTCTTCTGATTTTCAATACTTAGTGAGATCATTGCGAATATAATAGTATGAATGCATCGTAAATGGGTACCCGGATTCGAGGGCACCACAAAGATCGACACAAGTTTCCAAAGTAACAGAAAATCAATTTTGATTCATACCAGGTCGCTCAACTATTGGAGGTATTCACATGTTGAGGAGAACAATGGAGATTTATGAAGCTAAAAGGAAGAACCTCCATATGATTTTTATTGATTTTAAGAAAGCTTGCGATTCAGTTCTACGGAAGATCTTGTGGAGAGTTTTGGAGAAGAGACAAGTGCATGTCCTGTACATTAATCTTATGCATGATATAAATGACACGGGGCTTGATCTTGTCTAAGGATCCAATATGGGAAGACTAACTGTTTTAACATCAGCATCGATTTTCATCGAGGTTCAACTTTGAGCCCTTTGTTATTTACTTTGATTATAATTGAGTTGACTAGTCACATTCAAGATGGGATACCTTGATGCATGTTGTTTGTCGATGACGTTGTGTTGGTCAATGAGACTAGAGATGGAGCAAATGAGAAGCTTGAGGTTTGGAAACATATCTTTATAACTAAAGGATTTCATGTAAGCAGGGAGAAGACTGAATATATGGAGTGCACATTTGATGTGAGTAGTGATGGCATTATCGATGCGAAGATTGGAGAAGAAAATATTCAAAAGAAAAATCTTTTAGATACTTGGGACTATTTTGCAACATAGAATCAATGCAGGTTTGGCAATGTGGAGAGGAGTCTATTATTCTATGTGATAAGAAAATTCATTTGAAAAATCAAAGGAAAGAATACAATTCCTATGTGAGACCTGCTATGATCTATGGATCTGTATGTTGTCTTGCGAACCATAGGCATGTACAGAGCATGACAGTAATAGAAATGAAAATGCTATGGTGGATGTGGTGGAGTGTTTTTTCATGGGACTCGCTCATCACAGATTAGGAAAGCGTGAAACAAGTCGAGTTTTTCTATATATCTCAATATCCACGACATCATTCACGTCAGATGAGTCACTTGTGGGTTATATACGAAAAAGTCAGATCAGATCGATGTGATCATAAGGAAAGTTGGTGTAATTTCGATTGAGGATAAGATGAGAAAGAGCCGCTTAAAGTGTTTTGGCCATGCACAACGGAGGTTGTTGATGCATCAGTTAAAAGATGTGAGATTTGGGATGTTGAGCCGGTTAAGAGAGGACGGGAAAGGTCCAAGAAGTGTTGGAACGAGACTATCCAAAGGGATCTAATATATTTGGATCTAAGTTTGAGAATGACCAAAAATAGATCTGAGTGGATGCAATGAATCCATGTAGCCGACCCTACCTAATATGGGAGAAGGTTTTGTTGTTGTATATTGATAATATGTTGATTACTTTCCATGAGTTGCAATAATTTCTTCAGTAATCTTTTCTCACCAAGGACTTTTGTAGCTCGAGCTACTTGGGGATCAAGTTTACGAGACCTTTTTTTGTAACATCTTGATATCTAACCCCAATCTGATCAAGGGGATAAGATCCTCTTGATAGAGCCAGGTTTTATGGCTCATGTTTCTCTCGACCCTTTCTAAATGTTGGATAATGTATGAAAACCTTTGAGGAAAAGAGAAACACAAATTAAAATTGAAATTTTGAACCAAAATGCAAATTTAAAAGTGTGAAGATTAAAGTAATAATAACCCAAATTATGTTATTTATCGATTATTTTATTATTGAATTAAGTTATGAAATGTAAATAAGATATTGGTAATGGGTGGAAAAGAAATCGAAGGCTATTGAATTTTTCGGTGTAATTTAATCATCTAAAATTTTGGGGACTTAAGGGTCAAACCTTGCAAATTGCCCAAGTTCTCCTTGCTTATAGAAAAGACCCTTATAGAAGAAAATTCTTATTTTCGTCACAAATTTTCTTTAACAAAGTTAAAGGCTCTCCTCACCTTGATTGGTGAGGAAAATACCAAGGAGAGGAGCTCCAAGCCACAGGTGATCTTGGAGAGATCTTCTCGAAGGTGTTTCTTCAAGGTTAGCTTGTTGCTTTCTTTAGAAATGAGATTTTATTCATATTATATCGTGTTTTATGTGCATAAATTCATACATGCATGTTAGATCAATGCACATGTGGTGATCTTTAATCATAAAGGGGGAGACGAAGCAAGAAAAAGAGAAGAGTTCAAGAGGACACATAGAACGTCTAAACTAAGTTTCCTTGGTCTCTTGACCTTCAAGAGTCTCTTGATTGTCTAGTGATTTTTGTGGGGAATGTTCGCCCCTATTAGGATAATGTCTTAACTTGATTTGCAATGTGATTTGTATGCCAAAGTGATGATCTATGTGTTGAAGAAGCTTATTGTTTGCTGAATATGAAGTGCATGAACATGGGATGAAAGAGTGATGGATGTGCTTTGTTGTAATCCAAAGTATTGCAAGTTATGTTCTATGCTATATCAACGATTATACATTATTGCAATATGTTTTTTATGAGTTTCCCTATTATAGATTTGATCTTAATCAAACATTACAATTGGTTTTCATGTTTTGGTTCAGCTGTAGGCCTCTTTAGGATTGATCGACTGTCATATCAGCTAGTTAAGCGACACCTCGAGAGATGCCCATTGTATTGTTTTGATGATGTAGTTGCAAGTACCTTGTCTCCCTTTTTGTTATTCCCTTTGTAATTGGATTTTAAGTTTATATGATCTATCATAAGTTTTTTGATGAGTGGAAAGTCATCGAAAAGAAGTTTGATACAACTTATTCCTTTGTAAGTTGGCTCAAGAACTTGTAGGACGATTGGAGGTTTGAGAAGTTGATTGAGTTGAGTATTAGGCGCATATGCTCCGTGCATATATACTTCTAACACTTGGTTGATTTTTTGAAAGAAAGGAGGATGGAGCCTCGAGATGTGAGCCATTGCAAATATAGATTACTTATTCAATTTACCAGTAGAAGTTTCATATTATCATACAGATGACTACACCACGTGAAGGGCCTTGCAATGTTGTAGTACATTCTCAGATTGAAAAGACTGACGGCAAAAGATGCATTCATTCTCGATGAGCCAAATATCCTAGAGCAATGCAAACATAAAACATCTGCCCTCATGTGAGTTTCCACAGAATGTTCGAATAGTTCACATGAATTTGTTCTTGCGCTCCTTTGTAAGTAAATAATTGTGCCTCACCAGCCATGAGAATACCTACACTCTCTATGAGATCTTGCTGTTCCAAATCATCAAATAGTCTCGACATAATTCATCATCAACCTTCAGATTTGGCGCATGTGAGAAGCTTTTGAACACCTTTCTTACTAAAACCAACCCTCCAACCAAGTTCAGTGATCTCTCATGATAAATTGAGGGTCCATGTCCTCTAAATCCTTCATCATTGTCACAAAATCTGCCAACCTCTGCTCCAAAAAAGTTACTCGAAAAGATGGGATCCAAGTACCTGCCGTCCAAGCCCATACCACCATGCATGAACGATCTCTGGTGATAACAAATTGTCTAGGATATGAGTCACAAAGAGTGTCGACTCAAACCTAATCATAAAATGGTGAAACCTTCTCCCACTATAAGTAGGGTCAACTACATGGATTCTTGATCAAATCCATGTTGAAAGATTCGACTATTTTTTACGCTAGTCATCGACTACCTAACGCAACACCCACAAGGGGGGATTTGAACCCAGGTCTTTTGGATGGTAGGTACACTGCACTACCACCAGATCATTTCCTAATCATAAAAAAATGTACTAAACCTTCTCCCAATACAAGTAGGGTCGGCTACATGGATTCTTGCTCAAATCCATGTTGAAATGTCTTATCACTGCTCACACCTAGCTGAAGAGAGGAGGGGGATCGAATAGGCTGCAAAACCGAAGTGTTGTTGATGCTGTAAATATTCCTCAGAAGGTGTCTCACCAAGTACTCCTTGTGTCCCAAAACCTCAAAATCCACTTTGCAAGGAGGGCCTTGTTTATATGTTCAAACCTCATTATACCAAACCCACCCCCCTGCATAACACAAGTTGAACGCTACTTCTTGAACCTCATCTCGAGATAATCCAAAATACATAAAGAATGATTCCCCGTTGATGCAAAGTCCGGAAATGTCACTAAATATATTCATGATACGAGAGGCCCTTTTTCACCCGGGAAGTATGGGGGTGAATTTTTCCTGCTGCAGCATGGAGTGTGGTAGTAGTGCCCTCTTTCTCCCTTGCTTTTCGTTGTGGTTACAGATGCTCTGACAAGGATGATCTCGAAGGCAAGGGAGAGGGCTTTTTGGCAGCTTCAGTTTCGGGGAGATCTCCATCCCTCCAGTATGCTGATGATATCATGTTTTGTGAAAGGGCAAGCGACATTTGCAGAGGGGATCATCATTTTTCTTGAGTTGTTTGGGTTGGTCTCTGGCTTCTGGGTAAATCATGTGAAGTCTGATTTTGTTCCTATCAAGATGAGAAAGGAGGATGTTGTTATTTGTGAGGTGGATTTGCAGATGCTGAGGGGGGCATTGCCTATCCTGTACCTTGATTTGCCTTTTCTCAGGGGTAGGATGCGATGGGCAAATTAAGCTCCTGTTCTTGATAGGATGGGGAAGAAGCTGGCGAGCTAGTGTGTGGCTTGCCTATTTAGAGGTGGACACTTAGTCCTATTGAAAGCGATTCTCTTGGTTATCCGGTGTTATACGCCTCTAACCTGTTGAGGTGAAGGTGAAGTTGGAGGCACTAATGCGGTGATTTATTTGGTCCACCTCTGGGGGATCTTTGGGATTGCTGTTGGTGGGGTGGAAGACTTTGTTTGGTGCTTAGGGAGGTAGATGGTTGGTTGAGGATCTGAAGGTTGGAAGTGATGAACATGCCCTTTTGATGAAGTGGGGGACTAGAGTTTGGAGAGGAGGCTCCCATCTACTACGTAGGATGTTACTTACGATGTCTCGTTGAACCTCGCTTCACATGTTGCTGTTACTCCTGGGCTTTCCAACTTTTGGAAGGGAATTTGTGTGTGCTTCCATGGATGATCCCGCTCTTGCAACCATCTCTTCGTGACGTTCGTGGTTTTAGATTTTGGATTGATAATTGGACTAGCCAGGGGTTGCTGCGCTCTTGTTTTCCCCGTTTGTTTGCTTTGGCAACTTCTGTGAGGACATCTGAGTAGGGTTGGGCACTGGGTTGGGTTGACCTGATCTAGTCCGAAACCCATCCCACATAACCCAACCTGAATCCAAATCCAAAACTAGATAGATGAGACGTGGGCCAAATTGTAAGAAGGTATGCCTTTTGCACAAGGCAATTTACGGACTAAAACAGAGTCCTCGTGCCTGGTTCTACAAGCTGTCTGAATCTTTACATGTAATTGGATTTACAAGATCGTCATCCGATCACTCCTTGTTCACAAAAAAGAGCTCGAAGGGCACAGTAACAATGCTGGTGTACGTTGATGACATCATTCTCACAGGAGATGATTATGAAGAGATAGTCAGAGTAAAGAAGCATCTTGCAGAACAATTTGTAATTAAGGATTTGGGACCTCTGCGATATTTCTTAGGGATTGAGATATCTAGATCGAGGCATGGATTGGTTATGTCTCAACGGAAATATGCCATTGATCTGCTAACAGAAATAGGGATGCTGGGGTGTAAGCCGGCGCAGATCCCTATGGACCCTAAAGGACGAATTTTCGAGGAAGGAACAGCAGAGGATGCAGGAAGATACAGACGCTTAGTTGGCAAACTGCTCTATCTAACTATCACTCGTCCAGATATTGCTCTAGCAGTAGGAAGACTAAGCCAGTTTATGGATTCTCCCACTCTGAATCACTTCGAGGCTTGCATGATGATCCTTCGATACATCAAGCAGTCCCCTGGAAAAGGACTACTATATCGCAAGGACAGCAACCTTAATCTTATAGCATATTCTGATGCAGACTATGGAGGATGCTTGAAAGATAGAAAGTCTACCACAGGATTTTGCACATATCTGGGAGGAAATCTAATCACATGGAAGAGCTAGAAGCAGGCAGTTGTGTCACGATCAAGTGCTGAAAGCGAATATAGAGCCATGGCACAAGCAGCAGCAGAACTCATGTGGATCAAGTCCGTACTAGCTGACCTTCACATCAAATCCAAGGATACTATGGAACTAAGGTGTGACAATCAAGCAGCAATGTACATTGCAAACAACCCCATGTTTCATGAACGAACAAAACATGTGGAAATCGATTGTCACTATACAAGAGATCTCATACAAAAAGGGCTATTACGTACAC
This sequence comes from Ottelia alismoides, assembly GCA_037367405.1. Taxonomy (NCBI): domain Eukaryota; kingdom Viridiplantae; phylum Streptophyta; class Magnoliopsida; order Alismatales; family Hydrocharitaceae; genus Ottelia; species Ottelia alismoides. Next base: position 158,921 of record JAZKJV010008852.1, on the reverse strand, counting down.
AAGGCGTTTTATCTACTGAGCAAGCTGCAGATATATTCACAAAGCCGCTAGCACGAGCCCAATTCGAGAAATGTTGTAACAAGCTGAGCATGTATGATCTATATGCTCCAGCTTGAAGGGGAGTGTAGAAGGATGTGAGCTGTAAAGGGTATTTTGGGTATTAGCCCTAATGTGTGTCTCCTTTGTAAAACCCTAACCCTAATCCTCTGCTATATAAAGAGGGTTAGGGAGCCTAATAGTAACACACAGAAAATCCTAATTCCATTGTCAACACAAATCATAAACCCTAATTAGTTAACAGGTTGGGTTCGATCTTGACAAGGCCCAAACCCGAGAGCCTGACAGATCGGCCCGAACATGAACCATTTTGTTTGGGCTGAGTTTGGGCTCGGAATTTGGAAAAAATAGGCTTAGGTCTGACGTGGGTGAGTCATTTCTACATAGTTAGCCATATTCACAATTCTCTTAACACTCCCACAATGATGCAACCAAGAAATTGGAGGAAGGTGAGAGAAAGAAAAGATGCTTGACGAGATTCAAGGGATGAGAAGGGATGGGATTGCAAGAACAAATCCTAGAAAATAAAGGAGAGGGGGAGAAGATAATTGTGGCGACACTCAAGGTATTAAAAAATGCGGGGTGAATTAATGATGTTTTCTGTTAATGAGGTGACTAGCGTAAGCCTCAACTTTTATAGAAAATTCACACAAAAACTATTATTAAACATAATCATAGTGTCATAAACTCCTAATATTTAAATATCGACATACTATATTTCCATAAATCCTAAATTTGTGTATTCCCACATCGAGCACATCCACACAACATACCATATTAACCATACATGTTATTTTATGACACGACATCCTTTTTTTCTTTCAAAAAAACTTACAAAAACATATGTCAAATTTCGTGAACACATACTATATTCATTGTATGATACACCAATAGAATATCATTAGTTGATATGAAATGTTCATACTAACTACAAATAATCATTATACATATACATGATTTTTTTGACGCAATGAATATTCATCGATGAAATAATGTGTTACGAATTTGTTGGTTCTTCCACGGTTTCAAGATTATCAATCGTGCATAATTAAGCCATAAAATAATTTCATTTAATTTTTCCAAAAAAAATATGGAGCAGAACCGGGGTGTTGCCTCTATACCGCCTGACTGCCTAACCGCTTCGATTCTTCCTCATTGCCTAGAGGTTTATGCCTCAGGTAGGCTGCCATTGACCAATGCTATAGTCTCGAGGCAGCTTCATGGGAAAACACCTCGAGGCTTATGCATCAACGCCTCTAGGCATGATTTTGAAAACTATGGCGGTGTTCTCCAAAGCTCAATATTCAAGTTATAACTTCATAACTCAAAAGTTGTTCTAAACAATGGACTACTAACTCATTTATATGGCCGTGATTACCAAAAAAAACCCCCCAATTACTAATTGAGTCCTAAAGGACTCTAATTAAACCACTTAAATTAATCAACTTAGGATTTTGAGATCATAGATTGATCTCAATTTATTTAACAAAAATAAAATCAAAGATGGACTCAAATAACAAAAAAACCCTAATTTGTCAAAATCCTCAATCGGTGATTATAGGGTGGAGCATTGGGCCGGGCCGGCCTGAACCCGACCCTGACCCGCAAAAGCCCGAGCCCGGCCCGAACCCGATGTACAAGTGGGCCGGGCCCGGGTCTTCATTTTTGAAAAATATTATGCTCGGGCCGGGCCGGGCCCGAACCCGAAGTACAAACGGGCCGGGCCCGGGCCCTCATATTTCAAAAAATCATATTACAACTAAATTAGGGGATACGGATTTATAGTCAAAATACATCAAATACTTCATTCATCCATCAATAGTAATATTATATAGTAACAATGCATCTAATATTCATGTGTTATGGATGAATTATATATATATATATAAATAAATTGGAATCAAAGTGCAACTTCATAGAATCAAAATAAGTGCGGGTTGAGCCCGGCCCAAGCCCGAACCCGACCCGAACCCGAGCCCGATCTCGCAGGCCTTGGGCCGGGCTCGGGTCTTCAGTTTGCTGAAAAAAGCGGGCCTCAACCCGGCCCAAGGCCCATGGAAAATTGATGGGCTCGGGTCGGGCTTTCCCGGGTTGGGCCGGGTCGAGCCCAATGCTCCACCCTAGGTGATTACATTATTCCTCCATTCTGGAAAACTCATCTCCTCATGGATTACTATGGTCACTAGTTCAGCAACTCCACAACTTTAATGCTGTGTATGACGTAATAGGTTTTATATTGTCTAGATAGGCCTCTTTTGAAATTTTGTGAAGATCCTACTCTTCAAAAAATTTTCAGACTAACTACAGATTTTTTTCTTGAAGTCTGTGTTTGAATTTTCTTAATGTAGGAGATTATTGGTAACTTGTGTATCTGGAGCTTTCAACAATTCATTTGGGAGTTGGCTACACAATGGAATGGTGATATATTCCTTTTCTATAGCCCTCCATAAGAGAGGTATGTTTTTTGAATTTTCCCTAAACAATCCCATATCTGTAAATTGATGGGATACAAGTTTCTCTTTAAAAATTTCCTCAACAACCATTACGATTTCTTCCTCTCCACAAATTGGGCGGCAATGTCAACACATGAGGATGAGGTAGCTGGAGTGGCATTGTCAGTCACACTTTGCGATTGCCAGGTTTTTTTCCCTCCTCTCCCTTCTAATGGCGATGCGGAAATCGTGGGCTAGGCTTCCAACTCGAGTGTCCAAGAAAAATTCGTTCGGGAGGTATATTTCCAAACATATTGGCCATATACGGTCGCCAATATTTTTTTTGTTATGTACCGTAGGTAAGCCGTCTCTTCAAGAGGTGGCTTTATCCTTTAAGTTTTCATGTGTTACATACAAGTGAAAGCCGCCTTTTTAAGATGCGGCTTTGGCTAAAACCAAAGCCGCCTCTAGGCGGCTTTCCCTTGGAGTTTTTGTGGCACATACCAGTGAGAGCCGCTTCTTGAAGAAACGACTTTGGCTAAAATCAAAGCCGCCTCTTCAAGAGGCGGCTTACATACGGTACATAACAAAAAAATATTGCCGACCGTATAACCAATATATTTCGAAACATACCTGATGGAGGAATTTTCCTCTTGAGTGTCCCCCTCGAGAATGGCATCGTCGACAATATTGAAGATGATCTTCAGTGGCATGAGGGGGGTGTGATGGTGCTGGAAGTTGACCATTCAATACTTATAACCATCGCGGTGCTTCTTCGCACGGTGTAGGTGGCGAGGTGTTTATTCTCGTGAGTAGTGAGGCGGTAACAGTCATGTGATGCTATTGGGTGTAGGAGATACAAACCTCTTGATGATGGCAGTGACACCACTGCTTGAGTAGGTGGCGATATTGGCCACGAGTGACAAAGATGGAGCCCGATATGGGCTTTCTCCAGCAACATCATTGTGATATCTTCAACCTAAGATGGAGAGGTGATGACTTCAGATTGGACGACACTTGTAACACCCCCCAAAATTGTAAAAAAGTCCCACACCGTGGAACAAGAAGTTTCCAGGGTGGGATAAATGGTGACGAGCTTACTACCGAACAAACCCGACTTAAGCATTTTGGGGGTGGTTAATCGGGTCCGTATGAGCCTGATCCCAAGAGGTGTTAGGGCCAGTAATGCTCCGTTAATGGACCGGGGACCTAAGCCCGAGATGTTACAAATGGTATCAGAGCCGAACGCCCTCTGATAGTGGAAAGGGCTACCCGAGAGGTGGAGCCGCCCCTACAAAGAGGTTGGAGGAAATGGCTACCCGGAGCGTGAAGCCGCCACTGTCACTGGGAAGAAAGTGACGTGTCATGTCGCAACGAGGACGTTGCGGATATAAGTGGGAGAGATTGTAACACCCCCCAAAATTGTAAAAAAGTCCCACACCGTGGAACAAGAAGTTTCCAGGGTGGGATAAATGGTGACGAGCTTACTACCGAACAAACCCGGCTTAAGCATTTTGGGGGTGGTTAATCGGGTCCGTATGGGCCCAATCCCAAGAGGTTGGTAGGGCCAGTAATGCTATGTTAACGGACCGGAGACCTAAGCTCGGGACGTTACAACACTACCATGAGGTTTTCCTTCTTTTGAACTCTCCCAACAAAGGAGATCATCACAGAAGGGATTGTTGAATTGATCTATGAGCATGGCGTGAGTGGTAGTGCAATTTGATGATCGATCATGGGCGGTGGTGGCATCCTTAACGGGTGGCTCGTGATCTGGAGAGCGCGGTCTAATTGACCCCTCTTGGAGTTGCTCCATTTATCATAATCCCCAAGTTGAAGATCAGGCGTATGTTGTGCACTTAAGACCGCAAAACCTACAGATGAGGGTCTCGAAATTATCGAGACAACAACTTTGGTACATACATAATGAGGATTTTTGGCTGGTCACCCGTAAGGCTTTCATCACAGATGATTTCTTCTTCTTTTTCTTCTTGTATAGGAGTTGTAATCACAGAAGCTTTCTTTAAGAGTAAATGTCTCCACTGGATACACATTTCATTGGTGTTATACTATTCAGAGTTTCATCGTAAATGAATGAATCTTCCTCCAGCAATGAATCCATCTATTTTTTATCCTTTATGCTCGCTTGAAGATGATGCTTCAGTTTCTTCTGGTGTGATCATGCACTAAGATGATCAGTAGTTGAATCATCGGAACAATCTAATAATGGTGCATCATGGAGATTGATTGTGGGTGGTGGTGGCATCCTTAACGGGTGGCTTGCGGTTCAGAGAGGCCAGTCTAATTGACCTCTCTTGGAGTTGCTCCATCTTATCATAATCCCCGAGATGGGGATCAAATGTGTATTTTGCACTTTTGACCAGGGAACCTACATATAAGGGTCTTAATATTTACCCTACATATAAGGGTCTTAATATAATTAGGACAATGGCTGATGCAGACAAAATGAGGATTTCTGGCTCTTACAGATGATTTCTTCTTCTTCTTGTATGGGAATTATAATCACATAATCTTCTTTAATAGTAAATATGTCTCCATCGAATACACATTGCATATGTGATGTACTAATCAGAGTTTCATCGTAAATGAATGAATATTCCTCTAGTAATGAATCCAACCGCCTTTAATGTTCATGCTCGCTTAGAGATGATGCTTCCGTTTCTTCTGTTACGAATGTGACTCATCGACGAGATGACTCAATTTGAATTCGCATGCCAAAGGATGATCGCTGAATCATGAGAGTGATTCGATTCTATTTTATGATATCACTTTATGCGATTGGGAAAATGGAGGAAGAGGATAGAAAGAAAAGATGCATAACCAGGCTCACGGGATGATAATGGATGGTGTTGAGAAGAGAAACCCTAGAAAATAAAGGGGAGGGGGAGAAGATAACGGTGGAGGTAGGATCAATGTTCTGAAAATCGATCGCACGGGCCGTTATGCGACCACATATGCCTATGCGACCTGGGGATTGAATCGATTTCGATCAGTACATTGTGCACTCTCCTTGCACGTATATGGCCCGTATATGTGTCCGATTATGGGTTGCTATGCAACCATCACCATAATCAGATCCCACCAGATATGAATCATGATATTCTATCGGATTGAACATTTATATGTTATACCTTTAGTTGAGATTTATCAATTGGTTGAACATTTTAGACCATTTTATGCTATTCTAGTTAATACATTACTAATGTTATTTGTGTTTATTTTGGTGTTTGATCCTTACATTTTTTATTGTCTACTATTATGTTGTGAAGCTTTTTTGTGATAGAGATTGTTTTGAACTCTACATGAAAGTCTTTTTTCTTAGATCTTAAACTCTGCTTTTATCTCATACATCTAATTTAACTATACTTGTGGAAAGACATGAAATGAAAAGTTGTATTCGTAATAGCCCTAGAGCTCTCTTATATAGGAGAAAATTACATAAAGCAGACATAAGAAATAAAGAAATACGAAATAAATATAGAGAGATACAAATCTCTCAACATCCCCTCTCAAGCGTGAGCATATATGTCTATCATGCTCATCTTGGAACAACATCGATGAAAGGGACCTCAAAGAAGAGCTTTGGTAAACACATATGCAATTTGGTCGCCTGAAGCAACATGAGAGGTGGAAATAAGTCCTTCTGAATCAGATCATGAGCGTAATGACAATCTACTTCAATGTGCTTTGTTCTTTCATGGAAGGCTGGATTATTATCTATGAATAGAGCGGCTTAGTTATCACATTTGAGGTGCATAGGAAGAGATCAGTCAAGACAGACTTGACCCACATCATTTTTGTGCTCCCCTGGGCCACATGACTCTATATTCTGATTCATCACTAGATCTAGCCATAACTGTCTGCTTCTTACTCTTCCATGAAACCATCAAGCTACCTACAAATACGGTGAAGCATGATGTGGACTTCCTGCCCTTGGGACACCCAACATAGTCTGCATCAGTGCATCCAATAACTGTGAGAGACATGTCTCTCCTGAACAAAAGCCATGCATCTGGAGAAGACTTCATATACCTGATGATCATGCTAACTGCATCCATATGAACCTTCCCTGGTTATTTCATAAACTGGCTAACTCTACTAACAAAAATGATATATCGTGGCTGGTGATAGTGACATACAACAACTTCCCTACTAGCTCTCTATATCATCTTTTGTCAACCTCCTTAGTGTAATCATCATAGAGCTTAACATTAGGATCAATTGGAGTAGTGATAGGTCTACGTCTTTTTTTATTCAAAAAAGGGGTAACACGCTATGGTGCCTGCCCCAGTTTATTAAAGAGCAAGGAAAAGGGTACTTACAAAAGCTAAGTCTCAACTATAGTCTTGGAGTGAGAGATAACATTTTCACGGTAAAGGCGTTGCAAAGCAAAAATTACATCATTTCTAGCGAACCAAATTGCCCGGACAAGCGCTAGAGGTTGTAAGATTTTGTTCCTTTGTCTATCTTTGGCAATCACCAAGGAGTTCCAGAATAACTCCAGGCTTTGAGTATTGATCCAATTCAGATCGAATGCAGACCAAATCTGTGATGTCAGGGAGCAGTTGAAGAAGAGGTGCTCGATGATCTCCGTATGAGAGTTGCAGAGTGGACATGAATTGGATGGTTGCAAATAATCTGACACAACGATCCCTTTTCATGATACATTTTCTCCTCAGCAACCACACGAAAAAATCGATCTTCTCAGGCAGTCTCAGTTCCCAAATTAAATTGCAATCTCTGATAACTACATCGGTTATTGAAGGAGGTGGTCTTTAGATTGCTCCATAAGCCTTCTTCACCGAGAAAAAGTTGCCCTTTCATATCCAGTGATCCCTGCCAAAAGGTCTGTCGTGTTGCCCCAATACCTCCGGAGGAGCGAGGAAATCCTCTAGACGACGATCCGAAAAGTTTGCGGTAAAAGATGGTATCCAGTTCACATTGTCCCAGCAATCAACCACAAAGGTCGTACGGTCCCTTGCCAAAGCAAAGAGTCGGAGGAATCTGTCGCAAAGCAATCTGTCACCCAACCAATCATCCATCCACAATGCAAAAGAATGACCATTTCCAAGAGCAGGCTTAAAAAGATCAGAAAAGCGAGGCATGACTGTAGTGATTCCCTTCCAAAAAGACGACACCTGGCTGCCCTGAGATGGTTCATCTTCCCCGGTTGACGTAATTCATAGATACATTGAAGTAGCTTGCAACAAAGGTCCTCACCACTCCCCCAAAGCCTACCCACCCACTTAAGAAGTAGAGCCTTGTTCATTGTCTCCATGTTTTTGATCCCCAATCCGCCATCAGTCTTCGGAAGCATCATAGTGTCTCAACTTACTAGATGTATACCACCACCACCATACCCTGCTTTGCCTATTTCATCTTATCATGTCTGTTTCAGATAGAAGGTCAGTGACATATTTTCTTTGTGTCATTACCATACCACACCGATTTCATGTAAATTCCAGACTAAGCAAGTAACAGAGATTGCCAAGATCCTTGGCCACGAACTGTTGTCCAAGAAAATCCTTAGCTGCATGAATACTCTGTTCATCACTACCTGTAATAAAATTGCCATCTACATAGAACATAATATCAACAATGCCTCTCTGGTTCTCTTAACAAAAATAGAGCAATATATAATAGATATGACAAACCCCTGCTGTTCAATCAACTGTGAGGCTTCTGAAACCAAGCCCTCAGACTCCGCTTCAGGCCATAAATGGCCTTGTGAAGTCTGCACACCATATAAGACTCCCCCACAACAACAAACCCTGGTGCTGCTGCATGTAGACTTCTTCCTGCAAGTCACCATACAAGAATGCATTCTTGCATCTACTTGTAATAGAGGCCAATCACGTACTACATCGACAGAGATGATAATCCTCAGCATAGAGTGACGAGCAACTGAAGAAAATGTATCATGATAATCCACCCATATGTTTGGTTGAATTCGCGCAACAAGTCTGGCCTTATACCTATCCACAATACCATCCACGCGGTGTTTTCACTGTAAACACCCATTTGCTACCAACAACAGATACACCTGGGGGAGCATGTACAACACTCCAAGTGTCGTGAGACCAGGGATGAAAACAAATGTAAATATATTCATATTCGATCCGTTATCGTATTTATTTTATACATATTTTGACATTCGTATTCATATTCATTTTAAAATGGATGCAGATATGGATATCACTTAGACATTCGCTAATATTCACATCCGTATTCGTATATTTTTTTTCATACATAAGTGTAGTGATAAAATTTTTATAATTATGTGTAACATCCTTTTATTATTACATTGACCATTGTTAATATAATTGTTATGATATTACTATATGTGCTATATCTATTTTATGTGTAAACCATCCTAAACATGTATAGTTTAGTTAATCTATTAAATATTTTTGTTATTATTCGTACCCGATTTGTATTCATTTTACATTCTTATTCATTTTTAATGATATGGTAACATATTTTTCACTTCCTTAAATATTCATATCCACATTCGTATTCATATTTTAAAATGGATAAGGATATGATTATACCTATATTCGTATCTATATCTGACCGTTTTCATCCTTACGCAAGATTATAAGCTGCCATCTCCTCCTCCATAGCCATACACTACTGACTAATCTGCAATGCCTCCTGATATGACCGTGGTATCTCCACGGTAGACAAGCCCGCAACAAACCTCTGAAACTCCTCTGAGAGACGTGCAAGGGAAACATGGGAAGCAAGTGGATACATAGTACATGTACGCCTCTACTTCCGTAAGGCAATGGGCACATCAAGGTCCTCAGCTTCTTCAGTAGCTGAGACTGGAACATCTAAGACCACCTGCTCATCAAGTTGTAAACGCAAATCACCAGTGCCATCAGTAGAAACTAAATGCTCAGAAAATACCTATGGTGTGCCGGATGATGGAGGAGGTACATAACACGAGGTTTGCGCTGGTAAACCTACGGAAAGCAGCCGGGTGTGGTAGGTGGTGGAGGAGGTGGCGGTGTCAAAGGTTGTAAGAAAGTGTATCCTGGAGTAGACAAAATTGGAGGTAGAGGCATGCATACCTCTTCTCCAGACTCCGAAGGGATCGACTTATCACATGCATGGGAGAAAAATATAATAGACTCAAAGAAGGTGACATACACACTAACATAATACTTTCTTCGGACAAGGTCAAAGCAACGCTGCCCTTTTTGGATCCGGGAATACCCATAAAGACGCACTTGACAGCTCTAGCAGAGAACTTGTCATGACATGGAGACGTATGACGACAAAGGCAACCGGCCCAAAAACACGAGGAGTGAGTGAGAAAAGATCCGTCTAAGGAAACACAATCAAGAACGCGATCTTCTTCCCTAGAATCGATGAGGGCATACGATTCACCAGGTAGCAAGCCGTTAGAACCGCATCCCCCAATATGAATGAGGAACATGACTCTAGATCAAGAGAGTCTTAGTAACATCCAAAAGGTGGCAATGTTTACATTCAACCACCCCATTCTATTGAGAAGTATAAGCACAAGAATCTGATGAACAATACCAAGAGTCTTGAGAAAATAAGAGAATTGAATACTGTGAAATTCTAGTGCATTATCAGAACGAATATACTTGACATTTGCTGAGAAAGCATTCCTTATTTCATTAATAAAAGATTGAATAACAAGATCAACATCAAACTTGTTTTTAAGAAGGAAAAGCCAAAACAATCTTGGAAAACCATCCACATCAACAAGATAAAACCTATGCCCTTGATGGTCTGGGACATGACTTGGACCCCAACTATCAAGATGAATTAACAAAAATACTATGACTACTTCGACCCAGACAACTCTGGAAGGTAGACCGATGATGCTTCCCAAGCTGACATGCCTCACATTGAAAGGTAGAGCGAGGTTAAATATGGGAAAGTACATGACATGACTTTTGCAGAGGAAGATGACCAAATCGGAGATGTCTCACATATGGAGAAACTAATCCAGTGTGGACAGACGAAGCACCAACATATGGAGATTGGACCAGTCTATAGAGACTTCCTTTCTCACGGCCAGATCCAATCACCCCGCTCGTAAGAATATTTTGTAACACGAGAGATGATGGATCAAATATGGCATGACAACGTAAATCCTTGGTGATTTGACTAATGGATAGTAAATTCATAGAAAAATCAGGAGCATAAAAGGACATTATGAAGTCCCATTCCTGAAGTTACCTGCACCTCTCCCTGAACAGTGATGGGAGATTGTGTCCCATCTGCTATTATTACCGATCCACCTGATTGAGTCGGTATGTGTGTAGTAAACTGTCCTCTGTCACCACAAAAATGATGGGATGCTTCTGAACCCATAATCCATTATGACAAATCTGCCCTGTAATAGCTCGTAAAAGCATAAGTTGTACGTGATGTGCTGACGCTGAGGCGATTACCTCTGAGGATTTTGAAGGAGAGCTGGTGGACCCAGGAGAAGGCATAATCTCTCTGAGCTATGCTACACGCTCATCAAATATCTAGTCTGATGCAGGTGATGGACTACCAACTTGCTGAGTCTGCTCTACGACTTGTGTTGAAGCAGGAAAACCATGCGTAGAGTAGTTTGTTTTCTCAGAGTGGCCCGACCTGTGGCAATAAGTGCATGACTGACGAGGTCGACTACCCCTTCCCCTGCCATGGTTACCACGACCATGGTACTGCTTGGGACTCCTCCTACCACGAGATGCAGCCACAGCTGAGGAGGTTTAGGACTGTTGAATACCACCACAATAAGATATAGAGAGCCCGCTTAATCTGTGAAATGCCTCCTCCATTGGAGGTATGCTGGCATCCATAAGAATCTGTGCTCGAGCCGCATCATACTCAGGATCAAGCGTTGTTAAATAAACTCCGTTCATCACCGAATCTCTGTATGCCTTGAGATGCTCTAGTATAGCAGTCAAGGGAATGAAATCATAAACCTTCTCAAACATACCCCTTAGAGAAGTGTAAAGGGTATAGAGAGGACGACCATTCTGCTTTGATATGAAGATATCATGCTGAAGTTGCAATATCTTCGACTCGTTTTTCACAGGGGAGTATGTAGTGGTGAGAATATACCACATAGCCTTTGCAGTAGATTGACTTAGGATATCTTTGGTTATCTCCATTGAAACAATCCCAGATAACCACACACGTACATACTCGTCATCTGCCTCTCATGAGGCATTAACCCTAGTCTTTTTACATGGCTTCTCCTTCGTGAGGATGAGCTTCTTGCCATTAGACTGCATTAGGCTCAATAACTGCATGACCCATAGTTCATAATTCGTTCCACCCCTCTTGACGATGGGTGTTGGACCTTTGAAGGCTCCAAGGGATGAAACATTTGCTTTTTTGTCTGACATGACGACAACAATCTCCAAGACTGGGGAAGCTAACTGAAATAACTGTGTCTACACAGACATACAAGATGATGGTTGTAGGTGTAGACTCATACCACAACCTCTTCCATCCGTTGGAAGCCTTTTTGAGTAACCATGGTGACTTTAGATGATCAAATCGCACCCTAGGAACCCAGAAATAGATTTACTTGAATTAAATCGTCCTTTCGGAACGATTTTCAGATCGAAACGGAGTCCGCAGATGGCGACTAGGGCTATGGAGTGGAGACGGTGACCCTAGACCACCACAGCATGGTCCCGACGGTAGCTGATGCCGCTTCTTTGTTTCGCAACGACGGCTGCTGCTGCTGCTCCGGCTATGTGTGACGCGAAAATGACGGTGACGGTGACTGGCGAGGCGAGGTGCATTAGGGTTTAGGTGGGGTGGGATATCTAGGGCACATGTTCTGGTCTATGAACGTCACTCTGATACCATGTAGAAAGACATGAAATGAAAAGTTATATTCATCATAGCCCTAGAGCTCTCTAAAATGGACATAAGAAATAAAGAAATATGAAATAAAGATAGAGAGATACAAACATCTTAACATACTATTTTTGTAGACATTTATTTTCTTTTATATTAAAAATTAAAGAACCATGTAAAGCTGCATATACCCAGCATATGCCCCCTGCGTATCACTTAGTCACTATTCGATGACTTCTCTGACGACATACGGATATCGCTTTCTTGAACCTTTGGGTGGGATTGCTAAACAAATAAAGTAAATAAAAATAGCCACCAATCAAAACTCTTATCAACTCCTAAAGCACTATACGAGCACTCCGTAATCTCTCCTAGTGGTTGGCTGTTAGGCTTTTGAAATGCTTTGGATACGGATGATAAAATGGGTCTCTCCAACAAAGACCTCTATGAGTGCTGCCACCATATGAATATCTGATTTACGGGCCTTTATCACGAAGCCGTTGCAATTGGTCTCTCTCAAAGAAAACTTTGAACTGGGCCTCTTCCTTACATCGACTAAAAAAACAGATCTCTGCTCTAGAGTCTCTTTGTACCGAACCTTTTTCATTGGTTCTATCATGTGTTTTCTACATTGATACTGCAAGGCCAGCGTATACGCATATTTATCTCTTCAATAAACTTTCATATATATGTGGTCTTACCAACAGTCTTATACATAGTTGAGATATTCACCAGATCTCTCAACCTCCCATATCCACGTATTAGGTATAAATTCTATCAAAAGTCTCTTCTCCTTTTCAATATCCTTTTTTTCTCATTGTCCTTTTTTTAATCAATATGCCTTTTCCTCCTTATTGTTCTTTTTTTCTTAAGAGATAAGTCCATCTTCACGATGGCCTAAAATACATAAAAAAATGATGGATTTACATCCCCCTATTTTCCCAACAGTCTGGAATATTATATTCTTTTACTATTCATTTTCAACGCTTCATTAACTTCATTTTTTGTGGTTCATTTTTTACCTATCCAATCTTTTTTTAAGTTTTTGCCATGTTAGACCCAAATAGTAGATATAATAGAGAACAAATTGGGATTAAAAGCCAACAATACATGCCTAAATTGAAAAATGTAGATTAATGGAAAAAATTCAGCATGACATTGGAGAATTAAAATAAAATTGATGTAACATTAGGGAATCTCGAAAATGATGAACAGATTCATGAATGACTTGCTCTAATACTATGTGAAATTATAAAATAGAAAATGTGAAATCAAAAACATTAACAAGACATGATTTTATATGGAACCCTACTCCTTAAAGAGAAGGATGGAGTCATAGGAGAAAGCCACTATTGCTAGGTTTTCCTATTTGTTTTTTCATGGGTAAGTTTTCTATCTGATTTTTTTCTCTAGGAGTACTGGGGGTGTATGGCTTTATTTATTGTCCTACCAACAAAAACAAGAGTCCCCACTTATCCATGCGGGGACTGAATAACCACATAATTAGCCATATTTACAATTTTAACAAATTAAAAAACGTGACTTTACGCAACTTGAGATGGTTGGGATGGACAATCTACTCCAAGGGAGAAACGGTCTGATAGTCGTGCTTTCTCATTGATTTTTCTCATTGAAACATGTAGTACAACTATACAAGGCTTTATATATAGGCCCTACTCACACCCAATCTTTCCACATTGAATGATGTGAGATAAAACACATGGAATCTAATACTACAATTGTATTTTCCCACAATATATGAAGTCCGAATTGACTCAACCCTTCACAATTCCCAACACTCCACCTCAAGCTAGTTCATGGAATGCTCAGTCTGGACAAACTAGAAACTCTTGATCACACAGAATATTTAACAATATAAGCAACATTGACATAACACATACTAATCTGGTTTTGTTAACGAGTACGATGGCCCATCTCGATCATGCTGGTACGTAGGAAGAACTGGAAAGCAAGAGCATGGATTAATAACCATTGAGCAAATTGGGTAGTAATTAAGTGCTCGTGCTCTATATTGGTTGGAGTTATCAACATTGTAATGAGTGTCCTTCGTGGAGATTTCTATGGATAACGTATCTCCTCTGTAGAACCATGCTTCATCTTTCTCAAGGTTCAAGAAAATTATGGGAATATCGCGAAAAGAAATGAATGAGTTGTTTATTCAGAGGTCATAGGGATCCTTTATATAGAGGAGAAACTCTAGAGGCAAATAATGAAAAGAGAAATTACATAAAAAGAAAAAACATATGACATAATTGCTATTTCCTATAACACCTCCTCAAGTTGGATCATAGATGTCTATTACGCTCTGTTTAGAAGCACACTTTTGGAGTGGTCCCCTCGCTAGAGCTTTAGTGAATATGTCTGCAATTTCTACACTGAGCCAACATGGAATGTAGAGATGAAGCCGTTTTATATATTGTCTCTAGTGCATTGGTAATCCACCTTGATATGTTTGGTCCTCCCAATGCAGCCTGATTGTTACATAGTAGCTGCATGGGAAGATGCGTGTCACTGCATAGAACAGACGTGACCCACATCATCTTAGTGCTACCTTGTGCCATTCCTCTGTATTCAGATTCAACATTGAGTCTATCGATGATAGTTTGTTTCTTACCTTTCGGTAAGACCATCGAGCTTCCTATAAATACTAGAAATCAAGATGTTGACTTCCTATATTTAGGGCATTTTGGAATAATCATCATCTGCTCATGCTGTAATCTCAAAAGATATCCCTCTATCAAGAGTAAACCTATAGGGCCTGTTTGGTTGCCAGGGTACACTGGTGTACCCTGGCATACCCCTAGCTCCAACCCTACATTCCTGGGTTGGGATTACTTGTATTGACCCTAAAATTTCTTTGGTATAATATTTTTAACCTTGTTCAAATAGAACTATTAACATAAAAAACATATTATAATTATTAAAAAAGTTAATATAACACATAATCAATGTTGCATCACATTACAATTATCATCCCAACCCTCCCAATCCTCCAAACAACTACGATTCACAGGGGATACCCCAACCCAGCCCAACCCAGTAACCAAACATGCCCCATGATATAGGCTTCAGGTGCCTTAGGATCATGGAGATTGCATACATTTGTGCTTGACATAGCTGCTCCATAAATTGACCGTCTTTGCTCATGGTAAAGGAGGTATTTGTTATGGTGATAGTAATATATAGTAGCTTCCCAACGAGCTTCCTGTATATCCTCTACCTCAGTACTACAATAGTTGCCCGACTGGGCCGACTAGTCGTCTATTCAGTGGGGGTGACCAAATAGAATATAGCTTAGGCTGAATAGTTGATCGACTAATGAAAACAATAATATTATATTTTTTTAGGATTTGCATGCTTCAGTTTACAACAACAAAGCCTTCTCCCACATTACGGCATGCTACATGGATTCTTTGCCTGCATTTAGATATATTTGAATCGTTCTCAGACTTAGATCCAAAGAATTAAGAACCTTTGAATAATTTCCTTCCAACACTCCTTGGGCATTTCTCACCGTCTCTAGTTGACCCAATATCCCTAATCTGGCATCTTCTAATGTGTGCCTCTGGCCCTCTGCAAACCTCTTTTGCAAATGGCCAATTCGTAAGGTATTTTCTTTCATCTTATCCTAAATTGGAGTTATACCAACTTTCATTCCGATTACATTGTTCGTAATTCAATCTTTTCGTGTATGTCCACATATCCACCATATCATTTTCATTTCTATTATTGTCATGCTACACACATGTCTATGGTTTACATGGCAACATTTAGATCCATAGAGCATAGCAAGTCTTACCACTACTTTGTAATAATTTCTTTTGATTTTCAAAGGTATTTTCTTATCACGTAGAACAATAGAAGATCCTCTCTCCTCTAGCCAAACTGCATTTATTCTGAGTGACATCTCCATCAATTTCACATCAATTTGCAAAATAGATCCCAAGTATCTCAAAAAAATCTTTTTTTCTGACTGTTATCTTCTTTAATCCTTATCTCGATTCCTTCACCACTACTTCCATCAGATGTGTCTAAGCCTACTTATACGAAATCCTTTAGTCTTAAAGAATGTCTCCAAGCCTCAAATTTCTCAGTTATTCCATCTCTAGTATCATCGACCAACACAATATCATTGACAAAAAAACATACTCCAAGATATCTCATCCTGAATGTGATTAATCGACTCGTCCATAATTAAAGTAAAATAGAAAAATTTTAAAGCAGAGTCTTGTTGTAGACCGTTGTTAATGTCAAAATAGTCGATCTTCCCAAACTAGATCCTTACAAAAGATGAAGCCCATCATACATATCCTTTATAATGTTAATGTACATGACATGTACTTGTCTCTTCTCCTAAACTCTCCACCAGATCTCCCATTGAACCGAATCATATGCCTTTTTCCAAATCAATAAAGATCATATAGAGATTCTTCTTTTAGCTCGATAAATTTTCATCGGTATTTGATGCAGTCGAAAAATCGACGAATGAGAGAGAAAAGAAGATCGCGTTGTGCCTCACATGGTTGAGAGAGGAATGGGGTTGAGAGGAGAAATCTTAGAAAATTGGGAGAAAGGAGGATAGTGGTGGATGCTCTCTCCATATCAAAACGCTCAATTTAATTCATAACATGATCTGCTACAATGGACTCGTGCCCCCTTTATATAAGGAGGGGCCGAGGTGGTCTATTTACAAACTTGGTAACGAAACAAAAAAACAATTAAATAAACTCCTAATTGGACTACTAATTTCTCTAATTGTCTCACTAACTAAATTAATCTACCCTAAATGTTGAGATTACAATCAATCTAAATTTATTTAATGTAAAGAAAATTAATCGGCCATGTAATTAATTAGACTCTAATGATTTAATTGGACTTAAATTATGGTCAAATTCTTATTGAACGCTTCAATTTAGATTTGATTACATAAATTCTCCACCGCTTGAAAAAATTCTTCTCCTGATGAATTGCTTGATCTTCGAGACATCGTTGGGGAATTCGATTTAAAATTACAACTTTAATTTTGCTGATTTGAGCAATTATGCCTTCCCTTTAGAATTATGTTTATATATTTTCTCCATCAGGGGTGTGGCTGCAAATTTTCTACCCCTTTTCTTAAACAAAACATCACCCCCTATGCTTTATTCAAGTTAACCCTCCTATAAGAAGTCTTGGAGCAGGGGCATCCTCGAAAGTGTTCCCAATCAACCACTTTCCTTTTCTCTTGTAGAAGAAGGAATCAAATGGATTCCCAAATCAATTTTCTATCCCTAAATTGGGGGGATTTATTTCTCCCTTGAGAGAAACCTTTGACCATGGATGCTAGGGTTTCGTACCCATCGAGTATCGGCGATGACGACATGGGAAGGGAGGCCACATGCGGTGCTGATGGCAAGAGGGATTCTCGTTGGTGCAACATTCCCACATGTGGGGGAAGCGGGGGCGGAGGTGGGAGACCCACCATCGGGTGTCATGACAGCTTCAAGCTCGATTTCAGGGCCTCCTTTAGTGGTGGCAGCAACACCGACCTCGCGTGTGACATTTGAGGTGGTGTTGGTGGTCAAGCGGAAGACAAATAGGGTGACGTAGGGGAAGCATTGAATATGGACATCATCAGTAACGACACAGGAGGCTCTAGAAGGTCTCGTGGTGGTGGAGGTAGGGAGGGTTGTGGGTTTGAACCTCATTGGTTGGCCTCGTTGGGTCGACGAGGGGGGCACACGATCAGGGTCGGTAGAGGAGATGGTCTTGCCAAGTTTAGGATTGTGGTTGCCATCATCAGAGCGGTTTTTTAGGGAGGAAGAGGGTGACAACATAATAGTGGCTACTTGAACAATGGCTTCAGAGACAACCGGATCTAGGGTTCCAAGTTCTTCAACGTAGACGACCTCTTTTTCTTCATGGACATCAACTTTGCCCGCGAACAAATCGATGCTTTCCTGTTCTTCTTCTGTAGGGTCTTCATCGAATATGACCTCCAGAGAATACATGCGGTGTTGTATCTTCTTCATGAACGAATAGATTGTACTTCCACCGCAAGATCTAGCCATCATAGAACTTTCATAGATGCTAGAAGACGATTCTTGAAGGACACGAATCATGACCGAGACGATTCAAATCAAATTGCATCCACCAATATGCGATGGGATCTTCTAATTATAAGAATTAAGAATGATTCAGTTGTCATGCTCTGATACCAATTGATACAATCAGAAGATTGAGAAGGTGAGAGAGGATAGAAGAAGATCGCGACATGCCTCGCGTGGTTGAGAGGAGAAACTTTATAAAAATAAGAGAAATGGGGATAATGGTGGAGGCTCTTTCCAAACCAATACACTCAATCTAATTCATAACATGATCATCTACAATGGACTTGTGCCCCCTTTATATAGGGAGGGGATCTTTTTACAAACTTGGTAACAAAGCAAAATAACAGCAACATCAACAACAAAGCCTTTTCCCACAATTGAGTAGGAAACAAAGCAAAATAACAATTAATAAAAATCTTAATTGTACTCTAAATTACCCTAATTGACTAACAAACTAAATTAATCTACCATAAATATTAAAATTATAATCACTTTCAATTTGTTTAACGTAAATAAAATTAATTGACCAACTAATTTAATTAAACTCTATTGTTTTAATTGGACTCAAATTATGTCCAAATTCTGATTGACCCTCTCAAGTTGGATTTGATTCCGTCATTCTCCTCAACAGGTGAATAACTTCAGTAGCTGTATGACTTGGTATACATCTAAATTGATTTTCTATTACCTTTGAAACTTGCTTCAGTCTTCTTTCGATTATACGCTCCCAAAGTTTCATGGCATCTCATTAGTTTGATACTTATGTCATTAGACTAATTTTGAATGGCTCCTTTATTCTTGTGAAGAGGTACCGCGCTGCTCTTCCTCAATTTTTCTGGCATTTTCTTGCTTCGCCTAATAACATTGAATGCGTTGTTAGATTCTCCTCCCTCTTCCTGAAGAGAGTGTTTGCTATGAAAATGTGTTAAGCCATTCCAAAATCTAAAATGACTTATCTCTCTTCATTCTAACTCGAAATCCATGGCCTACATGAGCACTAGCATAGCTGAAGCATCCTTTCCCACATGTCCATTAAAATCTCTACCTATGCAAATTGTCTCTCTTTGTGAGATTCCTGCATAATCTTATTCAAATCCTCCCAAAAGTCTTGTTTAATCGTTTCCTCTAAACAAATTTGTGGTGCATAAATTGAGTTGGTATCTAGGATTTCTTCTTTAAGTACCAATTTTAGCAAAATAATCCATTTCCCAAATCTTTGCTCCTCACTCACACTATCCTCAAATCCTTATAAGACATCACTCCAACACCATTTTTACTCTTCTCTTTACGTAGATACCATAATTTAAATCCCGACTTCTTGATTTTCCTTGCTTTCTCTCCAACCCATTTTGCCTCTTGGAGACACAATATTTTAATATTGTTTCCATCATATCTACCACATCCATCGATGTACTAGTCAAAGTGCCAATATTCTAACTTCCTATTTCTTTTACAACCTCTTTTGGACTAACTTCTTTACTCGCTTGCGTCTGTCATGTGAGAACCCATGTAAATTTTGGATTGCATCCAGATGGAGGTGCACCATAACTAGCTTATTTACTCTCATCGTTATCATGCGAGAACCCTTGCATATTTTGAACTACATTCGAGAAATGATGTAGCGGCCCTTGCCGGCTTCTCATTGGATTCATGCGATGTTTTAAATGTTGCTAGTGGGGAATTACCCAACGAAATTCAAATGATTGCTTAAATCATGCTTTTCTTTGATGTAAATTAAAAGCTAGTTGTATAAAGTTTCATTGTACTTCAATTGGCACTTATCTTGTTAATTTATGACCGTTCACATAGAAACATATAAGAATATATACGTAATAAGCATACTTTTGATATTGAAAATAATTAAAAATACCTAATTGAATATTTAGGATTAGTCATATTGTTTATTCTTTATTCATCGACCTTTTGTCTGACTATCGAATGACGACTTTTGCAAGACCGGTCTACATCATAAGTATCATCATCGTAGAGTTTCTTGTTGGGATCCATAGGAGTGGTAGTACATCTGTATCCCTAGATCAGAAACATACTTCCACTTATTCATTTTTAGTCCTATTTGATTCTTGGAAAATTTAAGCCCAAGAAAAAGTGTCACAGTTCTCCAAGGTCCTAGGTGACATATTGTTGTCCAAGGAATGCCTTTACTGCACTGATCCTTGTAAATCATCCTCTGTAACATTAATGATGACAACATAAATAAGAATAACTCCACAAATAGCGCGCGGCCTTTTGCAACTTATGGGCAATTTGGTATGCGAGGAATAGAGTCATTTTGGGGGGGGGGGCAGCCTTGTTACACTGAAAATATACTAAAGCATAGTAAAGCTATGTGCTATTTGTGGAGTTTGTATGTCTATTACTATTTTATACTTTATATTTAATGAAATATACTTAACGTAGAGTCCCAATTTCTGGGACCTCACCCGTTGCACTTTTCGAAAAAAATAAATCAGAATAACAACAATACCTCGTGATATCATGTGTATAAAGAGTGATCGATCCACATTTTATCTTTTGAAGCCTTGCTGCTCTATAAAGTATGAAAGCTTTTCGAATCATGCTCTCGAACTTTGCCTAAGGATACATCTTCTGACACTTCTTGTCAGCAGCGAACTTGGTTGGTTGCTGCATATAGACTTCCTCTTGCAGGTCTCAACTAGAAAGGCATTCTTGACATCGACTTGGGAGAGTCTCCAGTTTCATTAATGTAATTGAAGGAGGACCATACGAGTAGAGTGACTTTACACATGATAGAAAATGTCATGGTAATCCACCCCATGTGCCATAATGAACCCACATGCCACAAGTCATCCATTGTATCGGTTAACACTACCTTCCTATTTATGCTTTACTGTAAAGACCTATTTACTGCAAACCACAATGATTCTTATTGTGGCAATAGCAAGACTTCATGTGCCTCTCGACTTAAGTGCAATCATTTCTTCCTCTATAGTCAGGCAGCACTAACCGTTACTTATAGTTTCATGGTATGCGTGTGGGATGTGATATATGAGAATCCTACTACAGACTTTTTGAATTTCTCTGATAGATGCCTCGATGAAACATGTCCTGGGAGAGGATATATAGTGCATGTATGCATTCTCTCCATGAGTGTAATAGGTCAGTCCAGATTATCTCGAGGATCAATCTCTTGTATAACAATCACCTGACTAGCTAATGACATCAATGGAAACCAAGTGTTCCGAAATTACCCGGGGCATGTTGGATGTTGTGGAAGACACATGAGCAGGCGATTGAATAGTAATGGGCCGACAGACAAAGAACTGAGGCAAAGCCTGTATTAGAGGTGGCGTAGTAAGGCATAAAGAGGACGTGAAATGTAAGCCTCCTTATCGGAATAAGGTGTCATCCGATCACCTGTTGGAGAAAAATACATGACAGATGCAAAGAATGTGACATCAATACTAACATAGTACTTTTTCCTGACAAGATTATAGCGCCAATACCCCCTTTGGGTCTGAGAATAGCCAACAAATAAACATTTGACATATTTGGGAGAGATCTTATCACGACTAGGACTCAAGTGATGGATAACAACCACACAACCGAAGAGACGAGGTGTTAGGGAGAAGAGGTCCTTATCAAGAAACAAATTTGGATAAGAAACCTTTTCTTCTAATATGGAAGGTGGCATAAGGTTAATGAGACATCAAGCAATGAGATATCTCCCCAGTAGGAGAAAGGAGCATGACTCTATATCAGAGAGTATTGATAAGATCTAAGACATAACAATGTTTGCACTATGTAATATCGTTCTGCTGGAAAGTGTAGGGGCATGACGTCTAATAGAGGATTGACGAGTCGCAAAATCGGCCCTTTAAGAGAGTGTTTTTAGCACTCGATAATGTCATCGCAGCCGGGCCGAGATGGACTCGTCAAAGACCATCTCATTTAGATATACAAATATCAAAATGAGATGGTCGTAGTATTTTCTTATTTTACTTGGCAAGATACCAAGGTCGAACTCAGGGACACGAGCCTCTCTCGTATTAATCGGATTTAAGTTTATTTAATTAAATGTTGAGTTAAACATATATAGGTCAATCATGCGAGTATACAACAACAAGACAATGCAATTAAAAATAAATATGCATTTTTTATCCAATTTTTATCATGCAAATAAATGACATGAAATGCAATGAAAATGTAATGGAAATATGCCCTAGGTTAATAATGATGAGCAAAATTAAATATGAGTCAATTTCAGATTTGCTTAAAAATGTCAAGCTTGATCGATAATGTTAACAAGGCATAAGTTACTAATAAGGGACACATGGCAAATACAATAATACATAAAAATTCAAGTGTCCAAAATGCGAAACTTAATATGTCATTAAGAAGTACATCAAACAAGCTTTCAAATGAGACTGAAATCAACTGAAACGGAAACATGATGCTCAAGATATGCATAAAGAAAGACAAGGGCATAAATGCAAAAAAACATGAAATGATAACTACAAAAAGGTCCCTGGGAAGGACTAAAATGAAAATAAAATAAGTTCTGAGGCCTTCCCTGTAAATTAACCATACGCGCGGGGACCTTTTTGCAAATTTGGAGAAGTTCGAGGGCGTCTCTGCAAAGTGCCCAGATAAACACATGCAACGCACGTGCTCTCCAGGCTCGGATGAAGGCTCGGGATCAGCAGAGGTTCGGAGGCGCTTCGGCTAGGCTCGGGCTCTGTCGAAGCTGCTGATGGCTCGGCGCAGGCTCGGAGGAGGCACGGTGCATCCAAGCCTGGAGGCTCGGACGGGAGGCTCGGTGCAGGCTCAAAAGCCACCACGTGGCCGAATGACGGCCATTGGATCGTGAGGATCCAAGGGCTACTGGTAAGGGCGTTGGTGGACGATGTGGCTGCGCGAAGATCGTCGGATCGAAAGGATCCAACCGCTGCTGATGTTGATGGCGTGACCTCGTCATGGCCGTTGGATGATCGCCGAGAAAGGGGCATCCAACGGTGCCTGTAATGTCTCCCTCGGCCGAAGGCTGGCGGCGACTTTGGAGCTCCGGCGAAGGAGCTCCTCCTCCGCCTCTCGTCTCCGGCTGCACGCGACCTACCCGACGCTTCTTGGAGTGACGTCGATGAAGCTGGAAGCTCGGGGAGGATTCATGAGGTTCTGGTGTCGGTCGACGTAGCTCTGAAGCTGAGGGTGGTCGTGACGAAATAAGCTCCGGTGAGGCTCCGGCCGTTGCCAGCATTAGCGACCTGCAATGTTAATCACATAGTCGAAGCGTACTACTTGTGGTGCGTGCGTAGTGGAGATGAAATGGAAGCTCGGTGAACGGAGCAGGTGGGAGCTCATAGCTCCTCCGCCGTGGGTGGCGGAGGTGGGTCGGAGGCGTGATAGGGTTTGGAGGAGGGAGAAGGTGAGCGGAGGGTTAAGCGAGAAAGGGGGAGGTGTGGCGGAGCTAAATGGGTGATCATCGGAGCGGGAAAGTGCGTGAAGAAGCTAAGAAAATTAGGCAAAAATAAGAAAAAAAACAAAAGAAGATCAGAGATCTTACCTGGGCAATGGCGGGTCGAAGGGCCTGTGCTTGAGCTCCAAAAGGAGCTCGGGTCTTCGCAACATGCTGGGCGGCCATCCCAGCGAGCTCGGGCGGCGATAGGGCACCGCAGCTCCGCCGTCAAAGGCGGAGGGTCTCACCAGGGGGCCTCGTCGTCTTCGCTCAATCCGGCCACCTCCCCCTGTCACTGGGAGGTGGCGGAGGGCTGGGTGAGCCCCCATGTAAAGGCGGACGCCGGCTAATGGAGGGGGGCGCGAGGTCTTTAAAGGGGAAGCCGGCGGTGAACATGGTGAGAACGTGGGTTTCGAGGGAGAACTGGGACGACTAGGGGAACGACGGTGGTAAATGGAGGCGTGCGCGAGGTAGAGGGACGAGTGGGGAAGACCGAGAGGTACTTGGCACGTGGGGGTGATGGCTGGTGAGGGCGAAAAAATGGGAAGGGGGCGAGGTCTGCGTGAGATGGAAGACGTGGGAGAGAGAGTCTTCGGGAGGTAGACAAAGATGGTCAACCGTTGGATCTGGTGATCCAACGGCGGGTATTTGGGCGCGAAAGGACGGTGTAGATAGGATCTGGGCGATGCGAACGAAGGCAGATGGTGTGGCCACGTGTCGTGATAGTAGAGCGGCGCGAACAGGCGGTGGTGATCAAAAGATGGCGTGATCGAAGGGCCGAAGAGCGTCAAAGGGAGCAATGGTTCAGATGAAAGATTTAGAGCACGATCGAAGGGCGCATAATTCGCCACGTGGCGCGCTCTGCGCTCGGCGCTGACGAACGGTGATGATCAAGGGGCGGAGAAGATCAATGGCTGAGGCAATAGGCGGGCGTAGACACAGCGGGGCCGTTGGATCTGAAGCGAGATCCAACGACCAGGGGTGGTGGCGGAAAAAGACAAAGGAAGCGGGCCACGTGGCGCCCCCAGAATGGGCCACGTGGCCCAATCAGATTATTTAGAAGGTTTTTCTGATTTTTGAGGGCCATATTGGCCGAATTTGAGAAAACACAAAACATGAAAGTTGTAGATCTTGACGAGATCTACAAGTTTCATGTTGACCAAAATTGGAGAAGAGATCAAATGAAGACCCGAAATGTTTTTGAGGGTATTTTTAAGTCTAAAAATACCACAAATTTTTATTTTGTCATTTTTTGTGATTTTTAATTTATTTAGGACTCTGTTACTTACAACACTTTAACTGGATTTTATTGACAAAACTTTAAGCAAGGGGGTTAATTATAGGAAATAAAGATGATGAAACTGAGGTTCATCACCCCCCTATACTTAAACTATGCTCGTCCTCGAGCATCAAAAAGAATGACTAAGTTGGATTAACCCCCTTGTGCATGTGAATACAGGATCCAATCTGATCAATTCGACTCGACTTTAGAGATCCAAAATTCTAGAGTTCAACCCAGCCTTAATCAAGAGGCTTCAAATTCCTCTACTTCTCTAGACTCTCTCTGATGTACATATAAGCTAAAGGATATGAAGTTTAGTGTTGACTACAATTTCGAGAGTAGAGTCAATTCGTCACCCAAAATCTTGGTCCGAGAAAATCTCCTAAGGACCCAATCCTCAGCACTAGGGAATAGATCAAATCTTGCATTCAGTCCACCGTCTCTTTAGTTGTCAGACTTAGAAAATGTAGATGGCAGGCCAGAAATGGAGGGCATGGGATTGTGTCAATTCTTCTCTCCCTCTCATTGGAACAAGGAGTCTCTCTAGTGCCTTTGTACGTAACACATTTTTTTGGTGTTGATCAGTGCGTCCGTTAAGAGAAGTTGGAGCCGTCTGCACTTGTTTTCCTGGGAGTACACCGGGGTGTGTCTCTTTTGAGTATCTATCGTACCTTCGACACCCAGACTTGTAGCATTTACGATGCAGAGCCCTTTTTTGGTGCAAGCCCGACTCCTGGTCCTAATAGCGGTGGTCAAAGTGGACACTTTGAAAAGTTTGGGAGCGCTCGCCTTTGGTGGAAGCTCTTTGATATGTAACTTTGTGGAATGAGAGCTTTTCTTTTGAAATTTCTTTGACTTGTATAATTTGTGGCTAGCTCCACTGCTTTTACCAAAAGTTGGCGCACACTGATCAACATTTTTTATTTATTTCACACCCTGGCACTTAGGTCAATATCAAGAGATTAGTATAAGAACCAAGTTCTCATACTGGCTAATATTGCTGACACTCAGGTTTCATGAAGCCTCCAAAGACTTTATCCCATCCTCGAGTATCATTAGATCAAGTCCAAACTTGACTTCCTCATCCCAACCCCTCAGGTGAAAAATCAACTCATCTCATCAAAAACCGCAGTCGTGCATGTGATGTGCTGATCGTATTCTTTATGTCTGAGACTAAGCATGGAATATAGCATGCAAATCTAGAAACCTAGAGGAATGTGGACGATTAATTCAATTACCCTGAAGGCTAAGGCTGGTTAACCTAAAATCTCAAAGACCTCAAAAAGCTGTCTCCTTGACCAATTCCGATCCTGGGTGAAAGTGTAAGTGTAGAGGACTAATCCAACTTCTTCATTCAAAAATAAGACACACTTTTTAATTCATTTTTTTTGAACTTTAAGAGATATTAGAACTCCCTAAACTCAATTGAGCATCTGCGATTCAGCCAGTATGGATGTAAGTACAGGCCGAAGCCCGTTGCTTGAGGACGGGGCCTTGCGCGATGTCCTCTAAACCATCCAATCTGCTAAGGGCGAACCCTCACTGAACGCAGCTGACTTAATTGGGTTTAGTAGTCACCAATGACTCTTAAAGGATTTTTAGGATCTGATTTTTATGGATTTTAATGAAGGTTAAAACACGAGTTAAACTCAACTTTCCTTGAAAAGAGAAGGCGATTTTTCAAAACCATGTCACACAAAATAAAAAGTTTTCAAAACATTTTCAAAAATCATTTTCGAAAATATTTTTATAAAAATAACGTAACATAATATCGAAAAGCCGCGAAATCATGTGAGTTCTCTTAGTCCAACGATTTTTACCTTAGCCAAAAAGTTTTAAATTTTTTCAAATTTTTCAGATTATAGCTAAAGTAAATATACAGTATATACGGTATACCCCCCTATACTTAAACTTTGCTATGTCCTCATAGCACTAGATGTTACAAGTACATAGGTCCATTTAAGTATATAGGAATATACGGGAGCTAAGAGGGGCTCCCCCTATACTTAGGTTAGAAATAACCTAAGTATAAAGGCAAGAAAAGAAGAGTAGAGAAAAATCACGGGGACTTGGGTCCCCCCTATACTTAGGCTGAGATTATCCTAAGTATAAAGATGGGAATTGATGTTGGAAGGGACCCAAGGTGAACGAAGAAGAGGAATGGTATTTACAAGTGAGTGGTTGAATCTTTGAAGATGAAATGGAGTGACTAAGGTTTTAGGGTTGTGTAGCAAACATGGCTCAATTCAAGCAAGCAAAAACCCTTAGTTTCACCAACTCACACATGAAACCAACCGAAGTTGGGTTATTATCTTGTCAGTTTTATTGGTGATAAAGCCTTAGATATTTACGCGAAAAATGTGAAATGAAAATCAAGACGTATGAGCGGGTGTTGCTCTCCCAAAACCGAATTTTACTCCATTTTTGGTTGACTTGCAATTAACAGTCCCAATTTTATTTTGAATTATCACTGAATTAAGGATAGCACATAAATCAAAAAATCATCGTCTACCGTTCATTCCATTTTCCATTAGTCCTAGGTGATCGAGCTAGGAAATGAAAGTCGAGAAATCATGTACTCGACGAAAAAAAACGCGATCTAGGCTAAATGAGAAATCATGCAGTGATTTGACAAAAACACGTGAAAAACTGAGGCCGTTTTGAAAACCAAATCCAACATGTATGCAAGTCGAAAAAGCCGCACCTAATCATGCATCTATTAGCGGTAATTGATTTTCATTAATTTTAGCTAAGTGATGCGAGATTATGTGCGTATAGAATTTAGTGTGTCCTACCTACGATTAAGCACGTAAAAATATAAAAAATGAAATGAGCTCGGAGAGCCGCGTGCCTATCCTAGGTCGACACTCAAGTGGGGACGATTCCCACACAACCACATTCGTTCGATTACACACGCGAGTCTTCGATCGAAGACCGCTGTAAAAGACGAGTTTATTATAAGCAAAAATAAAATGCGACACACATTTTTTTCTTTTCTTTCTTATCGACTCCAAGCATGCTTCTGCGGTTCCTCGCAGCGGGGAGTATCCTGCTCCTCGCCTCCTTGATCCATCAAGGGCCCTGCCACAAAAACAATAGTTAGATATCAAATAAGGAAGAAAAAATTTTATATGCAAAATATATGATCATTTGACCTATAAAAAGAAACACTAAATTAAACGCACAAAAATCCAAAAAATATAAGAAATGAGCCGTGGCCCCGGCAACGGCGCCATTTGACGAGTCGCAAAATCGACCCTTTAAGAGAGTGTTTTTAGCACTCGATAATGTCATCGCAGCCGGGTTGAGATGGACTCGTCAAAGACCATCTCATTTAGATATACAAATATCAAAATGAGATGGTCGTAGTATTTTCTTATTTTACTTGGCAAGATACCAAGGTCGAACTCAGGGACACGAGCCTCTCTCGTATTAATCGGATTTAAGTTTATTTAATTAAATATTGAGTTAAACATATATAGGTCAATCATGCGAGTATACAACAACAAGACAATGCAATTAAAAATAAATATGCATTTTTTATCCAATTTTTATCATGCAAATAAATGACATGAAATGCAATGAAAATGTAATGGAAATATGCCCTAGGTTAATAATGATGAGCAAAATTAAATATGAGTCAATTTCAGATTTGCTTAAAAATGTCAAGCTTGATCGATAATGTTAACAAGGCATAAGTTACTAATAAGGGACACATGGCAAATACAATAATACATAAAAATTCAAGTGTCCAAAATGCGAAACTTAATATGTCATTAAGAAGTACATCAAACAAGCTTTCAAATGAGACTGAAATCAACTGAAACGGAAACATGATGCTCAAGATATGCATAAAGAAAGACAAGGGCATAAATGCAAAAAAACATGAAATGATAACTACAAAAAGGTCCCTGGGAAGGACTAAAATGAAAATAAAATAAGTTCCGAGGCCTTCCCTGTAAATTAACCATACGCGCGGGGACCTTTTTGCAAATTTGGAGAAGTTCGAGGGCGTCTCTGCAAAGTGCCCAGATAAACACGTGCAACGCACGTGCTCTCCAGGCTCGGATGAAGGCTCGGGATCAGCAGAGGTTCGGAGGCGCTTCGGCTAGGCTCGGGCTCTGTCGAAGCTGCTGATGGCTCGGCGCAGGCTCGGAGGAGGCACGGTGCATCCAAGCCTGGAGGCTCGGACGGGAGGCTCGGTGCAGGCTCAAAAGCCACCACGTGGCCGAATGACGGCCATTGGATCATGAGGATCCAAGGGCTACTGGTAAGGGCGTTGGTGGACGACGTGGCTGCGCGAAGATCGTCGGATCGAAAGGATCCAACCGCTGCTGATGTTGATGGCGTGGCCTCGTCATGGCCGTTGGATGATCGTCGAGAAAGGGGCATCCAACGGCGCCTGTAATGTCTCCCTCGGTCGAAGGCTGGCGGCGACTTTGGAGCTCCGGCGAAGGAGCTCCTCCTCCGCCTCTCGTCTCCGACTGCACGCGACCTACCCGACGCTTCTTGGAGTGACGTCGATGAAGCTGGAAGCTCGGGGAGGATCCAGGAGGTTCTGGTGTCGGTCGACGTAGCTCTGAAGCTGAGGGTGGTCGTGACGAAATAAGCTCCGGTGAGGCTCCGGCCGTTGCCAGCATTAGCGACCTGCAATGTTAATCACATAGCCGAAGCGTACTACTTGTGGTGCGTGCGTAGTGGAGATGAGATGGAAGCTCGGTGAACGGAGCAGGTGGGAGCTCATAGCTCCTCCGCCGTGGGTGGCGGAGGAGGTGGGTCGGAGGCGTGATAGGGTTTGGAGGAGGGAGAAGGTGAGCGGAGGGTTAAGCGAGAAAGGGGGAGGTGTGGCGGAGCTAAATGGGTGATCATCGGAGTGGGAAAGTGCGTGAAGAAGCTAAGAAAATTAGGAAAAAATAAGAAAAAAAAACAAAAGAAGATAAGAGATCTTACCTGGGCAATGGCGGGTCGAAGGGCCTGTGCTTGAGCTCCAAAAGGAGCTCGGGTCTTCGCAACATGCTGGGCGGCCATCCCAACGAGCTCGGGCGGCGATAGGGCGCCGCAGCTCCGCCGTCGAAGGCGAAGGGTCTCACCAGGGGGCCTCGTCGTCTTCCCTCAATCCGGCCACCTCCCCCTGTCACTGGGAGGTGGCGGAGGGCTGGGCGAGCCCCCATGTAAAGGCGGACGCCGGCTAATGGAGGGGGGCGCGAGGTCTTTAAAGGGGAAGCCGGCGGTGAACGTGGTGAGAACGTGGGTTTCGAGGGAGAACTGGGACGACTAGGGGAACGACGGTGGTAAATGGAGGCGTGCGCGAGGTAGAGGGACGAGTGGGGAAGACCGAGAGGTACTTGGCACGTGGGGGTGATGGCTGGTGAGGGCGAAAAAATGGGAAGGGGGCGAGGTCTGCGTGAGATGGAAGACGTGGGAGAGAGAGTCTTCGGGAGGTAGACGAAGATGGTCAACCATTGGATCTGGTGATCCAACGGCGGGTATTTGGGCGCGAAAGGACGGTGTAGATAGGATCTGGGCGATGCGAACGAAGGCAGATGGTGTGGCCACGTGTCGTGATAGTAGAGCGGCGCGAACAGGCGGTGGTGATCAAAAGATGGCGTGATCGAAGGGCCGAAGAGCGTCAAAGGGAGCAATGGTTCAGATGAAAGATTTAGAGCACGATCAAAGGGCGCATAATTCGCCACGTGGCGCGCTCTGCGCTCGGCGCTGACGAACGGTGATGATCAAGGGGTGGAGAAAATCAATGGCTGAGGCAATAGGCGCGTGTGGACACAGCGGGGCCGTTGGATCTGAATCGAGATCCAACGGCCAGGGGTGGTGGCGGAAAAAGACAAAGGAAGCGGGCCACGTGGCGCCCCCAGAATGGGCCACGTGGCCCAATCAGATTATTCAAAAGGTTTTTCTGATTTTTGAGGGCCATATTGGCCGAATTTGAGAAAACTCAAAACATGAAAGTTGTAGATCTTGACGAGATCTACAAGTTTCATGTTGACCAAAACTGGAGAAGAGATCAAATGAAGACCCGAAATGTTTTTGAGGGTATTTTTAAGTCTAAAAATACCACAAATTTTTATTTGTGATTTTTAATTTATTTAAGACTCTGTTACTTACAACACTTTAACTGGGTTTTATTGACAAAACTTTAAGCAAGGGGGTTAATTATAGGAAATAAAGATGATGAAACTGAGGTTCATCAAGGATCCCAAGAGACTTGAAAAACCGAGATAACTCTCATCAATACGAAATTCCAGAGTATTGTCAGAATGAACATATTTGATAGCAACATATAAAGATTCTTTGTCAATTATAAAAGTTTTCATAATAAGTACAACCTCCGACTTACTTTTCATCAGAAAGACCCAATAAAGTCCAAGAAATCAATAATAACTAGATACACACCTGGTGATCAGGGACAAGACTAGGACCCCAAATATCAAAATGCAACAACTCGAATTAAGAAGTATTGCTACGACTTTGACGATTGGGAAAACTGGTACGATGATGTTTCCCAAGATGGCGATCTTTACACTGAAAATTGGAAGGAGGCAAGATTCAAGGGTAGACTCTACTCAACTTTTGTAGAGGAAGAAGATCAAGCCGAAAATACCTCATGTATAAGGAGTTTGGTCAAGTAGAGATGGAAGATTTGCTTGTATATGGAGACTGGATCAATATGTAGAGAACCCCTTGATCCGGTTACATCCAATCACCCTAACTATGAGTATATCCTGAAACTCAAAGGGTAAAATAATGGCGCGCCAATTTAGGTCCTTGGTAATTTGACTAATGGATAACAAATTTATATAGAATGCATATTAACTTTCTGCAGATGTATGAACGACATCAACTGAATCTTTTCTTATCTTATAATAGGACCCACATGGAGGAATAGTGTTGTAGGATGTGAACTATTCTCTGTCACCACAGACATAATGAGATGCTCCAAAGTTCATGATCTATTCTGAAATAACATCTCGACATGTGGCAAGAGCATAACAAATACTTAAGGGCTTTGTGAAGGCTGCAACATAATACAAGTCTAGAGAAGTACTAGTAGTACCAGACTGGTGGATAGGCTCATAATTTTCCTCAGACATGAGACCGGATCATCATATTTCTGATCAATAGATAGTAGCAATAAACTCAAACTGCTCACTCATACAAGAAGATGCAGGGAGACCATGCTTCAGATAGCATGTATCTTGAAAGTGCCCTATATGATTATAGCATGTATACTGAGAATGAGAACAACCACTTCCTTAGCCGTGGATGCCACATCCTCTAATCTTCTGCTACAAGATGCCACCACATCAAAGGATGTATTAGTAGTGGTAGGAGGCACTTTGATCCTGCTGAGATGATTGTAATCCTCCTCCATGGGAGGGATAGAGGCACTTGTAAGAAGTTAGCTGTGAACAACATCATACTGAGGAACAAAAGGTACAGGAAAGACACCCACTATTGTGGTGCTTCTTTAGGCCATCATGTGTTTATGACTAGCATTAAGGGGTGTTAGAAAATGAGGAATGCGGAATCGACTTGATAAACAGAGAAATAAATTAAAGAAATATGAAACATGAACACTCAAGATTTTACGTAGAACTCTGCTCCCTAAGGGGGGATGAAATCACGGGAGAATGCCTCAAAGGGATGATGTGTCAATAGACTTTCTCATTTGATACATGAGGTATGGGGCTTCTTATATAGCCTCCACGGACCCTCAAAATCTCACCAATAGTAGATGTGGAATTAAGCACTGAATGTGATAAATGGATCCTGGAGGGATCCATTTACCCATCTACCACATAAAGTGACACACAAGTGACATAACACATAGACTCCAATACTCCCCCTCAAGCTTGAACATGCAATGCTCAGTTTGGACAAACAAAAAGAAATCTCAAACTCACACTACAAGATACTACAACCAATATCAACTCAACGCATACACACTGTCGGTTGCTGTCAAAGATGTTGCTTCTCATGCCATGCAGGTGAGGAGGAACAAACAAGCTGGAGTGTGAGTTAACTGGCCGTGCTATGTATTGCGCATATCAGAGTCACCACAACTGAAAGTGAGTCTCCACTTGGAGAACTCTGGCCCACCACATCACGTGGACAACTGTTCAATCTCTAAAAGGACCGAACGGAAAAAGCCATGGAGACATCCTCGTCGGAGTCTACGGTCGCTGGAGAATGGAGTCTGAAATATCTCCTCATCAGAGAATTGGGTCTCTTCCATACTGGCTCAGAGAATGGGATCTCTACTCTAGAGTCCCTATGAAACCACATGAAAATCCTAACCCGCATGGCATAGGGAATGAAATCTCTACTATGGAATGCCTATGGATCAAATGAAACTCTGAGACCAAAAATAAAAGATGGGGACCCCACAAATAATGATTGCATACATGTGCGTCTGGAAAGCAGTCTCTCTGGATAACTCGAAGAAATTGGGTCGCTCAAATATGAAGTTCCTTGAACTTGGACTCTGAACCAATCCGTAGAGTCTGGAACTGTACTGTAGAGTCTGAAATATGAAGTCTGAAATCTGGCATGGAATCAGACATATAAATATGGAATCTGGAGAATCTGACAATGTGGCATGTAACTCTACATAATACTCCCCATTTCTACCATACTGGTCGGAATAACAAACATCGACCAAGTTGGGAGAAGACAAGAAGATGGGGAGGAACAAAAGAACATTCTAAAAATTTTTCTACGATCATTTCCCCTTTTTATTTAAATAGTCGTCTCCTTTTTTTTTAAATAAGCCGTTCTTTTTCCACCTTTTCTCCTTTTTTGCAATATTTTTTTCCTCTCTTACGACTTTTCTTTTGTACTCACCTTTTCTCAAAACAAATTCCTTTCCCTTTTTTTAATCGACCCGACTTTGTCTTTCTTTTTTTTAAATGGTAGGCCACTTGGGCATGCTCTCTCCCTCTGTTTTTTTGTTTACAATGTATGACCCAATTGGGCTGAAAATATCATTTGGCCCCTTTTTTTATTTATTTATGGTTCCCTAAAAAGGGACCCTCTCTCTCACTTTCGCCCCTGATGTGGTTCGCCAATGTACGATGTTGCCGCCAGAAGAAATCAGATATCTATGTTGTCTGCAGCGAGAGCTCTACCTGGAGATGGGGATGGCGACATATGGTTGCACGAAGGAGGAGATGGGGCTACGAGAAGCTCCTCGCCGCTTGGAAGTTAGAGGGGCGATGTCGCTCCTTGCTGGGATCCTGCCCCTGATAGGCGATCGAAGAGACTGCGCCACCTGGAGAAGATAGAGCGGTTGGAGAAAGTTCGCCTGGACTTTGCGTGAGAAGAGGAGGTTCTCCGACGAGGGCTTCTGGGCTTTGCATGGGGTAGCGGTGGATGTGCAGCTACAAGAGGGGTGCCACATGGAGGGGAGATGCTCCTCCTGGAGCATCGAAAGATTGGTCTTCGAGTGCTGCAAGATGGATCTTCGCTGCTTGCTTCTATGTGAATGGAGCGGCACTTGGGGAGTGCGCAACAACAAAAAAAAATTTTATTGCGCGATGCAGGGCACCGTCGCTTGGAATGTGGGAGGTTCCATGCAAGATTGTGCAGACTGGGGTGTCACCTGGAGAATATGCGAAGGGGCTCCGCCTGGAGCTCTTTGCTGATTGCGGTGAGGGCACCGCTTGGAGCACGCCACCAAAGGATTTTTGTTGTCGAAGAAGGAGGTTTCGAACAAGGCAGAGGACTATATACCTATTGCCCTTTCAAGTGCAATTTATCTTATCGTGACAAAGATTCTTTCCAATCCGTCTTTGGGGGATTCTACCAAGTATTTTTTCACATGAGTAACTTGCATCTATACTCCAGAGATTTATGGTGGACGGGTTGGTTTTGACATTGAAAATGTTGTTAGATTGGAGGAGAAAAAAGGCCACTGGTTTGATTTGGACGCTTCCTTTGGGGTTCGTTGGAGAAAAGGGGATTCCCTAACTTGTGGATCTCATGGATTTAGCGGTATGTTACGATTGCCTCATATGATGTGATTACTAATTGTAGGTCGGTGTAGGGTTTCTTCCAACCGCAATGGGGAGTTAGACGGGGTCCATTGGCTCCTTTACT
Organism: Ottelia alismoides; assembly: GCA_037367405.1. Lineage (NCBI taxonomy): Eukaryota > Viridiplantae > Streptophyta > Magnoliopsida > Alismatales > Hydrocharitaceae > Ottelia > Ottelia alismoides. The sequence continues at coordinate 123,623 of JAZKJV010008852.1, read as the reverse complement.
TTTTGTCATTGTTGCGGATGCGTTGGCTATTATGATGTGATTTGCATCGGATTCGGATTGGTGCTCTGGATATAGGAAGGATGATATCTTCATTCTTATGTTGCAGTATGTTTGATGACACAATGATCTTTTTGGGAGATAACACGGAGAATATTTGACGAACGTCACTCATTATGGACATTTTTAGAGATGTACCGATATTGCAGATAAATAGAGAGAAGTCACTGGTGGTACCTTTTGGGATATATTTACAGGCAACCCAGTAGGAGAGGATGTTGCTGAGATGCCCTGTTGGGAGCTTGCATATCACTTATATTGGCCTGCATTTGGTGGCTGGGCGGCTGAAGGCTATGGCTTGGAAGCCAATTCCGGACAGACTGAAGGGGCGGTTGTCCAGGTGTAAAGCAACGACGTTGTTGAAGAGTGGGAAATTAGTGCTTATTAAGCATGTGCTAACAACTGCGTCGATTTTTTCTTGTTCTACAAGGTTTTTCCCTTTGGAGTTCATTAGAAGATGAAATCTTTAATGAGAAGATTTTTCTGGTCAGCTGGGCAACAAGAGAAGGGGATTCATTTGGTAGTCTGGGACAAGATTACGAGTTCGAAGAACGGGGTTTGGGGGTATCGAGAATGGTGGGAATGAACAAGGATCTTATGGTAAAGTGAGTGGTGAGATTTTGGGGCAGTTCTGATGATCTTGTTTGTCGACTTTTGAGGAGAATATATGAGATCTCGGGATCATTGGTGACCTCGTCTTTGTTGTAGCATGGTATCACCAAGATTCTCTCGGAGATGACGGTGAAGATGCGGCCAATACTTTGTGATAAGGAAAGGTTTAGATCATGGATTGATGATTGGACATGTAATAGGAGTCTAGGGGAATGTTTTTCTCTCCTTTTCGCCTTCGCGAACGATAGAGAGGTGTCGGTGTGGCATGTGTGGGTGCAAGGGTCGTGGATGCCTATAGTCATTGCAGAGTCATTGGATCAAAGGCTTGATGAGTTCATGAGATTGCACTGTGAATTATCATAGTCGGGGGCTCCTTCGAATGGAAATGACCATTTTGTTTAGGGAGATAGCCGCTTCATAGTGGAAAAGACGTATCGCTTTTTCGTGGAGGATAACATTGAATTGCAAGATGATATTAGACTTGATGCTGGAATCATTTGGAGTAGAACACCGAATTAAGTTAAGGTGTTCTTGTGGCTAGTCAGACTTGGTAGAGTGCTTACAAAGAAGCATAGGGGCTAGTTTTTGCGGGTGGAGGATCTCATCTGTGATTGGTGTGGGTTGGTGCCAAAAGACGTGGATCATCTGTTCTATGCATGCTTCCATTCTGTGGAGGTATGGGGGGGAGGCTAATATTTCTTCGCTCCGGACGGATTGTGATACAAGTTTTTGGAGATCCATTAGAGTGTTTTGCGGCAATGGAGATGAAGAAAACTCATATCCGTTCACGATTATGTGGGCTATGTGGTGTAGAAGAAATGATGTCATCTTCTGCGACCAACATTTATATTCGAAGAATGATGTTGAGCATTGTCGGGCGTTGTGTTTAGCATGGAATGTTGTAACATGATTTTTTTAATATATATATCAGTGTATCCTATCTTGGGATGCTACCATATTCTTATAAAAAAACTTATATTAGAAATGCATTAGATGAAATACACATGATATAAATATACTAAATGTGCTTATATTATGCTAATAATACCAAATATGATGAAAGATGGGTATAAAATTATGTTATGTATAGTTAAAAATAAATTTATAACTATATTTGTATTTGAAAATAGATAACATGGATACATATATGGATACAGATGTTAACATATACCAAAATTATGTCCTTATCCATATCCATTTTAAAACAGATACGTATGTCAAAATCTGTATAAAACAAATGCAATGGTGGATCGAATACGGATGTATCCTTATTTGTTTGCATCACTGCCTATAACACAACCTTTCCCATTTTTCGAGTCGATGCTCTAGGGCAGGCATATTGTATTAAGATATCTAAAAATGATTTGAACTACACAAGAAATGAGTTTGCAAGAGACTTGAAGTGGTGTACTAGGCACAAGAGCATCGGTGGTGACCTACATGTGTTGACACGCTTCACGAGGTGGGCGCTTAGAGGTGTCAGGGCACCGTTTGGATCCCTTGGGGGAGTGTGGGAACAACCATAGTGTGTTAGGCACTGCCGAGGTGGCGCGGGGACCTGCTGGGCTTGCTGGCTGTGAGGTTTTCGAGGTAGGGCTCTGTTCCCGAGGGTCCGCTTAGATGAAAAATAATGAAGAGAAAATTACATAAAAAAGAAATACCATATAACATATGACATAATTACTATTTCCTATAACAAATACCATAACAAGGATCGTGAAATCGGACCCCTCTCATAGGTTCCTCAAAACAAGCCTTTTAAATATGGAAATTTCCAAAACAAGTATCTCTTGTATGTGGGCCTCAAAAAGTAGATTCTCACTTATAGGAACCTCGAAAGAATTTTGTACCAGAGACTACAATCAACGTAGAATGGAGCTTGCTTTTTGGCTATGCTGATGGATATGCATCTTTTTGTGGAGACACAAATCCTTGTCTCAGTAGTGGTCTTATCGGCAATGGTTAGCACATACCAAGAAGAAGACTGATCCTCATAAGAAGCACATATAACTTCTAAATCAGAGTTTGCATAAACTTGATGAATCGGAATAGTTTTACACTTGAAAGAAGTGTGTAGGTTTGATTTTTGTGTGTGTACCGACAACCACTGCCAACAAAAATGGGGAGCTATGATTGTCGATAGCAGCAACTGTGTGTGTTTCTAGTGGAACACGTAAGCACTGCCGAAGTCTTGCGAGTGTCTTTGTTGGTGGCACTGAGTAGCGTTGGCAACTATTTCATGGGTATTTGCAGCTTAATGTAGGTGTTGTGACTTTGTGTCTAGGAATTTGGTGAAGGGGATGTAGGTTTATTTGGGTGGGATATGAAACCACTAGTTTAGGATCACCTCTCTGATAATATGTGGGGAGAATTACATGTCTTGTTTACTATGAAGCCCTTGTTATATATAAGAGATATGGAAGATTACATATTCTTCTTATATAGAAGAGGTATGGTGGATTGCATAAATTCCCCTTAAAGAAGGAAAGAAAGAAAAAAATGGGAAAAATACATTCTTTTACAATATATTTGACATGAATTAGCTTCGATACATGATCTTCTACCTAATTTATTCTTGGAATTCACTCCACATATAGGTAGGTTACACTAAGTTTTGAAAGAATATATCAATATCGTATCGGTTTGCTCAGAAAAGGATACATCGAGGATATATTGACAATATCATTGGAAATCTCGAATTTAACTTAAAAAGGTATTTTTTGCAAATTAAGATCATCACAGGTCTTAAAGCAATAAATGACATACAAATACACATTTATATATAAGAATGAGGTGTATTTAACACACCAATACCCATCATATCACACATATCACTGTTGTCAATGATGACTGTTGACTATGGAGAGATATTAGAAAGGAAACAATGAAATTTAAACAATAACAACTTAGGGATATCAAGGAGTTGTATTTAACACATTTACTTTACATCAAATCGCATATTATATATAAAAAATGCCAAGCTATATCGGATATCAAACGAACAAGCTATTGAGCATTGTAACATATATATATATATATATATATATATATATATATATGCAGACATTATTTGATCAACTCTAGAGTTGTGTTCATCTCCATTGCTAGAACCTAAAAAAAGCGAAGACCCCCAAGTTGAAGAATTGTCGAATGCACCCCCTTGTCGCATCATACCCTACCAGACAGGGGTCTTGCTTCCCGGTCAACGAGCTTTGAGGGGGGGGGTCTAGGGGGAGTCGGTGCACTCCCTCGACCTCAAAACAAAATATATAAATAATCATGTCTATTTTTTATTCTAAGAATATCTATATAAGCATAATCTCAAATAAATCAATCACTAAAAGGAAAAAAAGTGATATCGAGCAAAATAGTCTAATATCGGCGATATCGGTCGATATCGACAGATATCCGAGGAAAAAAATGTACCAAAACTACCAATTTCGCCATATATGGGACATTTCACCGGTATATTGTTAATATCTCAGTCGATATGGACCAATATCCAATAAACAGTATGCTATGCAATCTAGAAACTCCTAACTCTTGATACTGATGTATCATGGTATTTGAAATCCTGGGTTACACTTTAGTATGGCAAGTATTTGCAGTTTGTGTTACTGAAATGAATAACTGAATATTTTCACCCTTTTGTTTCTCTTCTAATGTGTTTTTGGGTGGCTTGTTTTCACCATGAATAATGTAATTCTGCACTACTTTTATGCTGTGAATTGTAACTTTTATTTATCAATTTGGTAGCATAGTTAGTTCTATGGGCTTATTTCATCATCAGTGTTTATACGATGTTATTTTATTGAAGTTGAAGCTCTGCCATCCGGGAACTTTCGTTGTTTCATACATGTTAGTGGTATTCTACTATTATCTCATCTGTGATCTTTGGATCAATTTCCTGCTGTGTGTTTTAGGATCTTTGGGCCCATGTTGTTACTCAACTTTATACCCACGGTAGAGTTTTCCTTTGTCAGAAATAAAATCTTGGTTTTTAATTGTGGCCGGTTTGCCCTTAATCTAACCTTTAGAAAATGTGTTTCTCCATGAAGTATCTATTACACATCATATTTTCCACAAAATGATGTATGGGACTGGATTTGAAGATTAATATCATTGAGACAGTTCAGCACCCGATTTTTGTAATTTATTAAAATGGATATAGTTTTTTATTGTTGCTATTGCGTAGGATCATGATTGAATCCCTTATTATAGTATGGTATTCAACACAGTGCTAACAACATTTCCCTGTGGCGATGTGTCAGAGTATTGCATGCGCCAAACTGTTACCCAGATCACCTTTCTTGATCCTTATTTTTATAATGTTTTGCAGTGACCGTTTTCTTGGGCTTCCGATGTCAGTTGATGCTCTGCTGAAGGCAAGTTAGTGTCATGATGCAGGAGTATCTGCTAACCATTTTAAATGTTTTTCAGCTTGATGAAGATACCCTGATTTCAGGATCCGAAGATGGAATCATCAGGTTTTACTAGAATGTTCTCTTTTAATAATTGTTTTTCCCATTGATTTATCATGTTTGTCATTTATATATGCAATATGCAGGCTAGTTGGTATATTACCTAACAGGATTATTGCCCCACTGGCTGAACACTCAGAATATCCAATTGAAGGCCTTGGTATTGCTCGGGCTTGTTTCATAGTTATCTAATTTATTTACAAGAGCTTCTATTCTCACTGTTGTCTTTTTTAGTAGCATTTTCACATGATAAGAAGTTCCTTGGTAGCATTTCACATGATCAAATAGTGAAGGTGAGTTTGTGTTTTACTTCAGTTCTCTTAAGTTTACTGGTTTCTGAAATCTAAGCATGAATGAATGAGGGTGATTACTATGCTCTGGAACTCAATCCTGACTTTTAAAACATGACCTGTCCAGTATGCCACAAATCCTGCTTGGATGCTTTTGGTGATTATGCTGTTCATTGTCGCGAGCTTCCAGGTTTTAAATATAGACATGATCTTGTCAGAGATGTTTTATTTGATATACTCAGACATGCAGGTGTTGCTTCAAAAAAAGAAGCACCGGTGAATTTCTTAACTGATCCACAAGAGGGGAGATCGATACTTAGACCGGTAGATGTTTTGATATTTGGATGGGTTGGAGGAAAGCATGCATGTGTTGATTTGACTGGAGTGTCTCCATTGGTGGGTCCGATAAAAAGTGATTTTGTTGCAGGATGTGCTGCACAAAAAGCTGCCTTAGCTAAAGTGGCTAAGCATGAGAAGGCCTGCATTGACAATCAACACGTATTCATCCCCTTTGGTTTTGATACATTTGGGTTCTTGGCAAGTGAAGCAGTGGAGCTCCTTAAGAGGATTCAAAAAATCATGCATAGCAATGTTATGGTTCCTAAGTCTATGAATGTTGTATTTTGAAGAATTGGATTTGCCATTCAAAAGGGATTGGCGGCGCAACTTGTTGCCCGTCTTCCATCAATTTCTATGTAACTTTTTTTTGTACGTTGCCAAATCACTAGATTGAACTTAAAAAAAACATGACTAGGGATGCACAAAATAAAGATGGTATTTTTTCTATAGGTTACGTTTCAAGTTTTAGAAGTGAAGATGTGTTTGACTATTTACATGTAACTTCAAGTTGACAAAGGAAGGTGAAGTGATAAGATTGTCTTTTTCACACGAAAATACACCTTCTTTTAGACAAAATGTTACATGGAGTTGGACAAGTGCAGGGATCACAAGTTTGAGCATTACATGACTACATACAGATACAATAGCATTCTCTTACATAGACTAAGACTTTGAAAGACTTTTGGCATGCGCATTCATAGTTTCCACATATATTCTCTCTCATGATGGAAAATTACATTGTTTCATGCTAATCACAAGGGGATAACAAGGCCTGAACCAAGTTTATTTCCCTGGAAGGTCCAATCAATTCGAACCTAAAGAGGCCTAAAAGTCCAATACATTTTCATGATGCAGCCGTTAACTTGAGCCATTTTCCAGACTTTCTTTGAGCTACCACACACAAGGAACAAGTGGTCCACATCTTCTGTATCTCTTGAGCACTGCATGCAAGTTGTATCCATTCCTTGAAAGATCCTAGCTCTGTGTGCTCTGCTCTTCAATTTCTCACGTCTCAATAACCAAAGAAAGATCTGGACTGTTAGCCTTTTTGGTAGTACACTTTTCATTGATCCGTAGTCATGTCCCTCACATATCCCCTCGTATGCAGCTAAAAACTCCAACATAATAAAAAACTCATCCAATCTTTTATCCGAGAGATCAAAGTGAAATGTGTGATGCCTTCGAAACCGAGTACCCGTTTACATGACACTCGCAACGTTAGTTTCATTATAGACCGCATTAGTTCAACTGAAATTGAGGAGATTTTTTTGGCATTTTGCAGTGACATTCAAATCAATATAAAGTTATAAACAATCACATAGCCAACAAGAAATATCAGTAACTTTCCATTGCATTAATTTCCATATAGTTTACATGTAACAAAAGAGAACATTACATCATTACTTGCATTACCAAAAATGACAGAAGAAAAGAAAAATATTTATACATTATCAACTGTAAAAAACAACAAAATATGTATCGTATGGTATAGCATCAGATGCTCGAGATCATCAATCAACTACTGTGATGCAGACTTTTTGCCTGCCAAACATGGAAGGAACAAAAGGACGTCAACGGTTGTATACATTCCAGCATACAACAACAACAACAACAAAGCCTTTTCCCACAGTTAAGTAGGTCGGCTACATGAATTCTTCGCCTCCATTCACATCTATCTTGGGTCAATCTCGAGCTTATATCCAAAAAACTAAGATCCCTTCGTATTGTCTCTTTCCAACATTTCTTGGGCCGTCCTCGCCCTCTATTAGCCGGCTCAACATCCCACACATCTCCTAACTGTTGCATCAGTTGATCTTCTTTACAAATAACCAAACCATTTTTAGGGTTTTTCTCGTATTTTATGCTCGATCGAAGTTACACCAACTTTATTTCTGATCGCATCATTTTGAATCCGATCTTTACGTACGTGTCAACACATCTATCTTAGCATTTTTATTTCTGCTACAACCATTCTCTGCCCATGTCTATGGTTCACAGGCTAACGCTCAGATCCATAGAGCATAGCAGGTCTTACGACTGCTTTGTAAAACTTTTCTTTAATTTTTAAAGGAATTTTCTTAGCACAGAAAACAACAGAGACTACGCTCTACTTTAGCCAGCCTGCATTTATTCTATTAGTAACATCTCCATCAATTTCTCCATCATGTTGCAAAATAGATCTCAGATATCTAAAAGAATCTCTTTTTAATGTTATCGTCATCAATCTTCACTTCGATTCCTTCATCATTGCTTCCATCAAAGGTGCACTCCATATATTCTGTCTTAGCCAACTTATACGAAATCCTTTAGTCTCCAAAGCATGCCTCTAGACCTCAAGCTTCTCATTCACTCCATCTCTAGTCTCGTCAATCAACACAATATCATAAGCAAATAACATACACCAAGGTAACTCATCCTGAATGCGACTTGTCGACTCGTCTATAATCAAAGTAAAAAGAAATGCAATGACAGATATTCCTGTATGTGTACACTCCAACATATTAAAAATAATAACAAGAAAATTAGTTTGTCCCAAAAAAAGCAAATAGAAAGGCAATGACAGATAAAATTTATAGCTACTTGCGTGGTAAATGGTTTTCGAGTAGCCTTGCTTGAATGCCCCATAATTTCCCATCTCCTCATAACTTTCTATATGTATTATGACATTTTCATATATTAGTTGGTGACCTATATACGTATGTACTTTTTTTTGATATTTAGATAGCATGTTTAGGGATCTTAATAACGAAAATGATAAGGTTTTGATCTGATTCTTGATTTTATCAAACTTCTCAAGTCTAGTAGATAGTTTGTGGTCTTGGTCTGAGTGTGACCTCACACCATGACTCTAAGGCGTGAAAAGTACCTTAGGGTTGGGGTCCTCTGTAAGCATGCGATCGAGTGTAATGCATCCTAACTAAGTTTTGACACGCCCACTAACTTATCTACCACCCATAGCAGTAGTTCTAAGGCCCGATTACTTGTCAATGATTGATGATTATGATAAGCGATGATTCCATACCAATCTCAACTATAGTCAACTCAATTGTAGCATATTCCAAGTTCAACTGTAACTTCTCAACTGTATCTGATTCAGATGTAGCCATTGAGGATTCCGATGTAGCCATCGCCAAGCCTATTGGCGGAACGATAACCAAAACTCAAGGAGTAAGGTAGCCTCCTAAGAGATCCTTCCGTCTCGCACTCTAAGCGGAAGTGCGGTCCAGTAGAGGGATAGGTATACTCCAAAACTACGCCACTGAGTCGGGTGAGAGAGACTCTCCGAAGAAGTCATTCTAGAAACCGGTTCGACTGACGAGCTCGTAAGAAAAACTAAAACTGTGGGACCCCCAGCCTAGGTATCCTAAAACAAAGGGTCATCGGAACTGGTCAAAAGTGGGGATCCCAAAGAGGCATAAAAACACTACGAGCTGGCGTAAAAATTGTAAAAAGGATTGGCATCCTAGACCATGCACTAAGCGGTCGTCGCCCTAATTGGGCTTCCTATCTCCCTCCAAGTTGAGGGCCATCACACCCTCGGACGATCACTTGTAAGCTCACCGTGACTGGCACAATAAATTATAAGTCATTACCGATTCATAATCATTTTCACTTGCTTGCCTATTCATCTCTTTCTCAATTCCTTTTGTGGTTAATAGCACATATCTAGATTTCTTGGTCAATGATCTTATTGATATCACTTTATGGTTAACTGAACAAGTCTGGTCTTCTGTCATAATAATAATATATAATTGGTAGGTCATAATAACGAATTTATTAATGAGGATTATTCGGCACAATGATCTCAATAATCTCTCTTCTCACTGAACTACAGGGGTGTGGGGCTCTATATATAGCACCCACGGAATCTTCACATCTCTAAACTCGTAGATATGGGACTAAACTCTGGATGGGGTAAATGGATTCTGAAGAGATCCATTTACCCATCTCCCATACATATGACGCACAACCAAATAATCCAACATGTCTGCCAAGCTATAAAAATTATAACATTTGGTTATTATCCATGCTAAAGTTATAAGTTTAAAAAGATTTAATTTGTTTTATTTAAATGAATGATAAATTGGTTATTGTTCTGTCTGTTCAAGTTATTAAAAAATAATATATTTTTTTAAGATGTAGAATTAAGGGCTAGAATACATAGCAGGCACATGGGCTATATAGAGTCCAATACTCTAACTAAGCAAGATCTGTGCAAAGGTTATTGGAGTTATGATGTAACTAGACATGAATTTTGAGTCATGACTAGAAATTTGGATAAAACAGTAATCAGAAATCGAATCAAGAACAAAGGTAGATACATGTTTAAGGAAAATGCATGATTGTTCTATGACTCTTCAATGAATATGTATGTATTAATTGCCAAAAATATATTGCCTAGAAACCACCTGAATAATTTCTCCTATCTTAGGAATGTTGGTATCATCCTGATAACTTACAACGACGAGATTTATGACATAGATGTCCTTGATACGAAGCGTACTGGGTAATGGCAAATTAGGGACGGGAAGCTATCATGACATCATCATGCCAAATTCAATTAACTACCCATTTTGCATTCCATATTTTATCAATCTGCATAGAATCGGAAAATCCATCTAGCGAAATAAAATTGATTTTATACTAGATCATAAGCTAAACATTAGATTTTAAAGTGGATTTTGTGTTTCTGATCATGGCCTTATGCATGTCCATGGTTTCGTCATGAAGACTATAAATGTCAATTATGGTTCTTATCGTATGTGGGGAAATTAAAAAAAAAACAGCTAGGAGTCTTGGCATAAAATCAACTTAAATTTCAGATCAACAAGTAGTTTCAGAATCCACAAGTATAAAGATGAAACATTAGGGAGTTGGCATGTAATGTGCTTAAAGCCATATCCATATCTAGTCAAATTCTCTTGACCTTAAAGAAGGGTTTTGAAATACAAAATATTAAAATATTAATTTCATTCTCTTACTCTCATGCATTCTCTCGTAGTTTCATCCTGCTCCTTAGAGAGTAAGGTTCCATGTAAATCACGTTGTTCTCCGTGTTCTTTATCTTTATTTCTGATACGCTTCTGCATTCTCTGTTTCCTAACATGGTATCCGAGCAGGTTCGATTCTGGAGGAATCATTTTATTTTTTTTCGAAATTCAAGTCAAATTCTCATTAATTATGTTGAAGTTGTGTGATCATGATCAATTCGAGTTCAGAATATGTGGTCTATGGTTCGTAAAACCCTAATGCTGGAAGTCTTCGTTATGCATGGAGAAGGTTTCTCTGAAAAAATGCTCTCAACATAGCCCTCGCGCATATCCGAACAACGCATCTCGATCCCAACGACAAAGATCTGCATTGATTCCTCAGGCAGCTTCCCCGATCCCTTCGTCTCGCGCAGGCGACGCGAGGCAACCCTACGACAACGAGCCTCGCTCCAGATGGCAAGGCCTTCCCTTCCAGGCATTGCTTCCAGGGCTCCATACTCCGCCTTTGCCGGCTGGACACTCCAGGCGTCGCCCCACAGCAGACGCTCCCCCGACTTCCTTCTTCCAAGCACATCCGCACAACCCTTCGAGACCTTGCTCCAAGCGGAACCCCCCGACCTTGCTTCAGGTTCCATCGTATAACCCTAGGTTTCACACGAAACCTCCAATCTCCAGTGCAGGAGCGAGGCCCTCTTGGCGGCAGCCCATGTTCCTCTCAGGCGACGGCGCATGCTCCTCCATCAGATCTCACTGGCGACGCGCAATGGCGTAACATCGAGCATCAGCGTGTGAAGAAGAAGTGCCCTTGGCGGCGCTCCTCCCAGCATGCACCATCTCCCATAGGCGGTGGCCTCCCCCCATCTCTCCGAAGTCATCTTGGCGGCGGCATGAAGAGGCTTCAAACCCCGTCGAAGGGGGGCGGCGGTTCGCTAGAAAGAGGGTTCCCAACAGGAACCCTAAATGAGAGGCCCCGTGTATTAAAAAAATTTTTTTTCCTGCTACTGCCAACCGGGCTAAATGGCCTAAATTTTTTTAAAAAGAGGGGTCTGCAGTTTGATAAAAAAATAAAAAAAGGTGGGGCTGCAGTTCAACCTAAGTTGGGCCTTTTTTTGGCTAAGCTATTTTTTGCTTAAAACAAATGATGACTTAAAAAAAGAGGCACGTACAATTGAAAAGTCGTACGCTTGTTTGCGGAAAAAAATTCCAAAAAAAAGAGCTAGATTTTTTTTGGAACGGCTTAAAAAATGTTTCGAAAAAAATGATTTTGAAAGCCGGAAAAAAATGTCTGATGGGCTTATATTGTTTTTTCCCATTCTATTGTCTTCTCCCCACATAGTCGATTTCATGTATTCCGACTAGTATGGGAGAAAGTGGGAGTATTGTGTAGAGTTCTTCGGCATCATCACTCTAACGATTCAGATTCCAGTTCCAGTTCCGATTCAATGACAAATTTCATATTCTAGTCCAGATACCCATTCGGATTCCAGTCTCTACAACACAATTGTTCAGACTCGATGATTGGTTCTGAGTCTTCAATTCCGGTACTATGAGTGATGGAATTGATTCTATCTCCAACCATGTTGATATGGTTGAGACTGTTGGTGGAACTTGAGTCGACTTATATGAGTATAATCCCTTCTTTTTATATTCTATGGTCAACATTCGAGTTCGGTGTGGGGACTAGGAAGCTATCAGTAACACTGGTGCAAGTCAAAAATGAGATATTGGAGGACAAAGGATTGGCGATGTAGACCTTATAGATGGTGAGCCATATGAAGAGCTCATTCGACTTCGTGCATCATAGCCTTTTCATCTTGTGCTTCTCTCCAAAATTGATCACCTCATATATAACGGGCACCTTCTCCTCCGACTTCTTGAATGTTTGAAAACAACGGATAAGCATCTCTATGTGGACCGTTGCTAATGATATATCGACAGATATGATATTCATCGTTAATTTTGAATACGAAAAATCATTTCACAATGAATAATATCATCGTTATATATTTAAAACGACTAATTTAGCGATGGATTTTAAAAAAAAAGCGTCACTATAACTTAATTTTGTTATAGTGTATCTATAATTACAGTTGTAAAAAATAACATATAATAAATAATTCGATATAAATAAATAAAAATCACCTAAAATAATGCATAGAATAAGAAATGACTTTCATGTTTTGTGTTTTATTTAATAAAATTATTTAATATTTAATTTTCAATTCTTTATATTTTCAGCTCTATTTTATCCTCTTGCATCCTTCGTGGACCAATGAGGAGGCAGTATTGGTTGACCCCAGTTAATTCTCCGCCCATCCTTTGGATCGGTTCGAACATTGTGTTTTCCCCTTCTCTGCAAATTTCTTCTGATCAATCAATATCTTGTTGCCTTCGACTCCTTCATAAAATCTTTGCACCATAGAGTTAACCTTCACGTGAATCAAAGATCTCTCTTGGTCTATCCTCAAGTTAAGCGCAAACCCTAGTCGAAGGGGGCATACCAGTCAACTTGTATAAAATACCTCCCATTTTTGAAAATCAATACAATCTTGCCCACAGTAACCCCTAGATTTATACCTAGAATGAAACCCTAGTAACACAAGGAGTTTCCTAGTGAATCAAGGCGAGGAAAAGGAGGATGTCTCGTGATTCAACCGTCGCCAGAGCACCTCTAGTGGTTCCTCTATTTCCATGTCCCCTGATCAGATGAGCTACTTTATCTTAGCACTTGCGATTCCTAGGATAATCAATAGCATAACTTAGTCTTTTATTTCATTTGCTTTAATCCAGTATAGCTTAAAAACGAAAATCAAAGTTTGTTGGAGCTCTAGGCTTCAACCTCTGTCCCTCTTGTTTCTGACTGTTGACCTCCACTTTGACCACCCCCACACCTTCACCTCTTCACCGTATGCCATCCCGACCCATCTTTCAACATAGATCTTGCACAGATCTGGGAATCAGATCTCTCATCTCCATCGCACGCCGGAGACCTCCGACCGCACCATCCCAATCTCTATTTTTTCTAACCATTAAGTCGAGGAGTTTCGCCCTCAATCCTTGAAGATTCTGGTGCATGTCAGGCATGAAACGATCCCATCTGGGGGTTGAATCGACTCAACTTTGCAGCCCTAGGTGCTCGAGCCTCTCTGACCATCCATGCCTCAATCATTGAGGTTTGGACCTTTTTGACATCCCTAGCAGCTGCATATCCACTTGAGGAGAATTTTGAACTTTCAACCACCCTCCCAGGTGGTCAGAGTGAGAAGTTTGCTCGGGTCGAACCTCGACACTGAGGTATTCTTGAGCTTTTCTTCAAAGACCCTCCAGAGCTATTAGATCAAGAAATAAGCCTCATGTGTACTGCGGTTGTCGGATCGGACGAGTCAACGCTGTCAGATCAAGCCCCGTGCTTCTCCGCATTGCCAAAACCGTCCTCCTTCATCGACGAGGAGCCACTCCTTCTCTTCATCTGCTTGTTGCTTCTTCTTCATCAATGACGAGAGGGCATCGCACCCCATCCTCAATCGCCAACGCCGACCACCAGCAACTCACGACGGATCAGCTTCACCCACGCATCCTCCAAGTGCTCCGATCACTCTATGCATCGACAATCAACACTAGTGGCCGGAGTCCCACCCGATAGCAACACCGACTTCTGCGTCAGCAGTTGGGACTCAAAGAACTGAGTCTCTCCCCTAGTGCATAGCACGTGCGTAGAGGGACATTTGCACCAAAACCCCTGAAGGTCTCCAGATTTTCAAAAGCGACCCTAACCCAGAGGTCACGTGCATCGCACGTGATCTGCTGGAAAAATTACGAAGACCCCCTCCATTTTGCCCATTCATACAGAGGTCCAAGCATGTGTATACACATGCTCCTCTGGAAATTTTGCAGTCATATACCCCGGTGTTTGGGTAATTACTTTTACATCCCTTCATTGCATTATTTTATTTTATATTATTATAATTATACCCCTGTGTTCTCCCTTTGTATTAGACCTCTACACGATACTATTTTATTTATTCAAAAATAGCATTGTGTTCTTCAATTAATTTTCTACATCATGGCATACTTATGATATTGTTGTGGTTAATAGTTAATTATTAATCATATTTTAGTGGAAAATTGCATATTTTGCTCATTCTGTGCTTGGAATTTCACAAGTAATTAACCATTGCTCGAGAAATTACCAAAAATTCACATATTGTATAATTAATTGTATTTTATATTATGCCCAAAAATAATTACATTTTCATGCATAGTTTGTCCTCTAAAAATCATTTTGCATATTTCAATCTTTAATTTTTAGTAGATATTAAATCTAATATTTTTTAGATTTAGGATTTTTTTGAGATCAATCACCTAGTAATAGATCTTGAATAATTTTATCTCTTGAAAATAATTAGATTTAGTATTTATTATAATTAATTGTTAAAATTCATTGTTCTTACATTTATAAGTTCATAAAATATTTATCTTGCATCTAAAAATTTCCAAAACTACATTACATTCATTTCATCATAATTGACATCTCGGCCAAGTTTCATATTTTTTGGACATTATTTGATTGATCTTTACATTTTAGTCCCTAAAATTGTCCTAATTTGCATTTTTGCTTTCCAAATTGCATTCAAAATACAAAAAATACCTTCTTGAAAACCGTGCACGAACTTTGATAGACAAAATTCTAGGTTGTTGTTTTGCCTCCAGGAGTTTGACCTTGGGATTTGCCCAAGTAAAATAAATATTAAACCACTTCGAATAAAATTGAATAAATTTTTGTGGTTATTTTTGATCGATTCCGAATTCCTGCCTACAACGAAACGACACATTCATCATTAATTTTAAGGCTTAATTCTCATAAATTAAAGTAGGGTTTCTGGGACTCGTCAAAGGTGTACTGGTGCAAGATGGACACCTCGTGGTGTACACGAGCCACAAATTGAAGGAAACATATGACGCACAACGAGCTAGTCATCCAGGGGTTGAGCGCAAGCTGGCACTCCTCTCCTCAAGTTACTTCTGGCCATAGATGTAGGAAGACATGGAAGTCTACGTGTGTACTTGTCTTGTATGCCAACAGGACAAGACCGAGAGGAAGAAGACGGTAGGACTTCTGGAGCCTCTGCCCATTCCTTCACGTCTGTGGGAGAGCATCTCCGTGGACTTCATCACTTGATTCGTGAAGGTGGATGGGAATAATGTGGTGAAGGTGGTAGTTGATCGCTTCTCTAAATACACGATCTTCGTATCAGCACCTAGGAGTGCATATTAGAGACCACAATGAAGTTGTTCTTGCATAACATGGTGAAGCACTGAGGCATACCATTGGACATCATGAGTGACTGTGATGCTCGATTCACAGGTCGATTCTGGACGACCTTATTTAAGATGCTAGGATCCGATCTCAAATTTCCTACCAGTCAATCACTCACAGACAGATGGACAAATGGAGCAGATCAATGCCTTGTTGGAAGAGTACCTTAGGCATTACGTAACTTCCAATCAACATAATTGGGTGAGTTTACTGGACACTTCCCAATTCTTCCACAACCTGCAATAAAACTCTACCACATGTCAGAGTCCGTTTGAGATTGTGATGGTAGGCAATCCATGACATCGTACGAGGTGGCTAAACATAATAGTCAAGGACGGTGCCCTACCGTACATCGCTTTGCAATGTAGAGGTAGGATCGGTGGGAGGAAGCAAGGATGTATTGGCTCGTTCTCAATGCAGGATGAAGAAGGCGGTTGACAAGAGTCATAGGCCAGTCGAGTTCTAGGTTCGGGAAAAGATGTTGTTGAAGCTCACGCCCCAGATGTGGAAGAAAATCTTGAAGAAGACGGCATACAAAGGGCTCATTCCTCGTTACGATGGACCCTTTGAGATAGTTAAATGCGAGACCGCCCGCCTATAAATTACGTCTTCTAGGGAGACTAAAGTTGCATCCCATGTTCCATGTCAGCTTACTGAAGCAATACGACGAGGACAAAGAAGATAACACCGGGAGGGCATCGAAACATGCCCATCCTAATGTCTGGGTTCAACATACGAAGGTTGCTGAGAAGATTCTTGACAGGCGTGTGGAGAGCTAGAGCAAGAAGAACCGAAGGATCTTCTTCCTTATCAAATGGAAGGGACTTCCAGAGGAGGAGACAAGCTAGGAACGTGATACAACCATGTAGTAGTTCCAGGACCTCATCGAGGAATTCTTAAAGACATATGATTAGTCACGTACGCCTGATGAATCAAGTGGGGGAGGCATGTAACACCCTCCCTAGGTACGGGAATAGTGTGAAATATCAGTATTGCACACCTGTGTGGTTTGGTGGCCACACTATGAAGTTCTAGAGGACTTTACCTTAGCTTACGGATGAAGGATGGGGTTTACTGCACAAAGGTTGAATACCGCTGGTTCCCCTTGGCACAATACAAGTGTTCGGCAACACTTGATTGAGCAGAGCTGCAACATCCTACATAGGAGTGTGGGGCCCACTAATGACATGGCATGATGACATGGCATGTTAACATGATAGACGACATGGCATGCTGACGGAGCGGGTGATATGGCATCGGTTGTAGAAGATGAAGGGATTGCACGGAAGATGAAGAGCCAAGGCATGTGAAGAGTCATCTCGGAAGATGAAGGGTCTTTATAGAAGATGAAAGTCCTTGCATTCATTGTACATGTAATAATGGTATCCCTTCGTATACCCCTGGGTTGTATATATAAGGAAAGGTAGAGCTCATTTGTAAACAACACACTCAGAATGAGTCTTTTGCTGATTTAAAGAGGGTTCAGTGCCATTACTCTTGTATCCTTATGCTTGAGTGCTTGTGTTCTAGTATTCTAGCAGCGTGGTCATTCAGCGTGCTGGTGTACGTCTACACGCAGAGGGGAAGGCTGGTTAGCTTGCGAGAAGATAATGTCGCACATGTTAGTCTCAAAAATCAAAGTTGAGATTTATCCCTATGACAATTACCATGGTTGGTGTATTCCTAGCAACCCTCGATCCTGAATATGATGCTGCTCACTCCCAGATACTAGCGGATGCTACTATTCCTCCTATAGAGGAAGCTTTTTCATGCTTTGCAGGATTACTATTCCGTCCACTGCCAGTAGCTGGACTTCTTTGGTAATGGTAGCCTCCCAATGTAGAGGAGGCTCGTCTTTTTTTATGGACTTGGACCTCGTGGTAGAGGAGGCCACATTCGTCAGCCCTACATGTACTATCATCATCCAGGTCATTCAGGACATCCAAGCTTACCCGTGTCCCTTAGCAAGTCAATGACATACTTCTTCTGAGTCGTCACTAGCCCATATTGATTTCTGACAAACTCCAGTCGCAGAAAGTATCTAAGAGTTCCAAGATCTTTAGTAACAAACACATGGTATAAAAATTCTTTTGCCTTCTTTATTCCTTGTATATCATCTCCTATAATAAGTATATCATCAACATATACTATAATGGAAATCATACCTCTAAAGGTTCTTTGTATGAAGATTGAATAGTCTGCATCGACCGCTTAAACCCTTGCTTCTGAAATAAATCTGAAAGATTTTGGAACCATGCTCATGGGCTCTGCTTAAGGCCATAAATTTCCTTATGAAGTCTACATACATGTGAACACTTCCCGTTAGTAGTAAACCCCAGGTGGCTGCTGCATGTAGGCTTCCTCCTAAAGATCACCATACAAGAATGCATTCTTGATATCAAGTTGGAATAGGGGCCAATCACGAACCACATCAACTGATAAAAGGATCCATAGAGTGGAATGGCGAGCAACAGGAGAGGAAGTGTCAAGCTAGTACACCCCATACGTTAGAGTGAAGCCATGAGCTACCAGGCATGGATTGTAATGATCAATACTACCATATGCATTCTGCTTCACTGTGAACACCCATTTGCAACTCACTATAGATGCTCAAGTGGGGGCCGAGACCAGGCTTCAAGTACCTATGGACTAGAGAGCAGCCATCACCTCCTCCATGGATACACGCCACCTGCTATCAGTCATTACCTCATGGTAATTCCGTGGAATGGCCACGGTATTCAAAGCAGCCACAAACTTCCCAATGTCACTTGTTAGATGCTCGAAAGTGACGTGAGAAGCAATCGTATACGAGGCACATGAATGCCTCTGTTTCAAATAACAATAGGTAAATCAAGATCATCATTATTTCTGCCACCAACATTATCATCAACCTCCTTAGATATGCCCTGCTGAGAAAGAGTATGAAGCCCATCATTCGAAGTAATTCTATCAGAACAAACCCGGGGCATGCTAGGTGACGAACCATGAGCATGAGAAGGAACAAATCGTCGACTGTAGTGACGTGGTAGTAGTGGGACTGGAGTAATGGGAGGTGATGAGGCTAATGGAGGAGGTGGTAAAGGATATGGTGAGGAAGGTGGTTGACTCAAGGGTAGAGGTGGAATATAGACCTTACTATCTGAATTTAAGATGTCAACATGCCTCCTGTAGGTAATAAAATACATGACAAAATTAAAAAAATGTGACATCTACGCTAACATAATACCTCCATATAAAGGATTATAGCAACGATAGCCCTTATGAGTCTTGAAGTACCTAAAAAGTACATTTGATAGCCATAGGAGAGAGCTTGTCAATCCCTGGAGACAACCGATGGACAAATGAAACAGATCTAAAGACAAGAGGGGAAAGTGAGAACAATTCTTTGTCAGGAAAAATAAGAGAAAATGTATTTTCCCCTAGCATTGACGAGGGCATGCAGTTAATGAGATAACATGTCGTAAGAACTGCATCACCCTAGAATGAATGTGGAGCACAAATCTAGATTAGGAGGGTGCAAGTGACATCAAGAATATGATGGTGCTTTCTTTCATCAACACCATTCTGTTGAGACATATATGCACAAGACGTCTGATGAAGAGTACCATGAGATTGAAAGAAATTGAAAAGTAGATGAGTACAAAATTCAAGTGCATTATCCATCCGAATAATTTTGACAGAGGTAGAAAATAGATTTTGTACTTCTCTAATGAAATTTATTATGGTATTTCCAACTTCAGATTTATTCTTTAACAAGAATACCCAAGACAGACAACTAAAATCATCCACAACCACTAAATAAAATTGACGCCCCTGATGATCGGGAATACGACTCGGACCCCAAATGTCTACATGGAAAAATTCAAAAGGGGAGCTATTGCTCCAACTCTGACGACGACGGAAGACTGACCGATGATACGTCCCTAACTTACATGCTTCATAGTTAAAAGACGAGTAAGGTGGAATATGTGCAAGGAATTGATGCATTTTTTGAAGCAGGAGATGACCAGAGCACATGTGCCAATGGAAAGGAGAGATCAGACCCATGGAACGAGATAATAGAGTCCGCCCTGCTAATGGCCACAACCAATCACCTTGCCCGTAAGAATGTCCTGATGCACAAGAGATGATGGGTAAAATATTGATCAACAATTTAAATCCTTGGTAATATGATTGATATATAGTAAATTCATTGAAAAATCAGGAGCACGCAACACATTGTGTAAGCACATAAATAGTGTCAGGGTGATCTCCCCCTGTCCCTTGATAGGAGAATGGGTCCCATCAATTATGACCACTGTCCTTCCTGGAAGAACCTTGTGATACACAATGAGATAATCTCTATCTTCATACAAGTGATGTGTGGCTCCAGAATCAATAATACACTCTGATATATTTGAACCATCATAAAAGGTAGATGTAGGAGCAATACCTGAGGAACTGGTCTGAGATGTTCTATGGAAAAGGTTCTAGTGTACTAGATGGAGGCATAATGTCTCTCATTCGATATAAAAGATCATCATATCTTTGATATGATGTGGGTGGTGCAACTTGCTGATGATAGGCCTACTCTGCTACATACGCTGATGCTGGAAAACCATGCTTAGACTAGCGTGTGTCTTCCATATGACCTGATCTATGACAATAGGTACATGATGGTCCACGACCACATCCACCTCTACCTCGTGATGTCCGTCCATGAAACTGAGATGCACTGCCTCTTCCATGAGAGGCTGCTATGATAGAAGAATTTGGACTGGAGTTGAGATGTTGATCCTGCTTAACCTCCGAAAAGCCTCCTCCATGGGAGGTACTATAGAATCATCCTATATCTGAGAGAAAGTGGCCTTGTATTGTGAGTCAAGAGAGGCCAGAAATACTCCAACCATCGTAGCATTCCGGAAAGTCTTCATCTGCTCTGGAGTAGCGGTGAGAGGTACAAAGCTATGAATCTTTTGAAACATTCCGTGCATGACAATATAGTGTGCATGAAGCAGTCGACCATTCTGCTTAATAGTGAAGATCACATGTTGTAGTTATAGTATTTTCATCTCATTCCTAGCTTGGGAATACGTAGCAGCAAGAATATTCTACATGACTTTGGTTGTGAGCTGATGCAGAATGTCATTTGCTATATATGGTATCATGGTCCCAGATGACCAAACTCATGCATAGGCATCATCATCCTCCCATGAGGCATACACTCATGTCTTCTCTGTCGGCTCTTCCTCGGTAAGGATATGTTTCTTACCCATTGACTTCATTAAGCTCATGAATTGCATAACCCACAACTCGTAGTTTAATCATCCATTTTAACTATGGGTACTGGACCTCTAAAGGCACTCGTGGCGGGGATATCAATCTTGTTCTCTGATATCTTGCCGAACAAAGAAGACAAGGAGCGTAGACTTTGACCAACTGATTGTATACACGAGCATATGGGAAGGTAGTTGCATATTTAGATCACAACCAACTCCCTTAAGAGCGACCTAGATGCGCGTGAGATGCACAGGGGTCGTGGAGGCCATGGAAAAGCACTGGACAGTGGTTGGGGGTCATAAAGATGATCGGTGGCCGCAGGTTGAGGCTGCAGGGGAGGTCGCGCCAGCGGTAGGGAGTCACAGATGGGGTCACATGGGCAACGGGGGCACAGGTGGGGCCGCGCAGGCAGCAGGGAGCTGCAGAGAGGGTCACGCCGGCGACAAGGAGCCGCAGATGGGGTCGTGCAGGCGGTAGGGAGCCGTAGGGGGATGCGAGGGAGCCACAAGACTGTAGGAGGTGACACATGTAGGAGGCTAGAGTGGGGGTTTAGGTTTAGGGTTTCGGTATGAGAACTTTGGTCTATGACCGCCGCTTTGATACCATGTTGGGAAAACATAGAGAATTGTTTATTACATAAACCCTATGCTCTCTTATATAGAAGAGAGACCTATGAGTAAAGTACATAAAGTAGTCAAGGAGAAAGAAAATAGATAACATAGTACTGAAATATAGAAATGAAACATATATCTCTACAGCATCAATTAACATTTTCATGCTCAATTTAATACAAGGATGTGCCATTATTTATGATATTACATAAAATCTTACAATAATATGTATTTTGTGTTAAGTGGGGATATGAACCAAATGTGTAATCAATTACCACCACGGAATCATGTAAATAGTAAAATAACAATAAATGACAGTAGACCGTTACCTTTTGCACCTATTCATCTCTCTCTCTCTCTCTCTCCCCCTATTCATCTCCTCGAGTGCACCCACCCACTCTATATATTACTGCTCAAGTATAAGCACATTATCATATTCTCATAAAAAAACTACATATACATGTCAATTCTTATCAGTGCGATTAGTCATCATCCACTTTAGGGTCATGACGAAGAAAGGAAAAAACAATGTGGCAATCATCGACTAGCACTAAACCGACATGCAACTTGTCATTGATCCAAATGGGTTTGGATTTCTCGTTATAGTGGTGGATACGACTTGTCATGTTGTGAAGCTCGAGTGTGTCCATTCACGATCACATGATCCGAGTCATTCCAACACTAATTAGGTCCACATTTCCAGGGAAGCATAGAAACCGTCCGATCATGCACGGATGGCCCCAATCCCCATAGAATTGTCTGATGTGTGCATATTAAGGAAAAAATGAGAAAGGGATTTATTTATGAAAGAGTAAATAATGATTGACATAAACATTGGTTTTCTTTTAACATCTATCTATAAAATATGGGACCGGATACGGATCGGACATGGTATATTTCCATATTTACATTCGCTTCATCTCTATCGAATACGAATATGATTTATATATGCATTAAGGAAATCATGTCCTCAAAAATACGGATACGAAACTGAATACAGATCGAATAAAGAGTTAGCATGAATATGGAACAAATAAAAAGCTAATCCAAATATGAATCGAATAAAGAACATAGAATCCAAATACGGATCGAATAAAGATCACATACAGATATGAATTGATTTTTTTTTATCAAAGTTCATAATGATTTAAAAAAATAAAAACGAAGAATACGTTGCATCATGACAAAAATGAGTGACTTGTGTTCTTGACCGGAAGCAAAAAGGGATACATGGTTTCGTAACTTTTGCCCGTGGTCATCCTCAAACAAAAAGAAGTTTACTAATATCATTAATATATTGTATTTTATAATATATAATGCTAATATAATAACAGGAGGTTGTGTCTTATATTATGTTAACTAATATATAAAATAATATTAAATATTGTATTAAGATATCCGGATCCGGATATTCAAGCCATTACCATATATGTATCCGGAAAATTTTTACAATCCATATCCATATTTGATAAATATTCGGATACAGATATCCGTATCCGATAATTTTTCGAATACAATAAATGGATATTCGAATATATCCATATCCATTTTCATTCCTACCTGGTGTGCCTCCTCTCGCCCTTATCAGTGTAATGATAGTGTCATCGTAGTTGTTGTGCTTCCATGTGCCTCAATGGTCGTCTTGTCTACATTTGCTCATCTACTTCAACTTCCATGCCTCTACCTTAGAATTGCCTTTACAATGCCCATGTAATGTTCTATGCCAAGACCCTGATCGAAGAAATCTGATTCTGATAAGCTAGTGGACTAGATTGCACTTGTTGATAATAATCTCAAATATTTAAGTCAAACTTATCAAGCATCAATTCCCCACTCTTATAACGTACTTTCACAATTTGTGGATATTAGATGTGGGAATATGTTTACGCCCTCATTGAGACATGGCCATCATGTATTCCCAACAATAGTAATCGTTGCATGTTGCATGGTCATCACCTCGTGGGTAGCTATTTCCACTATTAGAAGGAACCTGTTATGATATCTACCCAAGCCTAGAGCCAAACCACTATCAGGGCTGGTTCCGACAACTTGTTCGACTCAAAGCCAAGAAGACATATTAACTGCTACCCAAAATACTTAATCCTAAGTGATAAAGTCCAGACTTGACAATTGGTACACGTTACGTTATGCCGGTAACAAAATTTGCAGCAATCCAATTTGAGTTATCTGTTATATTTTGGAGTTCAACCAATCACTTGTATGATTGTTTTGTTATGATTGTTTTGTTCACCTCTATTTTCTAGATAAAAGGCTCAGTTTCATTCGTAGGTAAAAATCAAATGCCTGCAGCAAATAAGGCTCCGACCCTCCATTGACGAATCTGTGATTCATCACTTTATTAACTGAAAACAGAGCTCTGTTTTCAAGAACTAAGTACATTTAGGCATTAGTAGTGCATTATTATCATTCACACATATGTAAATAAGATGTATATGTTATGGTTCACATTTAGATTAATAAAAAGCCGAAATTTGTGTATATCAACCACCTGTATATTATCCTAACTTCTCACATTTATAATTAATTTACACTAAGTCTAAATTGAATAAAATCAACACCATTGTGTAAATATTACTAACATTAACAAACTAAAAATATCAGAAAAATACTAACTTGTGTATATCTCAAATAAAATTAAACCCTAGTTTAAGACGAAAAGTTGTAAAATCAAATATCTCTCACATACAGACTCCTATGAACTCGTACTAACTTTTGACTTAATGTAAATTGCATCTTCACCGCAACTCCCAGGAAGGAGATCAACATGCAACATCACCTTAAAACTCCTTCATTGTACAACCACTCTCCATCTTCGAGCAGTAGAGTACGAAAGTGTATATGGAACCCAAATCACCTTAGGGGTTCTTGTAATAGCTATTCCTCGATTAGCAGATGAGCACTTGGTTCTTCCTTCATCAATCGACGAATCCCTCAAGAGAACCATCTCCCTCCATGCTTCTCCTATTCTCTCTGTCACCTCACCGAACTCCTCCATCTTAAGCGTGTTAGACCTTCGCAGGAGGGAGAAGGAACATGGGAGGCTTGACCTACAACAACCACCTCCACCCCTCAAGCAGTAGCTTTGGGAGGAGGAGGAGAGCCATCTCCTTATTCGAGTACGGTATATTTGTCTTCAATTTTGCATGGAGGGATGCCTTCATGCACCCACCTCGGCCCTCCTCACTATCACAACAACCCTCAGTAGCTTCACAATCGGCAGAGGCACTAACCACTCTGTTGTCGAGCTTTGATCCAAGTAGAAGATGCGAGGAGGAGGACAAACCTACTTGTACCAATGGATTTCGATCTGAGGGTCATTGTTTTCACCTCATCTTCTTTTGGTTCCTCCCTGAACTCCATTTGGACTGCATGCACAATTGTTAACATAAGCCATCCGCTCGTCATCATCTAGCGTGCCACATGTAACGCGTCTGATCGCACGATTCAACTAGCAAGCAGTGTTTTCTGCTGTTAGATCAAAATAACCCAACATGTCAATGTAGTCGTGTGAATTGGGTGTATTGCATATCGATCCTTCATGTCTCCGGGAATTGCAGTTGAGCATTGCCCCTTGGAATAATTAGAAATAAACTTAGCGGATTTTAATAATTGTAATTTAGTTCATGTGCTTCATGTTTTTATTTCTTTTATTTTTTTCATTTTAACCCCATACTTTGAGCAGACATTTGAACATCAATATGTCATCGTATTTTCATTTTAAAAACCACACTATAAAGAATAATTAATTCTCTATCTTGCAGTTATTTATTTGTATTTTTGTGAGACTTGATTTATTTTTCAAAATTACTTTGGTATAAAAGTTTATAATTTAACTCTAAGCTTCTTAAATTCAGAATAAATTATTCATTCAAAAATTCCATTAAATTCATATTCCGTAGAGTTAATTGTGCTTTGTTTTGCCTCCAAAAATACATTCATTTGCATACAATATTTGCTTAGAGTAATTATTTAGTGATCTTAGTAATTAGTTCTTAACTGACTCAAAACTTAGTATTTTTAGGATTTTAAGGTGTTCTGAATACCTTTCATGAAGAGGTAGTTAGGAAAATTTTAGTTTTGAAAAATAATAAGATTTTCTATTTATTAAAATTAATTTATTCAAAGATTACATTGTTTGCATTCTATAAATAGTTAATGATTCATTTCAAATTATTATGCAATTTTAATGTATTCAATCATTAAATCCTTAAATATTAATTTATTCAAGATTACATTGTTTTTGTGATGCAATTTTAAAATTTTATGGATTTTTGAAAAAGGTTTTGTAACTTTTTTTGTAATTTTTCAAAAAAGATTTTGCAAATATTTTTAGGATTTTTAATTTGCGAATTTTTAGGGATTTTTCAAAATAAAAACTTTTGGAAAAGAAAACTAGGTACAGATATTTACATAGGGACACATCAATTATTTACAAGAATTAGGATTTTTAAGGATTTACACAATGGATATGTTATTATTTTTATAGTACATATATATAGTTGGTGAAAAGTGTTTATCTATTAGAATGATGTGTATATTCCTCAAACTTATTTGAAAATAATTTTACAAATAAGTTTGAAAACTATAGTCCAAAATAGTTTTTGCAAATAATTTTTACAAACATTTTCAAACATTTGAAAATCATTTTGCAAATATTTTTCAAACATATGTATAGATTTTTCAAAATATTTTTGCAGCCATTTGCAAATAGTTTTTCAAACATTTTTATTTCACACAAAGAAAAGATTTTTTTACAAATAAATTTTTTTACGAAGGTTGAAATTTTTTACAAATCATTTTTTCAAATAGTTTTCAAAAGATTTTGCAAAAAATATATACAAAAATGGTTTTAAATTATTTTTCAAATATTTTACAAACAATATTTTTACCTAATTTATTAATCAGTGAATACAAAAGAATCTAAGGAATAATAAACATCTTTTTATTGACTGATTTAATGAATATATATTTATAGTCTTTTAGCCATGCTTATTATAAATATGAAAGTACGAGTTATGGCTAAAGTATATACGCAGTATATACGACCCCCTTATACTTAGCTTGAGCTATGTCATCATAGATCAGAGAGAAAAAGAGAAGACATAACTCGTACTGAGTATAGAAAAGCCTAAAGAATAAACGAATGAAAGAAGGAAGAAATGAACGAATGATAAGTCGACCGTGCCCCTTATACTTAGGATCAAATCATCTTAAGTATAGTAAACTGTACACAAGGCAGGGAGGTTCATGGGTGGGAACGAACGAATCCCACTCGGTCTGTCTCCCCCTATACTTAGGGTAAGATATCCCTAAGTATATACATGAAGAGGAGACAGTGGAGGAGATCAAAGAATGAATAACTCAAGGTGCACACCCCCTATACTTAGGACAAAGTACATCCTAAGTATAGCAGTGGAAAAGGGGTGACACCATTCGGAAGAAAAATAAAATGAAAATGAAAAGAAGAAAAGAAAAAATATCACTCAGCTCATCTACCTCCCCTATACTTAGGATAAATTACATCCTAAGCAAGGCAAAACATGAGGAATGAGGTAGATAATAGAAAACGAGAGATAGAGAGAAGTAAAACAAAAAAGGATGTATAAAGAGGTGGATGTACAGAGGATCAAGAAGGAAGAAAGCGAACCTTATTGCGTCATCGCTGAGGAATGGATCTGATAAGGTGTAGGCCGATATCGGGGTCATCATGAGACAACCTGAACAAGATCAACCTGGTGAAGATCCCCGACAATCTCAAAACAGAAAGGCACGGCCTAGTCAGTAAAAGAAGTGTGGTCAGGTATGGCCTGGAAAGTCTTTGCTAGGTCATCATAAAAATGAAATGGGACGAATTCATCTATGGAAGTAGTCAAGTCAAGTTCGTCCTGTGAGGTCTCAACTAAGTCATCATCAAAAGGCCCGAATTGATTTGTAAAAGCAATCAGATCAAATTCGATCTCTGTGGTCTCTCTTAAGTCTGCTCTACGCTCTAAAGTGTCAATCATATAAATACCATGCATGTCTTGAATGAATCAACACTCACCAGAAGGTGGAACTCCAAGGTCTATGCTTTCCGAGTCTTTCTCATTGAAGATGAATCCTCAGGTGTCAATTTCATCCAACATACAACAAAACTAGACCACCTGCCCACACACACATTCACACAAGTTTCCATCCCACCTTTCCCCAAGGATGATACTGTATAGAATCATCTTAGTCATCCTTGTGTAGATGACGATTCCGATCTCCTCCCTTGTATGGAAGAGATCCAAAATTTCAAAAAAATATTGTCTAAACCTGAAGTGGTGGCAACTATTCATGAGATCATTGAAGCCGCCAGGCCATGTCTTAATTATCTGCACCTAAACCCAAAAAGAGAAAGCACATGAGTAGATCTGAGTGACACATTTTGACCATGTTTACTGCCTACGTCATCTCTCACCGTTCACCCATTAGGAAAGGGAACACTATCACATCTCTTGTGAGTTGCATGATTTCTGACTATTTATGTGATCACACTCTCCTTGATGGTAGTGCTTTGATTAATATAATACCCTTCTTGTTGGTACAGTATATTCACTTAGGACTCTTAAGAAAACCATGATGATCGTTCAATTTATTGATGAATCAATAAAGAGGACAAAGTGTATTCTTGAGAACATTGTCAATCACGTTCAGGGCATGAGCTTAACTGCTGACTTTGTTGTATTGCCCATGGAGACCTCCACCCATGTGGAGCACCCTCCAATCATCCTGGGACGACATTTCCTCGCCTCTGCGAGAGTCGATATTAATTATGGATCTGGAGAGGTTCACTTTCGTTCTGATGTCGGGAGCAATGTGTTGATCACCACACCTACCACTGTTGACTAGAGACCTACATCTTATGAGAGTGTGCCTGTGTTGGGCGACCTCGAGGACTAAGACCTTAATGATCTAGCATGGGTGCCCTCTCCTCACAGTCTGACTCAGTCGTATATCTCCCAGAATCTTTTGTATTTTTAAAATTTTCTCATTTTTTGTATTTTGGATGATTGCAAGCTCTCATAGAAATCCTTGAATGAACCATATCATCAAATGGTGAAGTTTCATGGTGGCTCTTATTTATACTATTGAGGTCATCAATCCTCTGATTCATATGCTCCATCATCCGGATCAAGTGCTCAAGGGTGGACTCCATGAGAGGTGATCGAACAACTCAGTCTTAGGTGGGTGAGGCGAAGGAAAATGTGATGGTGGTGATGGGTAAAAATTCGAGGCCTGAACCTATGGCTTAGGCGGATATGTACCAAAAGAATTGTCAAGAGAAAAGTCTTCCTGATAAAATGGAGGTGGATCGACTAGAGGGTACAAGGGATATGCAAAGTCAAAATAAAAAGCACTTCAGTCGATCATCTCCGAAACAAAGACAATGACAGGGAGAACATGAAGGTCAAATCAAGAGATGCAAGAAAAAAGGTGCAAATGCATAGAGAAGATCGAGTATGCACAAACACAAACAAGTATACACAAAAACAAACCACTCAATTCACCTGCTCAATACTGTGATGATCGTGAAAGTTTGTTCTTTTTATCTTTTTTATTTTAGAGTTAGGTGAGAATACAAAATTTTACAAGCACTTAGGTTGGCCTAGGATTTAGGCATTACTCCTTAGTGTGTACATAGCAAAGTAAATGTGAATACAATTAGGGGGTTACTCTTTCCTAGATAAGGAATTTTATTTTTGGTTTTTAGGGTCGAGTAATCTTAACAGTCTATTTTCAGTAAGAACGCACGAGCCAAACGAGGAGTCATCTCTGTTTAGATCCTATGTGGTCAAAATCAGCAGAAGAGAGTCAAGAAAGCAATGCAAGAGAAATCAATGATGAATGCTAAGTAGAAATGATCACCTTGCCTCTAGCTCTCTCCATGCAAGGATGCTAAGAAAATTGAAACCTATCTATATGCAAATGCAAGCCGATGAAATTGCCCTAGAATAGTAACTGTTATTAGCGTGAAGTACCAAATGCTAATTATTCAGAAATGATACCTAAGTCCGATCTTCGATGCCACTCGGTGCCAGCCACAATTGTCCTGAACACGCTATATGCGACCTCTCTCGGCACACGGTCTATAGGTGCATGCAAAGGTAACCGAGTTTTGCCCTTAGTCTATCGTCAAGCAGATCCTAAGCCAGAGCACAATCACACAAAACAAAGGAAAATAAATTTGCGAATAGAAATAAAAAGAAAAGCGAGAAAAATACGACAAAATTGATGAGCCTCCCAAGATAAGAATCCCTCGGGTAGTGGACCTCATGAAGTGTGAAGAGTCATGAGAGTCATGATTATTACAAATAATATCTCTCTCTCAGTTTAAATTACAAATTAAATAAAATAAAAGGCAAAATTGTAAATTTCTTCAAAAGTCCTCCAAGCTTCCTTTGCTACTTCCTCCTAACATCTAGGTCAGAAGAGTGGCACAACTTCACGTAGGTATACAAACGCTCCTAGAAGAGCTCCTCCCTCGATCTGCGATACCTCGCATCAACAAAGAACAGGGTGGTTAGATAACTCACAAAATAATATCAAATAAAATAGAGAATAAATAAGGTGAAAATATGGATAAGCAAAAAGACATGGGTAAAAAGCCAATCTACATGATGTTGCTCCCTGGAAATAACACCATTTGAAAACTAGGGTTTTGCATCGGTCTAATATCTCACAAAAGACGGAGACACTATCATCGATGCAATCGAATACGAACCCCTAGAAATTCAACAATTAACCAAAAATATGTATAAAGCAACGAAAAGAAAAAAAATATAAGGAGATAAAATTTATTATAACTCTACAAGTGATGTGTATAGTGCAAGTATGTGTAGAGTGCCAAACACAAAGAGCAAACAAGAGATCGAGGAAAATTAATTCCAAAAAGTGTGTTCTTGTCTATTTTTTTGTGTTGTAGGTTTTTAATTTTATATCTTTTAATTTTGTTTTTATATTATTTTTTTAATATTTTTATTTTTATAATTTTTATTTTATTTTTTATATTTTTTATTTTAATTTCTTTTTCTTTTTAAGTACATAATATAAGATTATATAAGGCTATACATACAATATAGGATAATATATACTAATAAAAATAAGAAAAATAAAGAAAATAAAATATTTCAGGTTTAAAAGAAGTTTTTACTATTTTTGTGATTTTTTATATAATTTTGCCAATTCTTATATATTTTAAAGTAAAAAATATCTCAAATCAAGTATTAAATAAGAAAGATGGATTAATTTGGAAATTAAAATATCAAATAATGTCCAAAATTTTCCAAATTAATTTTAATAGATAAATAATAATATAAAGAAAATTATAAAATAAAAATGATTATTTTTGTAAATTTTGAGAATTTTTTTCGTTTTTTATAATAAGTTTTAGGGCTTTGATTTTTTGTGATTTTTCTTTTTCTTTTTTTAATGATTTTTGGTCTGAAGGCTCAAAATACTAAAATAAACAATATATATATTTTGGGATTTTTTCAAAAAGATATTTTCTGGTTTTTTATTTTTATTAGATAATAAATGTGCCTAAATGCGAAAAACCAAAAATTTGCCTGAATCTATACACTAACATGCCCCTAATCTTTTTTTGGGGATTTTTTAGAGCACATACACTAATTTTAATAAATAGAACAAACACAAAAATTGTATTGAAATGATAGGGCACAAATGTAAATAAAATTAAGCACGAGGGTGAATATGCAAAATTTCCAAAATTACATAACAACAAATGAAAGTTTTTATACTAATTACAAATAATAAAACTTGGAGGGGTCCTTGTGCAGAAGCCCACGTGGAGAAGCACGTAAGCCTCGCTATCAAGGTCTGAAATGCAATAGAAATAAAGTGCATGGGTAGTTATGCAAATATTACAAAACTATTAAAGAGTAGAATGGCTATAGGCAGATCTGGCATGGCATTGACAGCTAGAAGGACATGAGGAAGAACACAACAAGAACTCGGAAGAACTGAGCTTTGATCGGGCTTCCCTCGCTTTTCCAGCGACTGGGAACTCTCGGAGTTGGGGCAAAATGGAGCTTGGGCTCCCCCGCATCATCTGGCGATGTCAGGAGGTATGCTGGAGCTCCGAGATGTCGAACAAACTTAGGAAAGAACGAGGGCTCCAAGTACCTCCTTCTTAAGCAAAAATCGACCCAAGAGGGTCCTTTGGCCCACTATGTTCTGCGGGAAACTCTGACAAACAAAACGAAGGGATCTGGGGGCTTTATTTGGGTGAATGGATGCAGAATGGAAGGGTGTGGAGGTGCTCCAACGACAGGAGGAGGTTGAGCACCCAAATCCATACCCATGACAGATCTGGTTGAACGAAGTAGTGCCAGGCGCAGGAGAAGTGTTGGGAAATGAGGTGAAGGCATTTGGTGGGTCAGATAACAAACGAGGTACTGTGGCTGGTTCACCGAAACAGAGCTCCGTTGAACTTCGAATTATTGCTTTAACACTAACATAAACAATTAAAAGATGCAATAATTGCATGAAATCAAAGCTAAGACTAATGGCTACCTAAAAATGCAAAGAAAACATAGCTCCACTGGCCGGAAGCCAGAAAGTGGACCTCAACGGTGGCGATGGACGTCGGAGATGTGGAATACGCCTTTGCCACGCCTCCTCGATCAACCTACATGCTAGGTGAAGGAGTTGTCACCTCCTTCGAGCCTTTGAGCTCAAGAGGAGGAGAGAAAACAGGGCCAAAATGATTCAAAAATGGCAGGAAGGCGACATGGGGTCTTATGTATAGGCTGGTGGAGTGGGAGGAAGATCGAGGTGGAACTGGTGAGTCAACGGTCCTCGGTCCAAGAAATCAAACACATGTGATAGAGGGAGGATCGAGGAAGAGAAATGCAGAAGAGACCAACCCAAATCGATGAATACATCGATCAGAGAAAAAGTTAGAAGGAGAGGTCAGAGCTAGGTCTGACAGAGCTAGACTGGTTGTCAGAGGAGTTGACCGAGGTCAACCCTTGACATAACCTGGTTGGTCTACGTAGACCAACCAGAAAAAAAACAGCCCTAAATTATTTTAAAAATCGATAATAAAAAGTAAATAAATTTATTAAATTAAAGTTATAAAATGAAAAATGTTTATTAGTTTATATAGTATTTAATATGATTTTTATTGATTTTTATGAACATACTTATTATAAGTTACTTTTTAAGATTTCATTTATTGGTATATTCATCTATGTTTTGAGTATTTTATTTTTATTTTTGTATTTTGATTTTATTATTTGATTTTATTATTTATATATTTATAACTTATATATATATATATTATGATATAATATGTATATTTAAATAATTAGGGATGTATATTATATAGGTATAAGTATATGTATTTCATATATGTATTTATA
This sequence comes from Ottelia alismoides, assembly GCA_037367405.1. Classification (NCBI taxonomy): domain Eukaryota; kingdom Viridiplantae; phylum Streptophyta; class Magnoliopsida; order Alismatales; family Hydrocharitaceae; genus Ottelia; species Ottelia alismoides. The sequence goes on along the minus strand of JAZKJV010008852.1, from coordinate 90,237 downwards.
TAACCTATTTTTTGTATTTTATTTATGGTTTTATTATATTATATATATGTACATATATTATAAATAATATTTACAAATTATAAAAATAATAAAATTATAAAATAATAATAAAAAATAAAATGATTATTTTATATAGATATATTATACAATAGGGGTTCAAAATCTAACTTTCACACCTTAACTCCAAAAAATATGAAACCACCTTTATTAAATAGCTTATTAAAAGTTATATACTATTAAAGGTGATTTCGATATATTTTGGTTTTTATTTAGCATATATGGGTCTGGGAAGTTGGGATTTTGGCTTTTTATTTTGAGTATAAAATGTACATTGTATATCATTTTTATATGAAATCAATTTTGTATTTTTATTTGTATTTTTTTCTAAAATTTTCATGTGCAAAGTTTCTTTATTTAATGAATAAAAATATAAAATAAATAGATTCCAAAAATGCAACATTGATGAATAAAAGAATGGGAATTTATTGGTAAATTTTGGGCCTTGTATCTTCCTACTTTATTCCTTGTCGACCAAGTCATCAAGATACCTAGGTCTCGAGGTTTAGGGTCATGAAATACCTTTGTCATTTTATTATTTTTCTTTTCTTTTTTATTCTATAATTTTGGCATTAAAAATAGTATTTTATACACAATAAATAGAATAAATAATGAAAGTTAATTTGTATAAATAATATTATATGAATGCATTAGCTAGGGGTTTTAAGGCTAAAATGATAGAATAAAGGTTATGAAATGGAGATTCATCAATAGGGAATAAAAACAACTTTTTGGGTTTCTAATAAATAATTTAGTTTAGTGCTAAATAAAAATAGGGCATGGTCAAGAACAATAATAAGAACTTACACTAATATTCCTATAATTTTCTGAGAAATAAAAAAATTATTATGCTAAATATGCATAGAAATAAAATACTGAATTAGAAGGGACTATTTGCAATTTATAAAAACATTTAATCCATTTAATAACATGCCCTGAAAATTCTAGGGTACATAAACAATATTGACAGGACTTCATGTACCCATACACGTGAGGCGGAAGGACTATTCCGTAAATACAGAAAAGTTCAGGTCGTTAGTTGCAATTTGTACAAAAATCTTACACTATAGTTAATATTTGCAAGACTCGTTACGAAATACAAAAGGCAGAGGGGATTAATGGTATTTTACCCAAAAGATATGTGATCCAGCGGTTGAGATGATGCCATGTGTGCACCACTTAAGTGCAATCGAGTACTAGTGGCTCGTAGCGCTTTGGCCTGATTGAATGGCCCAAATTAGATCTGGGTCGCTACTATGATCTGACCATTCTCTAGGACTTTAGAAGAACATGTAAGAACAAGTTATTCCCTTAACTTCAATCCCATCCTCCGACTTTCTTCAGCTGGCTCCAAGGATGTTGATCATCCCCCCTTCTTCCCGGGGCCCTTCCCCATCGATAGGAGTCGTCAGCCAAGTCCATGCCTTGTCAAAGGAGGCACAACGAGCTTCTTTCTTCCAAGGACCAGGTGGTCATGTTCTTCATCTAATCACAGCTACAGATAACTCAGCTGGGATGCCTTCCTACACAAAAATATTGAGGGGCTCGAAGGCTACGTTTCAACCCAGAACTAATCTAAAATCACAAGGGGGGTGTGATGCAATGAGTCTCCGGTGAAGATGGTAGCAAGACTCGATTCGCCGATCTAGGAATAGATAAGGTTCAATCGAGTGAGGGATTTTGATGTAGAAGCGAAGGGGGAGTTTATGTGATGCTCAGATGGGTCAGAACAGGTGATTTGTGCAGTGGAATAGGTGGTCGGATCTCTAAGCTCTTGCAACTACGGTTATATTATTTTAGGCAAAAAAATAATCTAAATACATGAATAAATGGCGTAATAAAATGCTAGAATGAAAATCTACCTAAGGAAATAATAAAATCAGCTCGATAGGGGTAACCTAAAGCTGATGAGGCCTTCACAGGAGATGCTCTGGAAATGGGAATCTCTCCTTAGATTTCCTTTCTCCACACCACGGATCGGATGGACTTGCTTCTTATCACGAAGAGGCTTTCCATGGATTAATCTTTGGGGTTATTGAAGGCCTAGAGGGGATCAAAAATGCAAAATAGGTCAGAGGCCCTTATTTATAGGCATGAAAATCGGTGACCTTTGGAGGGAGATGGCATGTTGAGCGATGGAGATTGGTGGAGGCTATGAGCAGGGCATGTGAGAAGATCATGGTGTGGTCGTAAGGGTGGTCGGCTTCAGATATATGGAGGAGTGGAGATGGAGTAGGAAAATGGAGAAGAGGGGGGGTCTCGTGACTCTAACATAGTCATAGGGAGGAGAGGACAGTTGATCCGTAAGTCAACAATCACAAGGTTCTTATTGGTCCATGTGGACCAATCAGGAAAAATATATACAAAACTATTTATTAATCTAATGATAATAGTAGAGGAATTTATTAATTAAAACTCAAAATACGAAAAATGCTTCTTATATTTTCAAACTATGGTATGGTTATTTTTATTTATTTTTACAATATTATTTATTAGGTGTTAATTTTTACAAGTATGTACATAAGTATATTTATCTATATTTTAGGTATTTTTATTTTATACTTTTTATTTGAATTTTATTATCATATGTACATATTTTATATATTTATAATATATTTACATATTTACATATTTTTTATTTTATTTTTATGAATTTATTTATGTATATACATTATAAGTATAGTATACCTATATATTTTAATGTATTATTTATTTAAATTATATTTTAATGGTTTTATTTTATATTTATATTTTTAAAATATTTTAAATGATGTATACAAGTGTTTAAAAATATAAAAAGAATAAAATTGTAAAGAATGAATTATATGAATAAATTATACATGTATATAATACAATGAGACCCTAGAAAACTGACTTTTGTATCTTAACTTCATTTTTAATGAAACCATCTTCATTGAATAGGTAATTTAATTTAGAATACAATGGAGTGAGTTTAGTGAATTTAGGGTTCATATGGAGAATATATTGATATGTGAAGTTCTGTTTATGGCTTTTCATATGTGTGTCTCATTTGCATCGTGCATTATTTTTATGTGTACTTATTTTTATAATTGTCTATGTATTTTTATGTACAAGTTTCATGAAGAACATATTATCAATTTGTAGTGTATAAAATAAAGAATAGAATAGAGAAAAAAATGTCTATTTTGAAAAAAATTTAGGGTTTTATGTACAATATATATCATTATCTCTCCCTACTTTATTCCTTATCAACCGAGCCAATATTGACCTAGCCACGGGGTTTATGCTCATTCAGTATCTTTGATACGCCATTTATTTTTCTTTCTTTTCTTTACTTTCATTTTGGATTTAAATACATATATTTGTAAAATAGTTAGAGGTTGATTATAGATGAATAATGAATGCTAATTTGTACAAGTTAGTGGTATTTACATGCTAATTCGTAAAATAGTTAGAGGCCGATTATGTTTTTGAAAAATACAAAAAAGTATATAGTTTCTAAATTATATAAATTTTGTCCAGAAAAAACCACTAAATAGAAAAATAAAATGATAAAAATCATAAAGCTCCAAAATTTGATGAAAAATAAAAATTCTATAAAAACTGCCAAAAATACGTTTTTTTCTATTTTATAATTATATATATATTAAAATTAATTTGGGTAATTTTAATTTTTGGATATAGTTATTATTTTTAGAACCCAAATCAATTTTGGATTATTCATTAATCCCTTGTTTGGGATATTTTTGACTTGAAAAATACATAAAATTTAACAAAAATTCTAGAAAAATAACAAAAAAGATAGAAAAATATAAAAATCATAAAACATTATATTTAATTGCTTGATTCTTGTTGAGGGTTAATTGTTGATTAAAGTAGAGTTTTCTCGAGTGGTCACATCAGCGATGCTAATTGAGTTTGATTAGCAGACCCTCATAAGATCCTCTTTATCAGGCATCCAACCACCAACGACTTCCTCTGATATCTTCTCTTCTATGTGCAGCGGCCCAAGATGGTCGTGCAGAGGAAGCTCGGGCAAAGGGCTGTGAAGAGAGAAGGGGCTTTCGGATCCTACAACAGCAGCTCAATGCAACCCCCATCCTCTTATTTTTTTGCTCCTACTAGCATGGTGGGCACGGCAAATCAAGGCACCTATGGCCAGATCATCCAACTACTTCCTCTAATATTTTCTCTTCCATGTGCAACGATCCAAGATGTTGTGTAGAAGATCAAGTAGAGGAACATTAGTTCATCGGTTTTCACTCATCCATGAGGACCCTCTTTGAAATTCCTTTCCGATTACGTGTTCGGGACTGACTTCAAGGAGTACATCTTCTCAGAGATTGCAAAGGAACTGATATACTAACCTCCTCTTCACGTCGGTTATGCATTTGTTTAGCCACCTCAAATATTCGATCAATCGATTCAGGAAATCCTTTCGAAAAATTTGGGGAAATCATTTTCGTGATAGGAAGGGAAATTTATCAATGAAAACACAAAAATTTTGATGATTTGATGGATGTATGGATGGAGATGGGGTAAAGAGAGAGAAAATAAAGAGGAAGAAGAAGAATGAATTAAGAAGAAGAGGAAGAAGGAGATGATGAGATGGAAGATCCACCATCCAATTCTCCCCTAGTTAGATTAATACAAGGTATTGAGTCAAGTAAAAGTAAAATTAACGATATGGTTAGTGGTGTAAGACAGAGCAAATTTACGAGGTCAATAGGATAATAACGATGTTTACATGGTCGATCAAGTAATTTAGAAAGATTTTAAAGTCTATAAGGATAAAAATCTAAATTTTCAATAAAAATCATAGAGGTGATCTGCTATTCTGACATGAGGATGGCATGCTATGGTGAGCTGGCATGAGTGATCTACTATGGTGATCTACCATTCAATGACTTGTTATCCTGACATTATATGGGTGACTTAAAATACGTATACTTCAAAAATATTTACAAAATAAAAAATTGGGGGCATTTAAAAATATAAATAAAAATAAATTATTTTTGTGTATTGTTTTAAGAAAATTACATTTCAAAGTATATCCTCCAATCCGCAGAGCAGCATGGGTATCCTCTCAAGCAAGATAAGAAATGTGGTGGAAAACGTGGCCACGAAGGATTGGCGATCATTGAAGAACGAGATGCACAGGCATGTGAATAAATGTCTGCACGAACGAACGCGTCGTACTCTCTTGTTGCAATTAATCTCCACGAAGGAGATGGTTCTGTCCGCTGGTATAATAATTGATAAAAGATCCAATGTGAATCGCACACGCATCCTATGGACTGATCACCTTCAAGTAGAGTGAGCTTGGCTGCCCTCGTTGGCCTCTCTATTTAAGCGGAGGCAGAGGAAGGAGGAGAGCTCATCCACCTCACACAAACACAATAGCGAAACCATCCGCCCCGTCGTTTTAGAGGAGTGGAGACTCTTGAGCGAATTCCAGATTTCCATCTCAGAGAAAGATCTAGAGATCTACCGACTGGCCTGATCTTAAAGAATGAACTTTGGTATTGCAGGCCTAACTCTGTCCCTCCTAAACTATTCTGGCGCCAAAAAACCGGTAAAAAACGAGATTGCTTCCTTGGCCACCTTCGTATGAGTGTACACTAGGTTTCCCGCATCGTACGGGAGGAACGGGATGGAGTTACTTGCATGCCGAGCACATGCCTCAATATGGAAGAACTTGGTATTCATGTCCCCCAGTTTGAGCCAATTAACATGGCTCTTTTGCTTCCACATAGACTCAGTATCGTCCTCAAGCCTCTTAGAGTAATCTTTTGCATCCTTCTCCAGTTGGGCAAGAGTAGGGTCTAGGGGGTCAACTGCAAGGGCATCATTAAGATTGCCAAGTATTATCGACATATTTCTTTGGTCTTTCTGGACGTCCCCATGCAATTTAGCCCATGCTTTTAGTGCATCCTTGACGCATCGCAATTTATGTTGGAACCCGACAACTGGATTTCCATGAGAGGGGTGGCCGAAGCATTGGAAATCACGTCCTCCTAGCCATCACGTGTTGCCCAGTAGTTGTAGTAGCAGAATGGTTTGGATTGGGAGGGCGATGTGGCAAGCGCAACGGTCATCATGGCTCTCCCATGCTTTAACAAAAGGTAAAAAGACATGGAGATATATGGAGGAGTGGAGATGGAGTAGGAAAATGGAGAAGAGGAAGGATCTCGTGACTCTGACAGAGTCATAGGGAGGAGAGGACAGTTGATCCGTAAGTCAACAATCACATGGTTCCTATTGGTCCATGTGGACCAATCAGGAAAATATATACAAAACTATTTATTAATTTAATGATAAACAGTAGACGAATTTATTAATTAAAACTCAAAGTATGAAAAATGTTTTTTATTTTTTCAAACTATGGTATGGTTATTTTTATTTATTTTTACAATATTATTTATTAGGTGTTAAATTTTACAAGTATGTACATAGGTATATTTATCTATATTTTAGGTATTTTTATTTTATAATTTGTATTCTGAATTTTATTATCATATATACATATTTTATATATTTATAATATATTTACATATTTACATATTTTATTTTATTTTTATGATTTTATTTATATACCTAAATAAATAGATGTATATACATTATAAGTATAGTAGACCTATATATTTTAATGTATTATTTATTTGAAGTATATTTTAATGGTTTTGTTTTATGTTTATATATTTAATATGTTTTAAATAATATATAAAAGTGTTTAAAAATATAAAAAGAATAAAATTGCAAAGAATGAATTATATGAATAAAGTATACATGTATATAGTACAATGGGACCCTAGAAAACTAACTTTTGTATCTTAACTTCATTTTTAATGAAATCATCTTCATTGAATAGGTAATTTAATTTAGAATACAATGGAGTGAGTTTAGTGAATTTGGGGTTCACATGGAGAAGATATTGATCAGTGAAGTTCTGTTTATGGCTTTTTCATATGTGTCTCTCATTTGCGTCGTGCATTATTTTATGTGCACTTATTTTTATAATTTTCTATGTATTTTTATATACAAGTTTCACGAAGAACATTTTATCAATTTGTAGTGTATAAAATAAAAAATAGAATAGAGCAAAAAATATCTATTTTGAAAAAAAATTAGGGATTTATGTACAATATATTTATCATTATCTCTCCCTACTTTATTCCTTGTCAACCAAGTCAATATTGACCTAGTTTTGGAGTTTATGCTCATTCAGTATCTTTGATACTTCATTTATTTTTCTTTCTTTTCTTTATTCTTTTATTTTTTATTTAAATACATATATTTGTACAGTAGTTAGAGGCTAATTATAGATGAATAATGAATGCTAATTTGTACAAGTTAGTTGTATTTACATGTATTTTGATAGGGATATAAATACAAAATAGAAAAATAAAGATATATGAATGGTTATTCATCATTTTCTTGTTATTATATATTATATATATATTCTAAAAAGGATTTTTACGCCACAAACTCTAGAATCTTTATAAATTACATGCTCGACTCTATAAACATCATTATTATCCCCTGACCCCAAAAAGTTTCTAACTCTTACACCACAAATCTTGTAATTGACTCCCATCCATTTAACTGTTAAATTTAACCCGATCCGTTAAAAAGATGCATATTGCCCTCTTTGTTTACCAAATTTGTAAAAGATGCCATTCTCTCCACCCTCATCCTCCTCCTTGTATCCACTACCCCTCCACCTCCCTCAACCCACCCTCCCCCACTTCACGTCATCTCCAGCCCTGCCTCCTCGTGTACTACCTAAAGCTCAGATCCCCTCCTCTCACACTACCTAGAGCTCTGTTCATCCAGTATAGTCCCCCTCCTCCTGTTTTGTTGCTCCTTTTGGGCTCGGTCGAGGTCTAACGAGGGCAAGATCAAGGCATATGTGGACAGGCATTGATGAATCTCTGTTACATCACCTTTATTCTGTCATTTTGGCCTTAAAAACCCTAGCTAATGCATGTAAATAACATCAATTTGTGCATAATAGCATTCATTATTTATTGTATTATTTGTATATAAAATAAGGTTTTTAATGCCAAAATTATAGAATAAAGAGAAGAAAAGAAAAATAAATAAAATAATAAAAATATTTTATGACCCTAAACCCTAAGACCAAGTCAAGAATTGAGTTAGTTGAGAAGGAATAAAGTAGGAGGAGATAAGGGCAAAAATACAATAAAAATGCCATTTATTCATTCATTATTTATGTATTTTTGGCACCTATTTTATTCTTTATTATTTCGTCATCAAATGAAGAAACTTTGAACTAAAGTTGTAGATAATAATGTAAATAAAAATATAAAATTGAGTTTGTACATAAATAATACACAGTGAATTTAATATACAAAATAACAAGCCAAAAACCCAACTTCACAGACCCATATCTTTCAAATAAAAACCAAAATATATAAAAATCACTTCTAACTGTATAAAACTTTTCACAAGCTATTTAATGGTAGTGGTTTTATTTTTTTAGAGCTACTGCGTAAAAGTTAGTTTTTTTGACCCCTATTGTATAGTATACCGATTAAAATATTCATTTTATTCATTTCTTATTATTTTTACAAATTCATATTTTTCAAATTTTGTAAATATTATTTATAAAATATGTGTATATTAAAAATAGAATAAAACTAAAAGGAAAATGTAAAATAATATAAATTTATATGAAACATAGATAAAATACCTATGTTATACACGTATATAAATAAAAGGGAAATGCTATTTTTTATTCTTTATTCCTTATATTTAAATATTATTCATGTTCTATTAAAAATACAAAACAAGAATAACTCATTAGAATACATAGGTGTATATAAAACATAAGTAAAATACCTATAAATATTCCTATAGAATATACATATCTATTTATTTAAGTGTACAAATAAATCATAAAAATAAAATAAAAATATATTTATACTCACAATAACAAGTTATAAATATATAAAATAAAAGAATAAAATAATAACATAAAATATACAAAATAAAAATAAAAAATGTACAAAATATAGATAAATATACCTATCAATACACTAATAAAAATTAACTACTAACAAATAATGCCAAAAAATAAATGAAATCATAATAAAATACTAAAATAAATAATAAAAAATTTTATTTTATATAAAAGATTTAATAAAATCATTTAGTATTTTTAAATATTTAATTTCGAATAAAACCTGTTATTTTGTCACGTAGCAGGTGACGTGGACCAAAGGGGTCACGTCAATAGTAGATCGTCGATCAACTTCCCCTGCTTCTGATTTGACGCAGATATGCATTTTCCCCGCTTTTCCGCCATTTTTCCTGCACGATCTATCCATCAATCAACGTTGCTCTCTTCACACAAAATCATGATGGAGCATCATAGATCCACGCCAGACCTTCAGATCCCCTATACATAAGACCGATTCATCGATCTCGCCAGTTAACAAGGGTGCACACCATTATTTATAAATAACCCCATCTTCTCCTCCAGGCAATTTTGGTCATCTTCAAGCCAAGAGCCACCGCATTTCGGCCAAAGAGCGTATCCCCGTGACAGGGGGAGTCCCTTGAGGTGTCGAGGGCCCACGGAGGAGGAGATGCGCCCTAGGCTGCCGTCGTCGACGACCTCTGCTCTTTGGCCACCCGGCTAGGTATGAGTTGCGCCCCTTTACTTATTTTAGATAGGTTTTTACATTAGCATTTCATTTCTGTCATTAGATTAGCATTTAGGGGTTAGATTTAGCGTAGATTAGCAATTTCGTAGTTCGCCGGAGCTCCCCTCGGGCGAACGATTTCGCTGCATACCCCCCGTTGATCGACCCCTTGACTGCCTTCATTTCGTTCCCCAGCGTGTTCTCCGCACTCAATCACCTTGTATCCAACATGATCGGGTCCCGATCAGTGAACCCTTGCTCCACCTTCTCCGCTCGCAGGAGCAAGACCATTCCACCTCACCTCGCCTTGATCCACCACCAAATAAATGCCAAGACCATCGTCGTTGTCCCACCAATCTTTCTAACCATTTTACAGGTCTTGAAGGGGGCGTCTGAGCCCCGTCTTGCTTGAAAGAGGACCTCCAGGTGACCTTGCCCTCCAGAGCTCCTCTGGCGAGCTCCGGAGACCTTTGCGGATCCCAGGTGACGCGAAGAATGCCCAGGAACGTGAAGAAGCAATTATCGGGTGAAATAGAGGTCAAAAGGACCCACAATGATCGTTTGAAACTCGCCACCAGTGAGTTCTTCCCCAATTCTTCCAGTCGCTGTCTGCACCGTCCGATCCACGAGGCGCCTCCAGATGCTACAGCTGACGTCCAATCTTTTCAAGCTTCAGTCGTTGGATCGCTCCACATGATCTAATCCCAGATGTCGAAAGCGAAGCGGTACGAGCCGTTGGATGAGCGACACGTGGAAAGTGAGATCCTAGCGCCGCCCGACTCGCGCCTACAATGGGGTAATTTTCACCTTCAGCCCCACAATTTTGTATTTTATTATTTAGTCGTGGAAATGAAATATAGAGTTATAAATAAATTGGATATTTTGCAACTAGGACCCTGAACTTCTTGTAATTACAATTAGGTCCAATCCATGTCACCACACGTGCCATCCCACGTGAGGTGGCGAAATTGCAGGGATACCCCTATGAGTTTTTGTCATTATTAAATAGTCCAATAAAGTTTAAAGCACGTTGTATATTTTTGTGAAAATTGCTAAGAGGTCCCTGAACTTTCTTGTATTTGCATTTTGGTCCCTCCTAGGTTGTGTCACGTATTGTCCCATGTGATGGTTAAATTGCATAGATGCCCTGGTGGGTTTTTTAATTGTTAAAAAAATCTTTAAAGATTAAATAAATATGGTTTTCTTCAAACACTTTTGCACAGAGCCCCTTGGACTTTATTTAATTGTAAAAATGCCCCTCCTAGGATACATATTTTTATGTTCTTTGCCTATTTATTAAAAATACCTAATCTGCTCCGAAAAACATCCAAAATAGGATTAGATGTTTTATGTCATATACTTTCATGCCCATATTTTTAATTGGTATTTTTTTGCATTTATCTATTCATTAAAAACGAAAAAGGAGCCTCTTTTTCCCCGATTTAAAATATAAATACCAAAAAATATAAAAAACATTTTTGAAAAATACAAAAAATTATATATATATTATATATATATTATATATATATTGAGTCCAAAAAAATGCTAAAAATAGAAAAAGAAAATGATAAAAATTATAAAGCTCCAAAATTTGACAAAAAATATAAAAATTCTACAAAATACCAAAAATATGTTTTTTTTTCAATTTTATAATTTTATTTATATGCATCTTTATATATTAAAATTAATTAGGTAATTTGGGATATATTTATTATTTTCAGAACCCAAATCAATTCAGATTATTCATTAATCCCTTATCTGGGATATTTTTGACTAAAAAATGCATAAAAATATGCAAAAATTCCAGAAAAATTACAAAAAAATAGAAAAATCATAAAAACATTATATTTATAGTATTTTACTATTTTTACATATTTATATATGTATAGTACCTACATATATATATATCTTATATTGTATTTATACATACAAATATATAGACATACATATATATATCTTATATTTAAATAAAAAAGAAAAATATAAAAATTTTAAAAATAAAAAAAAATACAAAATTATAAAACCAAAAATAAAATATAAAATTAAAAATCCACAAAAATAGTAAATTGAATAAGAGATAAAAGATAGAATTTTTGTGCATTCATTTTCCTCCTCCCGTTTTCTCCCAGTGTTCGACCTCTACACGTACTTACATGTTATATACATTGTTGTAGAATTATAATAAATTTTAACTCCACATTTTTTATGTTTAGTTGCTTGATTCTTATTGTTGGTTAATTGTCGATGAAGTAGGGATTTATCGAGGGGTCACATCAACGATGCTAATTGAGTTTGATTAGCAGACCATCGTAAAATCCTCTTTATCGGGCATCCAACCACCATCCACTTCCTCTGATATCTTCTCTTCTATGTGCCACGACCCAAGATGGTTGTGCAGAGGAAGCTCGAGTAGAGGGCTATGAAGAGAGAAGGGGGGTTCCAGATCCTACAACAGCTGCTCAATGCAACCCCCATTCACTTATTTTGTTACTCTTACTAGCATGGTGGGCATGACATATCAAGGGACCTATGGCCAGATCATCCAACCACTTCCTCTAATATTTTCTCTTCCCGGTGCAACGATCCAAGATGTTGCACAAAAAATCAAGTAGAGAAACATTAGTTCATCGGTTCTCGCTCAGCCATGAGGACCCTCTTTGAAGTTCCTTTCTGATTACGTGTTCGGGACTGACTTCAAGGAGTACATCTTCTCAGAGATTGCAAAGGAACTGATATACCAACCTCCTCTTCACGTCAATTATGCATTTGTTTAGATGCCTCAAATATTTGATCAATCGAGTCAGGAAATCCTCTCTAAAAATTTGGGGAAATCATTTTCATGATCGGAAGGGAAATTTATCGATGAAAACACAAAAATTTTGGTGATTTGATGGATGAATGGATGGATGGAGATGGGGTAAAGAGAAAAAAATAAAGAGGAAGAAGAATAAGAATGAATTAAGAAGAAGAGGAAGAAGGAGATGATGAGATGGAAAATCCACCATCCAATTCTCCTCTAGTTAGATTAATACAAGGTATTGAGTCAAGTAAAATTAAAATTAACGGTAAGGTTTGTCGTGTAAGACAGAGCAAATTTACGAGGTCAATAAGATAATAACGATGTTTACATGTGATGAATCTCCATTTCACCATCTTTATTCTATTCTTTTGACCTTAAAAACCCTAGTAAATGCTTGTAATATGATTAATTTAGGCATTTTAGCATTCATGCATCATTGTGAAAATAATGTGTAAAATACGGGTTTTAAAGCCAAAATTATAGTATAAAGAAAGAAAAGAAAAATAATAAAATATTTCAAATATTTTATAACCCGAAACCTGAGACCTAAGCATCTTGATGACTAGGTCAACAAGGAATAAAGTAGGGGGAGATAAGGGGCAAATTACAATAAAAATCCCTTTTATTTAATTCATTCTTTATTCATTTTTGGGCCCTATTTTTAGTTCCACTTTCATACTTCAAATAAAAAAACTTTGAACATGAAAGTTGTAGATAATTAAATATAGAAAAAAAAAAATTGATTTCACACAAAAATAATGTACAAATAAAAAGTTATGATTTGAAAAAGTTTCCTGAATCCCAACTTCCAAGACCTGTATATCTCAAATAAAAACTCGAAATGTATCAAAATCATCTTTAATTGTATATAAATTTTAATAAGCGATTTAATGAAGGCGGTTTCATATTTTTCGGAGTTACATTTTGAAAGTTGAGTTTTGGACCCCTCATGTATACTTATATCGATTAAAATATTCATTTTATTTATTATTCATTATTTTCATAAATTTATATTTTTTTAATTTTGTAAATATTATTTATAATATGTGTGCATATTAAAACAAGAATAAAAACATATAGAAGATACAAAAATAAAAACTTGTATAAAATACATAGGTATAATACCTATACTCATACCTATACAAATAAAAAAATATTTATTTAATTGTATAAAATACATCAGAATAATAAAATAAAAATATATTTAATTTTATGAAATTAAGTTATAAATATATAAATTAATAAAGAAAATTAATAAAATTAAATATGTAAAAAAATGAAACATTAAATTATATAGATGAATATACTTGTATATATCCCCTAAAAGGTAACTTGTAATTTTAAACCTCTAAAAATTAAATAAAAATCATAATAAAATACTTTATTTAAAATAAATATTTTTTATTATATAACTTAAAATTAATTAAATCATTTATTATTTTTAAATGAATTTCCAATTCTTTTCTCCATGCTTTTTCGTAGTTGGCCCACGTGGACCAACCAGGAGGGCCGAAGAGTTGACCCGCGGTCAACTCTCTGACCCGTGCCTATCATTTCGTCAGAATTGCATTTTCCTCTATCTTCGCTATTTTTTCGAGGCAAATACTTTCACCATCTCATGTTGAAGTCTTCACGACTTTTGTCCACCATTCTTTGAGGATGCAAGCCAGCATCTCTCCTTGGGCCGCACATTGCTGAATCGTCCGCCACACCTTGTTTTTCTCGCCCTATCACGCATCTTGTACATATACCACCCAAGATTCCATTGATCATTTGAACCCCTTTTTACCACTGCTTCTGCTCCTTTGTACGTGCTCCGGCGGGAGGAGTGTGACAGCCTCCTTCTCCAGCCCCTAGGGAGCTAGTTCCGTCAGCTCTTGGGCATGTTCCGCTCCATCTTCGGTCAACGGCCGTGAGGTACCCTATCTCAGGCATTACCAGACTTCTAGGTTGCTTTTTCTTTGATTTTTCTTGTCCGTTAGCTAGCTGTAAGTCTCCTCTTTAGTTTAGCATTTTTATTTTGGCATTTAATCTAGTGTTTAGAATAGACTCCACTCTCAAACACCTCGCCAGAGCTCTTGAGCTTCGACGACCTTCATCAACTCCACGCCCACCATCCGTTCACCAATAAAATCCAGGATTTCTGCCCTTTTGTGTTGTCGTGTTGTATCTTCTTCGCAGGACCTAAAGGAGGAGTCTGAGCCTCGGATTCGCCTTCTGGAGCACCCCCAGGACGGTTGAAGGAGCGTGAGCTCTAGGGGCTCGATCGCCAGCCCCCGGACATCTTAGAGCCACATGGGCATTGAGGACAAGCTGCAGGAATCCACTGACACCATCAGAAGTGCTAAGAGACCTCGGAGGAAGGAGTGGCTTCGATTTCAAACTCGCCACGGGCGAGTTCATCTGTTGTTCTTCCTCCATCGACAAGCACCGTTCGATCTCCTCCAGTTCTTCCAGGCCTTCCATTTGGCGTCTGATAGGCGGTGCTCAAAGCCTTTGATTCTCCCCAGATAATCTAATCTGAGCCGCCAGTCCGAAGCGTCATCGACGCACATGATCATGACACATTGCAAGTGACAGAGCATCAGCCATCCGATCCGTCGGCCTTGGGTATTTTGCATTTCATCCCAAGACATTTTTGTATTTACTATTTAGAACATAAACTTTCATCAGTATTTATTTTTATTTTTTAGAATTTGCAAAAAACACCCCTATATTTCTGTTATTTGCAATTGGGTCCCCGACCACGTCACCTCACGTGACTGACGTACGTGAGGCATGTGCATTTTGTGGGGGGCCCTTGGTGGTTTTGCTAATTTTTATATAGGCCTCAAACTTTTTTGTGCAGTTATAATATTTTTGGGATTTTGCTAATCAGTCCCTAGATTTTTGTTATTCGTGTTCTAGTCCCCGCCTGGTTCACGTGTTTGTTGCGTGAGCTTTGGCGATTTTGCAGTGAAGGGCCTTGACTTTGGGTTATTTCTCATTAGTCTATTAACTTTTTGTAGGCGTGTTATATTTCTGGGAGAATTGCAACTTGGCCCTTGCACTTTTAACTATTTATAAAAATACCCATGCTAGTGTCTATTTTATCTTTATTTCTATTATTTATTTCATGCATCTATAAACTAGTAAAAAACCTCAAAATATCATAGATATCTATTGCATTTCTTTATCATGCCATATTTCTATTTGCATTTTTGAAGCATTTTCATATTTATAAAAAATCAAAAACATTCATTTGCATCTCTGTTTGCATTAGAAAATACATAAAAATTCTAAAAAACTCTTCAAAAAATTTCTATTTTTTGTTTATTTCTGTTTGTTTTATCTTTAGACCAAAAACACTAAAAAATATAAAAGAAAACTTCTAAAAATTGAAAAACCCCTAAAACCTTTATAAAAATATAAAAACTCCTTAAAAAAATCTTAAAAATATAATATCTATTTATGAATTTTCTATATTTTATTTTCCTTATTTTAAAATTAATTTAGAGAATTTTTTACTTTGTTTAATATTTTTCATCTCCATTTTAATCCTAGGCACTTATTTTCTTCCCTGTTTTGAGTATTTTGAACTTTAGAAATACCAAAAAAATGCAAAAATACATAAAAATCACAAAAAAATTTAGAAAAGTATAAAAAGCACAAAAACATTTTATTTCTTATATTTTAAATATTTTTATATACCTTTATCTCTTTCTTACTTCTCTTGTATGTATATATATCCTATATAGTTTTATATCCTTTTTAAACGAAAAATAAATATAAAAATATAAAATACAAAAAGAAAATGCAAAATCAAAAAATTAAAAATCAAAATATAAAAATATAAAATCAAAAATTTAAAAATATATAAAATTAAAACCCACAAAAAATAGCACATATAGACAAACACATCACTTTCATTTTCGAGCATCATTTTCCCCGATCTACATGCTTACTTCCTGTGTTCGACACTCTACACTACTTGCACTATACACATCTTTTGTAGAGTTATAATAAATTTTAACTATGCACCGCTTTTCATTGCTTGATCTTTGTTGTGAGTTAATTGTTGTTTGAATTTGGGTTTCGTGTGAGGTCAATTCAACGACTGTTGATTCGCCTTGTGAATGAACACGACCTCTGCAAAAATCAGTTAAATAAATGGCGTCGTTGCCAGGGAGCAACAACACATAGATAGGTTTTTTACTTGATTGTGATTACTTGTCTATATTTTTGGTCAATTATTTTCTCCTTTACTTGATATATTTGTTTGAGGTGTCTAACCTCCTCTCTGTGTTGACTTTGTGCGAGGTACTGGGGATCGAGGGAGGAGCTCCATCCTAGGCGCCTACACACCCACGTGAAACCGACTTCCGCTAGCCAACCCAGCTCAAAGAAAACTTAGAGATTTTTGCACACTTAGCTCCATTCTTTTTATTGTATTTATTTGTGTAATTTTTGTGAGAGAGAGACCAATTAATTGTAATAATATAGGTACTCGGGACTCTGGACATTCGAGCCCAATTTCCAAGTGTCTGTTCACTTGGGGGCTCACCACAGTTTTATCGGTTTTCATCGCATTTTTATACTTTGTTTCTCGATTTTGTTTTCTTTACTTTGTGTGATTGAGCCCTTAGTTTTAGGATTGCTTGTGATAGATTTAGTCCAAACACCTAATATATTTGCCTATGCCTATAGATTCGTTTGGACTTAGTCAAATTTTAAACTGCTTCTCACTTAGTCTCGGAACCACTGCACCGTGAGAGTTCTCCATACAACACATTCAGGATCCATTGTGGTGGGCACCGAGGAGACTCCAAGATTGGACTCTTAGGTTCTATTCTAAGTCATTAGCATCGGTTCTTCACGTTAATAGAAATTTGTTAAACTTAGAGCGATTTCATTAGCTTGCATTTGCATATAGATAGTTTTCAATTCTGCTGAGCATCTTGCATGTAGAGTGTTGGAGGCAAGGTGAGCATTTTCGCTTTATCATACATCATCGTGCTTGCATTGCTTTTCCACCTCTCTACCTCTGATTTTGATCACCTAGGTTCTTAAAGGAATTGACTCCTCGTTAGGCGCGTGTATTCTTATTCAAAATCCAAAAAAAGTAATAATCAATAAAATTAGGAGTGCTAATATTACTTGACCCTAAAATTGACCAAAAGAAAAATCTTATCTTGGGGCGAGTAATCCCCTCATTGTCTTCATTTTACTTGCTCGTGCACACATTAAGGAATAATGCCTAAATCCCATTCAACCCCTAAGTGTTTGTGAAACTTTTGGACTTCTCACCTAACTCTAAAATAGAGAAGGCAAAAAGACCGTATTTTTACGATCTCTACCGAGTTGAGTAGGTGAATTGAGGGTTTGTTTTGTGTGAGTTTGCTTGTGATTGTTTGTGTGCATTTCTAGATTGTCTCTGCGCATTTGCACCTTTTTCTTCACTTCTCTTTACTTGACCATCTTGCTCTCCCGATCATTTCCTCTTTTTTCGAGATGGCCGACTGGAGCGTGTTTTCTCCAAATTTTTTGGATCCCTCATTCACTCCAGTCGGCCCACCTCTCTTTTTCTAGGAGGACTTTTCTCCTGATTTCTGTACATACCCGACCAACCAACTATTTTAGGATTCGGACTTTGACCTTCACCAATCATTTCCACCACCATCACCCTCACATTTCAACAACCCCCTCTTCCTTCAATATCCTGATCCAGAATGTGATTTTTGTCCACACCCACCACCCACGCTCGACTCACCCGATCCTGAGATTTTGGAGTCACCTTTCATGATGTCCATACTTGAGACCTTGGATCAGATGATGGAGCATATGAACTCAAGGATGAATGATATATTTAGCTTAAATAAGATCCAGCATGCCACTCCATTCTTTGAGGATTCGGATTCATTTGAGGATTATCATGAGAGCTTGCAATCACCCAAAACACAAAAAAATGAACAAAAATTAAAAACACAAAATGATTTTGGGTTGGTTGATTCAGACTATGAGGAGAGGGAGCCTTTGCCAGATCATTTGCCCACACTTTCACAACATGTCCCACCTTTGACCCCGAGGATGCCGCTATACAGACTGCTCTTGGCATGCCTCGTGTAGATGTTGATTCTGACTTCCTCCCTTGTATGGAGAAGGTCCATAAATTAAAAAAATGTCGACTGAACCTGAAGTGGTGGCCGCTATTTATGAGATCATTGATGCCTCCATTTCGTTAGGCCGTGACCCAATTATATGCTCCTCATCATAAGAAGAGAAAGCGGGGGAGCATATCTGAGCGTCATATATTGACCATGGCCACTGCCCACGCCATCACACAGTGTCTCATTCCTAGGAAGAGGAACACTGCCGCACCTTTCATTAGTTGCACTATCTTTGACCATACCTGTGATCACACTCTATTCGACGGTCGTGCTTCGATTAGCATATTACCTTTCTCGTTGTTACAATCTCTTCACTTAGGTCCTCTCAAGAAAATCAAGATGATAATTCAGTTTGCTGATGGATTTATCAAGAGGCCGACAGGTATCCTTGAAAACACCGTCATATCAATTCAGGGCACGAGGTACAATGTTGATTTTGTTGTATTGCCCATGGAGACCTCCATAGGGGAGTGTCCTCCAATCATCTTGGGACGACCATTCCTCGCCTCTACGAGGGTCATTAGTGACTATGGATCAGGAGGGATTCGCTTCCATCCTGTTGACGTGAGCGAAGTGTTGATCACTGCATCGACTGCTGACCAGAGATCGGGACTTTATGTGACTACACCTATCTTGGTTGACCCTGAGGACCATGACCTTGATGAGACGATCATAGACTTTTGTTGTATGTTGGACTCCACTGAGACCCAAGAATTCCTCTCCAAGGAGGAATACTTGGAAAGCATGGACCTCGGAGTTCCTTCTTTTGAGACTTGGTGTTGTGTTGATGATATCCGCGGGATTTACACGATTGACACTATTGAGCGGAGGGCAGATCCAGAAATTAGAGAGGACGAATATGATTTGACCATTTCCATTGATGAGTCCATTCTTTTTCACTTAGATTCAGATGAGATAAAGGCCGAATTTGATTTGGTTGCTTTTATTCAGGAATTCGGGCCTTTTGATGAAAAAGATGATCTGTTTGAGATTGCAGAGGATGAACATAGTTTGACTACTTCCACTGATGAGTTCGTCCCTTTTGGTTTTGACCTGGACGAGACCTCGTATGATGACACTGACTGCACTTATTTTGATGATGAGTTCGTCCTTTCTCAAGATGACATTAGCGAGACTCTCAAGGTCAGACCTAGATATACTTCTTCTACTGATCCGTCTGTGCCTCTTTACCCTAGGGCCACTGAGGACCTACACCCTGTCGACCCTGGTCGGTTAGTGTCATTTGAGGACCTCGATGTCGACGTGCACCATACCAGATTTATTCCTCAGCGGTTCTACAAGAAGGTTTGTTTTCAACCTTCTTGATCCTTTGTACATCCATCTCTGTTGTACATTCGCTTTTGTTCACCTTTGTCCCTTTACCGTTTTGCTCATCCACCCCATTCTCGTGTGTGCCTTGCTTAGGACATACTTTGTCCTTATTATAGAGGGGGTGGACGAGCTAAGTGTTCTCTCGTCGATTCGTTTCATTACTCCTGTTGTTGCCTATACTTAGGGCTTCTTCTACCCTAAGTATAGGGGGAGTGATGTGTACAATCCTTCTCTATCTTCTTCCATCTTCTGATATCTTTTCTTCTTTTCTTCTTTTCCTTTTTTATTTTATTTATCTATTGAAAAGGTGTCGCCCTTTTTGTCAGTCTTCTGTACTTAGGACGTACTTTGTCCTAAGAATAGGAGGTGTGCACCCCGATTTATTCCATTCTTTGATCCTCTCCACTGTCTCTTCTTCTTGTCTATACTTAGGGATATCTTATCCTAAGTATAGGGGGAAACAGTCTGAGTACGATCTGTTCATTCCCACCTTGACTCTCCCTGCTTTATGTACAATCTGCTATACTTAGCATTATTTGATCCTAAGTATAGGGGGACGGTTGACTTCTCATTCATTCATTCATTCATTCGTTCATTTATTCTTTATTCTTTAGACTTTTCTATACTCAATACGATCTATGTCTTCTCTTTTTCTCTCTGATCTATGAGGACATAGCTCAATCTAAGTATAGGGGGCCATGTATACTCCGTATATACTTTAGCCATAACTCATACTTTCGTATTTTTCTTAATAATTATGGCTAATTATACTATTAAAATTCATAAAAACCTTAATAAAAAGATGTGATTATTCCTCAAATTTATTTTCTACTTACCGATTAATAAATCAGGTGAAAATGTTTTTTGCAAAATGTTTGAAAAATAGTTTGAAAACTTTTTTTGAAAAATCTTTTGAAAACTATTTGGAAAACGTTTTGTTACATGTTTTCAACCTTTGTAAAACATTTTGTTTTGTAAAATTTATTTTCTTTGTGTGAAATAAAAATGTTTGAAAAATGATTTGCAAATGGTTGCAAAAATATTTGAGAAATCTATATATATTGTTTGGAAAACCTTTGCAAAATGATTTTCAAATGTGTGTACATGTTTGTAAAAATTATTTTGGACTATAGTTTTCTAAATTGTTTGCAAAACCTTTTTCAAATAAGTTTGATGAATATATACATCTCACCTAAAGTTATGTATATCTATATACCTATAAAATTGACCACTTACCCTTTGTAAATTCTTAATATACTAATTCTTGTAAATATCATATCTATCCCCGTATAAATATTTGTACCTAGTTTTTAGCCAAAAACTTTCATTTTTAAAAATCCTAAAAATACTTGTAAAATTAAAAATACCAAAAATATTTGAAAATCTTTCTGAAAAACCCAAAAAATGCATACGCATCATCTTTTCAAAAATCCATAAAAAGTTCAAAATTTTCAAAATTGCATCACAAAAATATTTTCTGCATTATGCATAGCATGCATTTTTCGGTAGAGTTTGATGGTTGAACAAGTCTAAGTAAAATCTGAAGATTCTTGACTGCCTAAGTAGATATTTCGGAGCACACGTACGACTCTTGTCGATAATGACCTAACTTGGACACATGCACCTTTCACTTGGCTCAACTCAGTTGGAGTGGTGAGGGGGTTGGATTTGCCTGTATAAGATGCACACAAGTGGAAACATTTGTCCTCCTCTAGGGAGGGAAGTGCACCCCAACCCGTCTGGTGATGATGAGTTTTGAGGATAGGAGAGTGTGGGTTGCAATAAAGCTTCAAAAGAGGGATAGTCTACTGGCTCAAGAGGAAAAACTCCTTATGTAAATGTTGTTGTGAATAGTATTCCAAAAAAACAAGAACTCCAAAAAAGTGGACAGGCCTGTACAAAAATAAAAATGTTTGCCTGAGTGTATATATTTGTATAGCCAATAAGCAAGCTTGAGCTTCAAAGTCAAATCATGTGAGTTTGTAGCTGGATGACTTGACTACACTGGTCTTGCAACCTAGGATAGGTAGCTACACTGGCTACCGTCCATTCTTCTCTTCACCCCCTCCTCTTGAGCTGGTTGTTACTTGAACTTAGAAGGGAATACCCCGCTCCTCGAGGAATGAGTTATTGGATTGGGGAATCATTAGGTTGTCATATTGGAGAAGTCAATCTCTTTATCATTTCAGTTGAGGAGAACCACCATCACTTACACTATACGGGTCAGATTCATAGTCATAAGGGTTTGCGTGTGAGTTGAAGTATTCTAACCTGGCTATTGAGGAGACTTGAGCAGGGTTTTAGGATTCTCGAAGGCCGTTGGATTTCAAATCTGATTCTCATTAAGGTTTCGCCCGCACTAAAATTTCAAAGGTCCGACTTGAGTTCCAAACTTTGATTTTGTGAAGACAAATTTGACAATTAAACTAAATCCAATTTTCTTCTTTTTCTTTTCTTTGTTTTTCTTTTCTGCACTTATTGCATAAGTGTTTTCTAGGAACTAGCAAAGGCAAGTATAGGGGGATGATGAATTTCCATTTCATCATCTTTATTCTATCATTTTGACCTTAAAAACCCTAGTAAATGTGTGTAAATAAGCTTAATTTAGGCATAATAGCATTCATGCATCATTGTGTACGTAGTGTGTAAAATACAATTTTAAAGCCAAATTTATAGAACAAAGAAAAGAAACAGAATAAAATATTGCAAATATTTTATGACCCAAAACCCTAAGACCTAGGCATCTTGATGACTAGGTCGATAAGGAATAAAGTAGGGGGAGATAAGGGCAAAATTACAATAAAAATCCCTTTTATTTAATTCATTCTTTATTCATTTTTGGGCCCTATTTTTAATTCTACTTTTTATACTTCAAATAAAGAAACTTTGAACATGAAAGTTGTAGATAATTAAATATAGAAAAATACAAAATTGATTTCACATAAAAATAATGTACAGATAAAAAGTTATGATCTAAATAAGTTTCTAGAATCTCAACATCCCAGACCTGTATCTCTCAAATAAAAACTCGAAATGTATCAAAATCACCTTTAGTTGTATATAACTTTTAATAAGCTATTTAGTGAAGGGGTTCCATATTTTTTGGAGTTACAGTTTGAAAGTTGAGTTTTAGACCCCTCTTGTATACTTGTACCAATTAAAATATTCATTTTATTTATTATTCATTATTTTCATAAATTTATATTTTTTATAATTTGTAAATATTATTTATAATATATGTGTATATAAAATTAGGAATAAAAAATATAGAAAATACAAAAATAAAATACTTGTATAAAATACATAGGTATAAGACCTATACTTATACCTATACAAATAATACAACTATTTATTTAATTGTATAAAATACATCATAAAAATAAAAAAATATTTAAGTTTATAAAATTAATTTATACGTATATAAAATAATAAAAAAATTAATAAAATTAAATATACAAAATAAAAATGAAATATTAAAATATATAGATGAATATACCTATATATAGCCCCTAAAAGGTAACTTGTAATTCTAAACCTCTAAAAAATAAATAAAAATCATAATAAAATACTTCATAAAAAATAAATATTTTTTATTAAATAATCTAAAAGTAATTAAATCATTTATTATTTTTAAATGAATTTCCAATCTTTTCTCCAGGTTTTTCCTAGTTGGTCCACGTGGACCAACCTGGAGGACGGAGAGTTGACCTGCGGTCAACTCTCTGACCCGCGCCTGCCATTTCGTCAGAATTGCATTTTCCTCTATTTTTGCGATTTTTTTCGAGGTAAATCCTTTCACCATCTCATGTTGAAGTCTTCACGACTTTTGTCCACCATTCTTCGAGGATGCACGCCAGCATCTCTCCTTGGGCCGTGCATCGTTGAATCATCCGCCATGCCTTCGTTCTTCTCACCCTGTCACGCATCTTGTACATATACCACCCAAGCTTCCATTGACCATTTGGACCCACTTTGGCCACTGCTTCTTCTCCTTTATGCATGCTCCAGCGGGAGGAGGGAGACAGCCTCCTTCTCCATCCCTTAGGGAGCTAGTTCAGTCGGCTCTTGGGCGTGTTCCACCCCATCTCCGGCCAACGGCCGTGAGGTACCCTTATCAGGCATTACCATCCTACAAGGTTGCCTTTCCGTTGATTTTTCTTGTATGTTAGCTAGCTGTAAGTCTCCTCTTCAGTTTAGCATTTTTATTTCGGCATTTAATCTAGTGGTTAGAATAGACTCCGCTCTCAAACACCTCGACGGAGCTCTTGAGCTCCGGCGACCTTCATTAACTCCACGTACGTCATCCGTTCGCCAATAAAAGCTAGGATTTCTGCCCTTTTGTGTTGCCGTGTTGTATCTTCTTCGCAGGACCTGAAGGAGGCGTCTGAGCCTCAGATTCGCCTTTTGGAGCACCCCTAGGCTGGCTGAAGGAGCATGAGCTCCAGGGGCTCGATCGCCAGCCCTCGGACATCTTGGATCCACCTAGGCATCGAGGAAAAGATGTAGGAATCCATTGACACCATCAAAAGCTCTAAGAGACCTCGGAGGCAGGAGTGGCTTCAATTTCAAACTCGCCACCAACGAGTTTGACTGATGTTCTTCTTCCATTGACGAGCATCATTCGATCTACTCCAGTTCTTACAGGCCTTCCATCAGCCGTCCGATAGACGGTGCTTAGATTCGTCGATTCTCTCCAGATAATCTAATCTGAGCCGGCAGTCCGAAGCGTCATCGACGCGCGTGATCGTGACATGTGGCAAGTGACAGAGCATCAGCCGTCCGATCCGTCGGCCTTGGGTATTTTGTATTTCTACCCAAGCCATTTTTGTATTAACTATTTAGAACATAAACTTTCATCGGTAGTTATTTTTATTTTGTAGAATTTACAAAACACCCCTGTATTTCTATTATTTGCAATTGGGTCCCCAACCACTTCACCTCACGTGACTGACACACGTGAGTCGTGGGCATTTTGTGGGAGGGGGCCTGGTTGTTTTTCTTATTTCTATTTATGCCTTAAACATTTTTATGTAGTTATAATATTTTTGGGGATTTTGCTAATCAGCCCCTAGATTTTTGTTACTCATGTTCTAGTCCCCGTCAGGCTTACATATTTGTCGCGTGAGCTTTGGTAATTTTGCAGTGAAGGGCCTTGACTTTGGGTTATTTCGTATTAGTCTGTTAATTTTTTGCAGGCGTGTTATATTTTTGGGAAAATTGCAACTTGACCCTCGCACTTCTAACTATTTACAAAAACACCCCTGCTAGTGTGTATTTTCTCTTTGTTTCTAATATTTATTTCATGCATCTATAAATCTCTAAAAAATCTCCAAAAAATATTATAGTTGTCTGTTGCATTTCTCTATCATGCCATATTTTTATTTTACATTTTTGTAGCATTTTCATATTTATAAAAAAATCAAAAACATGCATTTCCATCTCTATTTGCATTAGAAAATACATAAAAATTATAAAAACTCTTCAAAAAATTTCCAAAAAAGTATTTTTTTATTTCTGTGTGTTCTATCTTTAGACCAAAAATCACTAAAAAATAATAGAAAACTCCTAAAAATTGAAAACCCCTAAAACTGCATAAAAATATAAAACTCCATAAAAATCACAAAAATATAATCTCTATTTCTGAATTTTCTATATTTTATTATCTTTTTTCTAAAATATAAAGACTCTGTTTAATATTTTTCATCTTCATTTTAATCTCAGTCATTTATTTTATTCCCTATTTTGAACTTTAAAATACCAAAAAAATAGTAAAAATATAGAAAAATCACAAAAATATTAGAAAAATATAAAAAACACAAAAATATTTTATTTCTTGTATTATAAATATTTTACATACCTTTATCTCTCTCTTACTTCTCTTATATATACATATATATCCTATATAGTTTTATATCCTTTTTAAAAGAAAAAGGAAATATAAAAATATAAAATAAAAAAAGAAAATACAAAATCAGAAAATTAAAATCAAAATATAAAAATATAAAATTAAAAGTTAAAAAATATATAAAATTAAAAACCCACAAAAAATAACACATATAGACAAACACATCACTTTCATTTTTGAGCATCATTTGCCCCGATCTACCTGTTTGCTTCCTGTGTTCTACCCTCTACACTACTTGCACTATACACATCTTTTGTAGAGTTATAATAAATTTTAACTCCGCACCGCTTTTCATTGTTTGATCTTTGTTGTGGGTTAATTGTTGTTTGAATTTGGATTTCGTGTGAGGTCAACTCAACGACTAGTGATTCGCCTTGTGAATTAGCACGACCTCCGCAAAAATCAGTTAAACAATAGGGTCGATCAAGTAATTTAGAAAGAATTTAATGTCCGTGAGGATAAAAATCTAAAATTTCAATAAAATTCATAGAGGTGATATGCTATTCTGACATGAGGATGGCATGCTATGGTGAGATGAAGGATGGAGCATTGGGTCGGGCCGGCCCGGACCCGGCCCTGACTCGACTTGCAAAATCCCGAGCCCGACCCGAACCCGGTGTACAAATGGGTCGAGCTTGGGCCCTCATATTTCAAAAATTTCATTTTCTCGACAGCTCGCGCCCAAACCCGAAGTACAAATGGGCCGAGTCCAGCTCTCATATTTCAGAATATCATATTGGAACCAAATTAGGGAACATGGATTTATAGTCACAACACGTCTAATATTTCCTTCTTCCATGAACAGTAACATTGTACCATAACAATACATCCAATATTCATATGTTCCCATAACAATAAATTGGAATCAAAGTTCAACTTCATGGAATCAAATTAGGTACGGGATGAGCCAGGTCCGAACCCGAGCCCGATCCAGCGGGCCTTGGGTCGGGCCCGGGTCCTCGATTTGCTAAAAAAGCGGGCATCGACCCGGCCGAAGGCCCATGGAAAATTGATAAGCTCGGACCGAGCTTTCTCGGGTTGGGTCGGGTCGAGCCCAATGTTCCACCCTAGTGAGCTGGCATGAGTGATCTATTATGGTGATCCACCATTCAATGACATGTTATCCTTACA
This sequence comes from Ottelia alismoides, assembly GCA_037367405.1. Lineage (NCBI taxonomy): Eukaryota > Viridiplantae > Streptophyta > Magnoliopsida > Alismatales > Hydrocharitaceae > Ottelia > Ottelia alismoides. The sequence goes on along the minus strand of JAZKJV010008852.1, from coordinate 63,213 downwards.
TTATATGGGTGACTTAAAATACATATATTTTCAAAAATATTTACAAAATAAAAAATTGGGGGCATTTCAAAATATAAATTAAAATAAAAATAGAGTATTTTTATATATTTTTTTAAGAAAATTACATTTCCAAAGTATCTCCTCTAAACTGTATTGTTTTAAGAAAATTACATTTCAAACTATCTCCTCCAATCTGCCGCGTAGGGCGGGTATCCTCTCAAGCAGGATAAGAAATGTGGTGGAAAACGTGGCCACGAAGAATTGACGATCATTGAAGAACGAGACGCACGGCCATGTGAAGAACTGTATGCACGAACGAGCACGTGGTACTCTCTTGTTCCAATTAATCTCCACGAACGAGATGGTTCCGTCCGATGGCTATAATAATTGATTAAAGATCCAATGCCAATTGCACACGCGTCCTATTGTCTGATCACCACCAAGTAGAGTGAGCTCGGCTGCCCTCGTCGGCCTCTCTATTAAAGCGGAGGCAGAGGAAGGAGGAGAGCTCATCCACCTCACACGAACACAATGGCGAAGGAGCTCCTCATGTTCATCGTCACCTCCTTCATCTCCGCTTCGCTCGTCTCCTCCTTCCTCTCCATCTCCCTCTTCATCCGCCGCTGCCTCACCTCCCTCGGTTTCTACTGCTCTACCACGCTTCAAGCCGAAAGAGAAGGGGAGGTGGCGCCCATCCGCTTCTACGAGGGGAGTGTCAGGCACGTGCGGAGACTCCCCTTCAAGCACACCTTCGAGTACCCCGTCCGGTACGCCCTCCTCGACCTCGATCGCTGCACCGCCATCAGCAGCGGCTCCTCCTACTTCCCCATTCCCCTCCACGGACACCTCACCGCCTCCGAGGCTCGCAGCGCCGCAGGAACCAGTGGCCCAGTGTTAGCATTTCGCCACCCTACTACGAACTCTTTAACAACAACAGACCAGACCAAAGGAGAACAACGTTGGCGCGTTATCACATTATTTAATTGTTGGAACATCCTCCTACGGATATAATTAAAAGATCGATTGAATCGTCTCTCATAATTAAGAAAAGGGAAATTAGAATCACAATCTGCATAATCACACAGATTACACCACGAATCCTGGACAATGCTTAACTTGAACCTATGTTAACACCCATCCATTTTTCCATTAATTTTGACGGAATCCATCAGATGTTGACCATTTTCACCCTTTAGGTTCAAGAAAATTACAAATGATGCCACTCCCCTTCTATCTCTTTCATTCTCTTCCATAGGAACCCATCACCATCAGCCACGTTGATACATGGGGCATTTGAGCATTCATCGATCCGGTGATGAAGGTTTTCCCCATCTTGTCGCCGAGGAAGACGAGATCCATTTTGTTGAACGGGACGTAGACATCGATGGCCTCATGAACGGTTTTGTAGCATTAGTGTCCCTGGTCCTTGCGAATAGTGGTGTCGGGGGTGAGATCGGAGGGGATGCTGATGGACGACGAGGGGGAGGAGTCCCAGTAACCATTGCGTTCGGTCTACGGAGGACGCCAGAGGGCAGTGTAATTGCTGAAACGGTGGAAGGAGAAGAGGAGGGAGAGGGTGTTGATGGAGAGGAGGAAGCACATGGTGTCATCGACCTGCTTGGTGTAGTTGATGTACTTGTAGGTTGAGAAGTAGTCGTACTGGTAGAGGAGGGCGGCAGAGGTCCATGCGCGGGAGTCGGGGAGGGAGAAACGAAGGGAAAGTGAGGCTTTGGAAAAGGCGGTGGCAGGAGTAGGAGAGGAGGTCGAGGCAGTTGCGGGCGACGTTGGTGTGGTTGGGGTTGGAGGCAGAGGAGGCGTGGATGGAGGTGATGTGGGAAAGTGCGGTGGGGAGGGTAGAGAAGGAGGAGGAGAGTGCAGAGAGGATGAGGTTGGAGGTGGAGGGTTTAGTGGGGAGGAAGGAACGAAGGAGGAGGGTGGCTTTAGAAAGGCTGTGGGAGGAGTAGGAGAGAAGGTCGAGGCAGTTGCGGGCGATGTTGGTGTTGTTGGGGTTGGAGGAGGAGGAGTCGTGGATGGAGGTGATGTGGAAAACTGCAGTGGGGAGGGCGGAGGAGGAGGATGAGGAGAGGGCGAAGAGGATGAGGTCGGAGGCGGAGGGTTCGACGTTGAGGGAGGGGGCTGGGAAAGCGTGGATTCACAGAGATCAGGGAAGCGAGTGGCGGCGCATGCGTGGTGGATCTGTGGGGGTGGGATGGTGAATAGGAGGCAGATCTAGAGGAGGAGAAGGAGGAGGTCAGGGAGGAGGAGGAGGAGGGACGGACCTGGAGGAGGAGGCGGATCTGAAGGAGGAGGAGGGAGAGCAGCCTGGAGGAGGAGGAGGAGGGTGGAGGGCAACAGCCGAGGACGACGAAAGGCGGTAGTAGGGGTGGGCCTCGTGCTTTGGAGAAGGGGATGGGGTACGCATTTTTTATTTTTTATTTTTTTAATATCCGTCAGATAGACTATGGGTAATATTAACTCAATGATATGGTTGGGATAGGGAAAACTAAATGGGGGTTATGGGTGTGAAACGAAGTAACTATCTGGGGTTCCTGGTGTAATTCGTGATTATGTAGGGTTATGATTGTAATTGTGGAATCATTCAGGGTTATGGATGTAAAAATCACTTAAGAAAAAGTATGGCAAATGTCCGAACATGGATGAAACCAGAAATCTCTATTCGGAGACTGAGATAATAGTTATGGAGTTTTTATAACCATCATTTATCAATTTTATTGTCAATGTCTTTAGGATTATGAAGTTCATATAATATGTCAGAAGAGAATGCAAAGATGTTAGTACAAAATTTTTTAATAATTTTTTCATAAAAACACTCATAAAATTGAGATTTTACACCATTGTTCTCGAAAAAATGTATCAAAAATAACATTAAAATTCTTCATTTTATATGAATGGCCTTAGGATAGTGTGTCGTTAAGTAACATCATCATATCTAAATTTTTTAAATATAAAAATGCATTTTTAATTACTTATATTATTTCTTAACCATTTATTCTTTTAAATACTTTATTCTTAATAGTCATTCCAATAACTTTTTTCGACACTCCATCGGGACCATCACTGTCATTAGCTTGATATTAAAGCTTCATGCAATTACTATAAACTCGTCTATAAATGCCTTCTCTACTCTTTCACATTAATGTCTTCTTTCTTTGAGGTGAAAAGTTTAAATATGTCTTCTCATTGGAACTCTATTGTGTGTGTTAAAGTAATTGAATATCAATTATATATGATTAATAAAGTATAACTAGAACGAATTTTATAAACAATTACCAATATGATTATATTATAAAAGAAGTTCAAAATTTAAGATCTAAGGAGAAGTACTATACAATACTTTGCATGTATAGATGCGAAGAAAAATAATAGATCCGTACCACATCCGTATCTATTAAATATATATATATATAGAGAGAGAGAGAGAGGTAAATGGGGCGGCCCTCAGGGACTAGCCAACTTGGCTACTCCCACCCCTATTTTTCCCTCATTTTTTTATTTTTTTGGAAAATAAAAATTTGTATATTCATCATTATATCCCTCTCACATTCTATTAAAATTTCGTCAGAAACAGAGACTCCTACGGCCTCCATCCAAACATGGTCGATTTAAAAAATCCTGCGACCGTTAAAAAAATGACGTCTGGATGGAGAGCTTAGGAGTCTCTGTTTCTGACGAAATTTTAATAGAATGTGAGGGATATAATGATGAATATATAAATTTTTATTTTCCAAAAAAATAAAAAAATGAGGGAAAAATAGGGGTGGGAGTAGCCAAGTTGGCTACTCCCTGGGGCAGCCCCATTTTACCCATATATATATATATATATATATATGACATATATGACATATATGTTCTTATCCAATATGAATGGACATGGATATGAATATCATTTAGATATCTATATATAGGTTTTAATATATAAATATAATCGTAGATTATTTGTATTATATGTAACAAAATCTTATGCATTCTTTCTCATATATCATTTTGTACTTGTTTTGTTTATTAAAGATATGGAATATAATATTTTTATGAGATATTTGTATCTATAACCCTGAGTAATTTCGTAATTACAATAATAACCCAGCATAATCATGAATTACAACTAAGACCTCGAATAGTACTCAACTTTTACACCCATAACATCATGTTAACTTCCATCCAATTTCCCATAAACTATGACGGTGTCCGTTAAATATTTACATTAGTACCCTTTAAGTTCCCATTATTTGCGAAGGAGACCACTCCCCTTCCTCCTCAAGGAAGCCCCCCCGCCCCCCACCACCACCCCACCTCGACCTCATCCCCTTCCTCCAGACAACCCCTCGCTACGTCGCGCTCCTCTCCTCCCCTTCCTCCAGGCAGCCCCCTCCCCTCCAGCTCAGGTCGAGCTCCTCTTGCTCCCATTCCTCCAACCAGCCCCGCCACCCCCACCACCAACCTCCTTCCCTTCCTCCAGGCAACCCTCCCCCTCCCCTCTCACGCGTCGAGCTCCTCCTGCTCTCCTTCCTCAACCCACCCATGCATGCCGAGCTCTTCCTCTTCCCCTTCCTCCAAGCTACCCCCTTCCTCCAGCCTATGTAGTACAATATGCAGCCTTGCTCACGGGATGGTCTAGGAACCACACAACAATACTCGCCATCACAATCTTCGAGACTGTCGAGCACGTGTGTAGGTTCCTCGATGGCGTCGGGGTGCGGCATGGACGTTGGGGCGGCATAGGGAGGTGTAGGAGGAGGTGGTCGGCGTGAGGGGAGTGGGGGTTTGGGCTAGAAGAGGAAGGAGGTGAGATATTTTTCTTTTCCCTTTTCTTTTAATTTTGGTTAATCCTAGCCGTTAGATCGTAGATTGGTTAGATTAATTCAATCATATGATTGAGTTAATGAATTAAACTAACAAATATTAAAACAAAGTATTTATTCAAGATCTTGGGTGTAATTCACGGTTATACGGGATTATTATTGTAATGATGAAATTATTCATAGTTAAGAGTATAAATTTTTTTATTCGTTAATATCAGTATCTAATCCATAGATATATTTAAATATATATATATATATTGTAATATTTGTAGCACTATCCAATCTGTTTGCATCCCAGATTTTAACCTTTGGATGCCTTTCCGTCACACTTTTGAGTCTCAATGTCAAGACCGCCACGTAGGTTGCTGCTTACGATACCGGAGAGCGTAGGGTACGAGCAGAACCCCGTGAGCATATTCTACTGTTTCGAACGTCAGCAGCAAAGCGAGGATGTATCTTCCAAAGACGATCTCTTCCTCAAGTCCTGCATCGTCGAGGTACTGGAGATCGATCTGAGAGGCCCAACTCGGCCTTTGACAGAATTGGAGTGATATTTTATCCGATTTCAGGTGACAAACTCTCCATGGAACGAACGATCGACCTTTATGTTCAGTCCTGGAAAAGATGAGATTGCAAAAAGCCTTCATACCAGCCCATTCATGGTACTAAATATATATCATATAATATATCTGTATGGTTCTTTTGTGTTGTAATTGTTTCTTGCTAATTGATTGTTGACCTTCAAAGATTTGGTATATATCTTGTTGCTGACGGCAGGACATGTTGGGGAACTGGAGGATCCATGCAGAAGAACCCGGGGAGAAGCTTTCTGTGGTCGTCTCGGTTCACCACCCCGAGCTTGGGAACTACTTCACTGCCGCCCTCAAGGCCACAAGAGTTTCGCGCTCCTTATCTCCCCCTGTGGTTGCATCCTTTTTCTGGTTGATGCCTCACAAGGTGGCTTTCTGGATATACTGGAATGTAAGGATACTCTCGATCGGATTCTTGTCATTTCTGTTCTACGTTTTCTTGTTTTTTCATCTATATGTCTCTGCCGCTGTTTATCACAGTTTGTCACGTGCATGATTTGACCTAGATATATAGTAAGCGTAGTATTTGAACATATGTGTACTCGTCTCCTCAGGCCTTCAAGCTTTGGTGGAAGGGCGCTTCCTTTATGTGGCACCCCAAGTACCTGACGCCAACATACAGAGAAGAGGCTTTGGCTCGTGATAGGGCACTGCAGTGTCCTTACAGCAGCGTCCAAAAGATAAATAATCTGCAGAAGCAGCAGGGAGATGGTCATCCCCTTTCTGCTCATGTGAACGGTGAGAAGAAAGAAGATCGCTGGTTCATCTGGAGGGAGGCCAGTTGGTGGCCTTGATCTTGGTATGTTCTGGTCAGTCCTTTGATTCCTGACTTGATTAAATGCTAAACATGTTCTTTCTTTTTTGTATGAAACGATTTTAATCTGGTTATGGATGTTTATTCGTAGGCCCTCAGCTGTGAAATGGCATATACACTTGAGGATACAACCAGCAGTACTTTATAAACACAGACTTTTAACATGGACGTGAAGAAACAAGGAGATATCACAGCAGGGGATATCACAGCAGACATCCTCTCGCGATAGATGGTTGTGTCCTTGGTCTTCTATTGTCTATGTTCTAAGTCTTTTTTATTTTTCTTTCCGAAAGAGAGAGGCCTGATGGTCTGGTTATAAGTAATTGTGAGTGCTACTGTGGTCTTAATTTGCATGTAATCCTGCCTGATATCCTAATGCTGAATGGGCATCTGCAAATGTATACGTCCTGTTTGTGCAAGCAAAAATATCATAAAGTCTAAATAGTAGACCTATCTCCCAAAACTCCTCAAGGAGGTCACTAACTTTTTAAGAGCCTTGGTATATAAAATAGGGAAAAGAGAGCCTACATGTAGGTAAGTTTCCTACACCCACACTAATCCGTACTTTAGTCGACCTTCTTGCTCTTAAAACATCTTGCTTGATTCCATTTCTGTTGGCATTAGCACTTAAGTCCACAAAGTAATCATCTATTAACATTTAAATACTAACATCGACCAATAAAAAAACCGTAGTCGACATTTGGTACTTAAATGTATAAACATATTTCCCAAAAAAAATTCGGAAGCCGCCGATGTCGTTTCTATTCCCGCTTAAAACCACCTAAAAATAGAAATCCTTTGTTATGTATCACCCTCCAACCCGGCTACTCCTCCTATCTACCCCTCTTCCTCCAAGTGCAGTGTGTACTGCAGTGTGTACTCTTCTTCCTCAAGGACTGCGACATTTGTTCTTCCTCCAATCTTGAAATCCTTATCAATGGCTTTACCTGGTATGTATTCAGGACTTGGGAGGTAATATCCGAAGAGATATTGTTTTTTAGGGTTACAAAACATTGAAATTTATAGATTATCAAGGATATTGTCATTTCTTTGTAGATCTGTATAAAGTATAAATGATATGAGTTTCTAGAGTTATATATGATTTTGTGGCATCTTTTCGTCAATGTCTTATTATTATTTCTTTGTTTGGTTTAAGTAAGATATGTTGTTTCTTAATTTATATTGTTATTTTTTTATATATAAATCTCTATCATTGAAACTCTAAGGTAAGATTAATTACCGATTATGTCAAGTATCCATGTCATTAAAAATTAGGGTTTGTTGTTTCACATTTTATATAAACTGTTATTCTAAAGATTGTTAAATTTTATTTTATTTCCACATATGATGACCCGTTGGTTTACCGTCAATCAATATCTACCACTATGTATATTGACAGTCTTTGAATGGAAATCATGTTTTTTGTCCATTCCCATAGCAAATAATTAAGTATTCCTATTCGCACGTTAACTTTCGAGTGCAAATTTAGATCCTTCCTCAATGAATCAAATTCATATTATTCATGATAATTAAATCACATTTAATTATCAATTTTCTCAATGCTCGGATACACATATCAACAGTGAAATTATCCATGAACTCTTTCATGGATAATGTGCTTTCTCCGTGGATACTTGGAGATAAGGACATGGCGATTGTATTGTTCCACGTATAGTAACTTGGATATTGAGGTCACATCTCAAATCCATATCTCGAGACTCCCATAGAAGCTTGATTAAATCAAGACCGCAAATATAATCTTCTCATTGCATTTGAATCACATTCAGATCAATGTCCAACATTTGGGCCAAGATCAGATTACTTCTCTACTAAGAGGAGTCACTAAAATCCAGACCCGTTTCATCACTCCCTAGTAATGGAAGCGTCATGGTTATATAATCGTTTATGATCACATCACCCTCAGGTATTCCCAACACCTGTACATCCTGCATACTGGAAGACTCAGAATAAAACCAAAATATTAGATCAATTTACACTGTCTACTACAGGGTTTTATCAGTAAGTTTCTCATTCGATCATTGCGAGTCAGTATCGATCATATACTTTTCAAAAGCATAAATCATACCTAGGTATTGATCATATACTTTCTAAAAGTATATATCAAACCTACAAATTCAGTCAAGCTTCCAAAGAGAGATGACTGTGCAAGGAATTTGATTCTTTCCAATATCTCATGAGTGAGCTCATGTCTTCCGGTTCAATAATGAACATGTATGATCCCTTTGAGAGATCGTATTACTCATATACCCTTATATGCACACCAGCGCGCCGATGTATAGACCTTGATTAGGTCATCAACCTATTGGTCTGCCAAATGTACATACTCAGACATATAGTAACACATCTGTCTCCGGTCATAGGATGCGAGCCTATGCTGTGACAACATTCAACATAGGACTTAGGTCATCTCGATCTCGTTAAGTCATCCCATTGACCTAACTAATTTGACACCTCCGAATCACTATTCTCATGTAGAGGACCTGCATCAAGAGGTCGGTCAGATATCAACCTATGTGAAAAAGGATTGCCATCTCCTACTCAGGCTAGAGATCATCTAGTTCGAAAAGCTATCTTGGGAATATTTGTATCTTTAGTTTTTAACTGATGGTATACAGATCTTAAATCGATCTTGGAATACACAGTTGAACCCTTTAACTGATCAAAAAGATCATCTATTCTTGGTAGAGGATACTTATTCTTTATTGTCCTCTTGTTTAGTTGTCTATAGTCAATGCACAACCGCATCGACCCATCCTTTTTCCTAACAAATAAGACAGGTGCACCCCATGGTGAAGTACTAGGATGAATGAATCCTTTATCTAATAGTTCTTGCAACTGTACCTTTAACTCTCGTAACTCAGCTGGTGCCATCCTATACGGAGGGATAGATTAGTATCAAGCACAAGAGAGATTTCAAATTCAATCTCTCGCTCAGGTGGTAATCTAGGTAGTTCCTCTGGAAATACATCAGGAAACTCGCACACTATAGGTATATCTTCCATCATTTTGTTTGACCCTGATGTAGTGGTTACATAAGCTAAATAACCTTGGCACCCTTGCTCTAACAACTGTTGTGTCTTCAATGTAGAGATATATTCGATATTATCATTGGATGTCTTTCCAATGAATTGGAACTCTATCGAGTTAGGAAGGTGAAACGTTACTGTCTTATGGAAACAGTCAAGACATGCATGATGCCTTTCTAACCAATCCATTCCTAGTATAAGATCAAAGTAATTCATTTCAATAAGTAGCAGATAAGCAGGTGAGTGATGTCCTGCAATCTGTCCCACACCTTTTTCTAATATTTTCTTGAATTATAATTGACCTCCTGGTTCCAACTGAGATAATGGTTTTGTTCTTATATCGGACTCTTATCCTTACAATATGAATCAAATATTCTTCTTTGTTTTGGTGTTCCTACGAAGTGCCTCCTCCACCGCTCCTCTAAATGGAGTAGGAGCAACCAAATTCTATGGACCGATGGTATCTAGACTCTTTCTTACGAGGATGAATAGAACCCTCAACTCTATTATCTGTGGGTCTGGAGGACTTTGATCTCTCATAGTGGCAGAGTCTTCGCTCTAATGCCTATTACCTTTGACCCATCTCATGGGTCATCACTACCATAGTCGCTAATTTCCTAAACACGTCTTGGTCTGTCATGATCTTGGGATGAATCGAGATCAAAGGACAGATCCTATATGTCTTAGCATGATGTACATAAGGGACAATGACTTCTGAATGGTATTACAGTCATTTATTAAGATCAAAAGATCTTAATACAACCTTAGTTTCTGAATACTTCTCATAGTTATTAATTACTAAATAAATTAATGGAGTAACCAGGCTCTGATACCAATCTATCTCGACCCCGTTTCCCGGGCCATCGGATCCTCCCATATCCGGATCTGGTTACTCAGCAATAATTTATTCAGCAATCACAACTAACATTCAGAAATAGATTACAAATAAAAATACTCAGAAGAAAGTATTTCAACACTTTTCCATTCACAAAATAAAGTTTAGATGATACACTATCCCACTATAACCATTTACATGTAAATCAGCTTGAAAGGAAAGTATACAAAAGATTATTAACTACCTTAAAAAGTAAAGCTATTGTGGTTGCCTGGATGTCTAGTATGTAAGCTGGATAAATTTTTTTAAAGTCCTTGCGATGGCTCACCGATACCTGTTGGGTTTTCCATAAATCATAGGATAAAAATTAGCGAATGCTAAGTAACGAAGAAGAGAAAAGCAAACAAATTGTGTAATTTTTAAAAACTCGATATCACCAAAGGTTTCATTCCTTCTTGTTAATTTAATTCCTATTACTTTCTATTCCACGTCTGGGATTAGTCCAGGGGAATTACCTCACCCTTCTTGGACTCCGAAGCTATGGACACTTCGGAATTGGAGATTCCGTTGATCTTGTTAAGCTTATGCCGTCGTACGTCGCCTCAGCCAATCCTCCAATACTACCCTGAAAATTTCCATTTCTTTTATTAAACAGGGTCTCAAACCCTAGGTCTGGAAAACAAAGGAGCACAACGTCCTCGAGGACTCGGTTGCTTAAAACCTCAGGATAATATTTAATCATATAACCTAGCGGCTTTAAATACATGTTATCGTGACTCAGCCGCTATTGAACCACCCGTGCCTCCACATGGCACGACCACATCTTCCGTCGTTCAACCCGACGATATTGGCTCCTGGTACCATGCGTTCCAAAACATTCATTTCGTGCGCACTTATCATAACAGGGCAACCGTGTACCACCTAGGTAGGGAAACGTCAATACGAGTTCCTTCCGACAAACCTACAGGTTGCATGCCCGACCTGTAGTTGTACTCCTAATCATCCTTAACGTGACACACGATCCTTTTCAGGATCAAACTCAAAACACATCAATTCCCATGATGTAATCCTTTTCGTTAAGTCTTCAATTTGCGTAATCAACAACACTTGGTATATACTCACATATATATACTCGTATTTATGTCTATTTTTACTCCCAAACCCTAACTTTCATAGTCAACGTATCAATTTAATGCGTAAACCTTATTTTAGTGGGAATCACAAAGTAATTCTTCAGACTTTTTCAAAAATAACCAAAATTAGGGTTCTTCGTAGCAAAGAACACAAAATCAAGAATTTCAATAATTTCGTATGAAAACCCAACAGCAAAAGGAAGGATTTCGTTACCTAATCGAGCTCTCTCCCGTGTATGCAAGGCTTTATGGTGTTTCGTTTTTAAAAAGGCTATTTTAATGCTCCTGAAAAGATCGAATTTCATTTTCGTATCAAAAACGCTAAGAACGAGTCAAGAACGCGAAGAACGAACGAAGAACGCGAAGAATGCGAAGAACACGAAGAACACCAAGAATATATTTTCTCTTAAAATTTCGGCAAAGTTTCCCCTTATATCGGGACATATTTCTCAGAAAATTTCGGCAGAGTTTCCCCTTATATCGGGACATATCTCTCGGAAAATTTCGGCAGAATTTCCTCTTATATCAGGACATATTTCAAAATAAAAATGAAAAGAGTTTCCTCTATAAAATCAATTGAGAGGAAAAATAACAACGAAACTGAAAGAATATACTCAAACAACAAGAGATGAAGAATCGATAGACACCACGCATCTTAAGTGAGTGAAACGTGTGACGAATTACAGGGCCACTGATGTGTATAGCCGCCCGCACCTAAGTAGGGTATTACACAGATTTCTTCATCAAAATAATTATAAAAGCATAATAGAAGAATAGAAACATAAACGATGGAGAATCGGTAGACACCACGCGTCTTAGATGAGTGAACGTGTGACGAATCACAGGGTCACTGACGTGCATAGCCGCCCGCACCTAAGTAGGATGTTACACAGATTTCTCCTCGAACCACAACAGGAAAACAAATCGGAAAGAAAGATGAATCAAGAACAAAACTTGTAAGAACAAGTGGATGAATTGAAAGCCTAGCTTACGAAGCAAACTAAGAGAGGATCGTACCTTTCTCCTACTCGTTCTCCCAACAGCGCTTCGCTAGCGCTCCTCCCTCGCCTCCCACTCCTCCTCCCGACCTCTCGACCCTATCCCTTGGGGTGGTGATGGTAGTAGAAGTCGTAGAGAATGAATGGGTAGGGGGTCTATTTATAGGCCCCAGAAAACCACTAACCATGGTTAGAAAACCATGGTTTAGACCTTAACCATGGTTTAGCGGCCCATGGTTTTGGCTATGGTTTTAGCCAAAACTTATCCCAAACTTGGGGCTTAAGTTAGAACATTCTAGAGGATTCTTAATTAACACTAATCGTGATTAACTTTCACTAATCACAATTTAACATTCGTGGCTTATGCTTATCTTTTGCTAACTATTGATTAGTGTTCGTTAATGATCATTAGCGGTTTTCAATCCGTCATTAATTTCTTTAAATCATGTTTAATTAGTCTTAATTATAGTCATTATGGGTTAATGGCATCTTAGCCTTCATTACTTCTCTTTCTTTCAAAAATCATAACAATTCGAAATGAAGTCCGATTCACCCGAAACAAATTTCGTTGGTTTTACCTTGACGAGACGGATCTTATTATATAGGGTCCGAGATATGCCGAGTTCAAGGCTTTACATCTCGTGATCATGTGGTTTCATCACTTGAATTAAAAATTTTGATTTCTGCCGCATCCAGCGACTAGTTGCTCCGATTACATACGATGCGATCGACACGCTTCCGTGATACGCTTGAGGATTTTTCCCGTATCCTTCAAGTGGTATTAGATCCAGGTTGAATAAGGTTTTGGATATGATCCATAGACCTAGAACGACTTGGGTTTGAAAGGGTTGTGAAATTTTTACTGCATTTCAATTTTCGCACCTCTGTTTAATTGAATTTTTCGGCTCTGTTTAAATTATTTAAACACAAAATTTTCAATTGGATTTTGTTCCCCAATAATTAAGGAAACCATAAGATCTGAATTTACGAAATTTGAATTTCATTTGCTCAAGATATGGCCTTTTGAATATGCATATATTCACTGTTGCGGGAACTGCGGATCTAATCGTGATTAATGAGTTAATTACTGTTTTGATCTACCTTGAAATGCGTGAATTATCACTTGGCTGCTATAATAAATTAAATTGGCAATCTTAGGAAACTGATTTTGCAATTTTTGGATTTAAATTGATCAAGATAAGTTAATTTTGGTGATTGGGGGTCACTGCTGGAAATTGACATTTTTTGATCATGAACCTTATGATAAGTCATTCAAATATGATGATGAAAATTAATGGTTAATTTTCTGAAATAATTAGTGATAAATATTTGTAAAATATTTAAATAGATAATTGTTTCATTGAATGACATTTGCCTAAACCATAATGATAAGATAATAGATCTTGATCATTGGTTGATATAAAATCATCAACAAACATTTTTCATGAAGAAACTTAGTTTATCCTACAATAGTTGTAGGATAACTTTTACATGAAAAACCTTTCGCTTGAATAGGATTAGGGATTTGTTTAGCAAATCTCCTTATAATATAATCAAAATTGTTTTGATGTATATTATATGGTATAATTTCGGTTCAAAAACCGATGAGCATCTCAAAGTACACGATGATCTATCTGGCATTATCCTTTCCTGAGGTGGATATGGTGCCTAGTAGGAAAGCATTGGGGTCGCGGGATGCAACGTATGTGGTCCGTCCCATTCTCGTCGGTACTGGCCATGACAGCGGGTAGGGACTCGATAATAACGGAGAAGTCAGAGTTTATTTTTCTAATTATTAAAATTCGAATAATACATACTTTGAGATTATACCTACTATTCAAGTAATAATCAAGTTTGTTGATTGATGATTGGATTAATGATAAATTTTATGTGATTAAATCAATTATATCCAATTAACACTATATTATGAATAGATGTGTAATTCCCTTGGAAGAATTAATTATGTTAATATGATTCACGATAATTAATTATTAAAATTTGAATATGAGGTGGAGGATCACATAAGCGGTCTCCCGTCAAGGCGAAGGGTTCCGTCGCCAGGGATTGTATGTAGGAGACGCCTGTCCGAAGTGACAGCTCCTGTATGCAAGCGCATCTGGATCGGGCTCTTTGCTTCTCGAAAGAGTAAGTCCGTATGCGTAGTGACCCCAATATCGAGTCTTCATATTATTGGGGGGATATTGGATTGCACATAGCGAGTTCTAATCCTGTTGATGGTTGGTTCAATTAGAAATGGGTCAACATCATCTTAGGGGTGGTGGGCCCGGGTGTTAAAGACCAAATTGGGAATTGCAAGTTGAACTTGTAAGGCGGATTGAGTTCCCGCTTCTTTTTATCAGAGTCGTAAGTTCTCATATTATTGGGATGTGACGAAGATAGGAAAGGAGATCCCAGATCTTGCTAGAGATATAATGGTAAGAATATCTCTTACATTGAAAGTAATTAAGGGAATGAACTTTCATTGTTGACAAGGCAAAACAACTTTGATATAAAAATTCCTAAATCAAAGTAAAATATGTGTATATATATAAATATATATATTTATGTAAATTTCTTATTTCAGATAATCCTTCATTAAACCTACTCAATGTTATACTCAATGATAACCAGTAAAATATCATGGATTGGACTAATGATTCAGATATTGTACTTGCAATTGAACACATAATGTATGTGGATGCAATGTGCAAGTTTCCTAAACGTAATGAGGAATGACAATTAAATAAGACAATCAGACATCACCTTAGGGTTTGTATGTCTCTATAGTCTTGATCTTTCATCGAGTGTACTTTGAAAGTGACATATCGATGATGATCGTAATTGTCAAATAATCCTTATAAAATCTAAGAAGATGTTCTGGCATACATATGTGCTCTAGACATTTAATCATGAATGACATGGTTCTCTGCATTATGCAGAATGGTAGCTCGAAAGAGATGATGTATTCAAAATGATTGAATACCTACCTGAACCTAAGTCTCTAAGAGTTGAGATGTATGTAGATATGATGAGTGTCATCATTCTACTATCTATACTCAAGTCATTCATGAAGCTTCATGATATTCATATTGTATGAATTTAACGAAGCATGTATAAATGTTGAACTGCTTTTGTATTGAAATCTTTTGAATTCAACATAAGAGATTCTTGGTCTTGAACAATGGTTGTTTATAGATGAAGAGAGCACAATGGAAGCGCGGGTCGGACCCATGTGAAGAAGGAAAGTCAAAGAGTTGATTGTACTTCTGTGACTTCCATATGACATCCAAAGAGTTGGATGAATGCCAATACTGCAATAAGTTGATGTGTTGATAGTATGACTATCAGGTCTATCTAAAATCCTTGGTGAAGGACTCAGATAGAGCATCAGAATAATCTACATATAATCATTGACTTTGACATACTTATTTCATAAGATAAAGTCTGATAATTGTATCCTAATCTTCTAATGACATTTGCAATTGGTTGCATATATATATATTAGAATATAGAAATTTGATCTTAAGGTTTAGTAATCATCTACATGGATATTACTATAATTGTTGCAGCAATCTCTGTTGGATAGAAAGACTTCATATTCTCAGTGGGAGAGCCCTTAGTCTTGGAGAATGTCTCTGTGACCTAGATAGTAGAGTACCCTCATTGTTTGTTTCTAAATATTGGAAATAAACATGAATTCTGAGATAGAACTATCATAAAAAGTTATGATGGAAATATTTCAGATAGTAATCTAACATCTAGTGGACTCCACAAAATTAGAAAAATGATGAATGGTTCATTAAGATTTCTAATACTGAAAATCAAACCTTATAAGATCAATAGGAGGATGAAGATCATTTGACAATGATCTGGCATCAAGCCTTGGACATTTGTCTGTTGATTTGATCAATAGACTAGCAAGATTTGAAACTTTAGAATGTCTAAAATTTCAAATCTTACATACTTGTGAATAACGTATCCAAAGTAAAATTTCCAATACACCCTTCTCAGAGAATGGTGTTAGATGTCGAGGTATTCAAGATCTTATACATATTGATGTATGTAGATCATCTATATCATAGTAAACATTATGGATATGTGATATCTATTGATGATTATGTATGATATGAGATTTCTTCTCTTCACCTGAGAAACCTTTGAAATGTTCAAAGATTTCACAATTTTGGTTTAGAACCAAAGTTTGAAGAAAGATGAAATGAATTAGATCTAACCTAGGTAGCTTGTACATGTTAGATAAAATTCAAAGAATACCTTATGAAGATATGAATATCATTTTATCTCAATCCTCCTAACACACCTAAACTCAATGGAGTTGTAGGGAGATACAATTGGATCATGTGTGACATGATTTGATCAATGATGAATTTTAGCATAATTATCCCTTAGTTTCCAGGTATATATATGTGGTAGAGACTACAATATATATCCTTAATAAGGTTCCATGCATGTAAGCTAGAATCTAACACTTGAGAGTGCTACTTCATTAGGATAGTAAAGGATGGTATTGGATACCTACTTTATAATCCTGAGATTCTTAAAAGATCTCATCTTTGAGAATATGATTCTTAGAGGATGACTCTCTTGAGAATCAAGATAAAAATGAAGTGTAGGAACTCATTTAATCTTGAGAAGATAATGAGGCTCCTAAAATCAGAAACTAAAAGGGACAATTAAAGATGAAGCACTAATACCTCTTCAAATGAGTTTGAGAATGTATTCCATGTGTCAGTTAAGTCTGACAATGATCGGACTTCATGTGATTAAGCTCCTGAGGATCATGACATGGAAAGATGGATATTAGCAATAAAGTCTCAGGTAGACTTCGTATACAAGTGTTGTATATGGACCCTCGAGGATCCACCTATTAGGGTTAGACCCATTAAGGTGTAAATGGATCTTCAAGAGAAGAGGGAACCTGATGAGAAGGTAGAGACCTTCAAAGCACGGTTTATAGCCATGAGCTATACACCGTAAGAGAAGACATTGCTTGCAATGAGACTTGCTCTTCGGAAACCATGCTTAAAATTATCATAATATTGCTAACCTTAGCTACACAACTTGACTGTTGCATCTTCAAGATGTAAGTCACGATTACATTCCTCTAAAAATACCTCTCTGAGGATATTCAAATGAAGTAGCCCCAGGGCTTCATGATTGGGGAAAGTGAGGTATGAAAGCTAAATTAATCCCTTTGTGGACTCAAATAAGCTTCTTGTTGTTGGAACATAGGATTTGATGAAATCATAAATGTTATGATTTCAGATAGAATCTTGATGTACCATGTGAAGCTTAGGGGGAGTGCCATTGTGTTCATCGTGCTAAATGTAGATAATATTCTAATCATTTGGAATGATATAAGGATGATAATAAGTGTTTTATAGACTGGCTATTCCATACCTTGAGATATGATCTCAAGAATACCTCTTAGATCTTAGTTCTGAAGTTGTTCAGAAGCAAAGAAAAGATGGTATTGGGACTGTCACATTTGTAGTACACCTTAGACATATTCCATTCTTGGAAATTCCAAGAAAGGCTTCCTTCCCTTGAGATTTGGTACTGACCTATCTAAAGGGATAGCACCTCAAAGAGTTGAGGAAGTGAATGCTAGAACTACTTGCACCTGTACATCCGTTACGAGAAGCTAAGTGTATGCTAAATGTGTACAAAAGCCAGATATCTGCCATGCAGTGGGAGTAGTAAAGTGTTGCTAATCCTACTATGGAGAGAAAACACTTGATTTCAGTAATAACAAAATCTTCATAAATGACAAGATTTTTTGAGATAGTGATCTCAAAGTCATATCTTCAAAAGCCTAAGACTTTATAGATAGAGATCTAAAAGGTCTTAACTGTGGATACCTTATGAGATAGTGATCTCCAGGAATAAGCGTATTCTAATAAGGATTATGGAAATACTGGTTATAATAATTATTGAGCAATAGTGTCAAGGGCACTATAATTGCTTTATCAAGATTGACTATTGGTTGCATAAGATGCAACATTCGCATTGGATGCGAGGACTGTTACTGGGGATATGCAAGTGTCGTAAAAGGACTTGGCATAGTCTTTTGGGAACAGAGTGACTGATCAGCTTACCTAGCTATTTCTAAATAGCCTATGATTGTCACATGAGTGTGAGTTTAAATGATTAGCACATTAATGGCTCCTTGGGCTAGTGGAAGATTGTTGGACTTGTGAGCCCACGGCGAGCCATTATGCAATAAATGTTATTGCGAATATCACTCCCTGATCTGAAATGAAGAATAATTAATTTGCATAATAGGTCCCTTAGTACAATTAGGGCTATGTATCACGGTCATCTTGATGATCATACAGCCGTTGATTCAATAATTGAATCATAGAGGATGGTGCTTGGATGAATATCTAAAGGGTTAGATTGAGGACTCATCAAGCACCGTCAAATGATTGTTAAGAGATGATCTCCAGCCTGAGTAGGAGATGGCAATCCTTTTTCACATAGGTTGATATCTGACCGACCTCTTGATGCAGGTCCTCTGCATGGGAATAGTGATTCGGAGGTGTCAAATTAGTTAGGTCAATGGGATGACTTAACGAGATCGAGATGACCTAAGTCCTATGTTGAATGTTGTCACAGCATAGGCTCGCATCCTCTGACCGGAGACAGATGTATTACTATATGTCTGAGTATGTACATTTGGCAGATCGATAGGTTGATGGCCTAACCAAGGTCTATACATCGGCGAGCTGGTATGCATATAAGGGTATATGAGTAATATTATCTCTCAAAGGGATCATACAGGTTCACTACTGAACCGGAAGACATGAGCTCACTCATGAGATATTGGGAAGAATCAAATTCTGTGCACGGTCATCTCACTTTGGAAGCTTGACTGAATTTGTAGGTTTGATATATACTTTTGGAAAGTATCTTATAAAGACCTAGGTATGATATATGCTTTTTGGAAAGTATATGATCGATACCAAATCCCAATGATCAAATGAGAAACGTATTGATAAAACCCTGAAGAAGACAGTATATGATCTTGATCTTCGGGTTGATCATAGGTCTTCCAGTATGCAGGATGTACAGGTATTGGGAATACCTGAGGGTGATGTGATCATAAACAATTGTACAACCATGACGCTTCCATTCCGAGGGAGTGATGAAACATGTTTGGATTTTAGTGACTCCTCTCAGTAGAGAAGCAATCCGATCTTAGTCCAAGTGTTGGACATTGGTTTGAATGAGATTCGGATTCAATGAGAAGTTTAGATTTGCGGTCTTGATTTAATCAAGCATCTATGGGAGGTTCTAAGAGCTGTATTTGAGATGAGATCTCAATATCTAAGTTATTATACGTGGAACAATACAGTCGCCCTGTCCTTATCTCCAAGTATCTGCGGAGAAAGCACATTATTCTTGAAGGAGTTCAAGAATAATTCATTTGATGAATTCTGTATCCAAGCATCGAGAAAATGGATAATTAAATGTGATTTAATTATCATGACTAATATGAATTTGATTCATATTATAAGAAGAGATATCTAAGATACTTAAATGTGATTTAATTATCAAATATATGAATAACGTGAATGTGATTCATGTTATTTGGGCACATGAGAAAAGAGATCCAAGATGATTAAATGTGATTTAATTATCATGGATATGAATAATGTGGATAGTACTATCCATATTAATCATATATATTATAAATATGATTTATAATATAGTAGAGAGAGAGAGAAATTATGTAAATAGCATTTTTTAATTATTAATGTGAATTGGATTCACATTAAGTAAGTAATTGGAAATGTAATTTACAAATTAGTTTGGGGTGTGAATGTGATTCACATATTTTCAATGGCATGATTGAAATATTCACAAATTAATTCGGAATTAATTTGGTGGATAATTATGTGATAATGGTTATTACATATTATTAAGAGATAATATGACATAATAAAAAGGAGATAATAGCCACCTTTGATGAGGTGGCGTCACCCATGAAAAAGTCATAGGTGACGCCCCATTTTTTAGGGAGGCAACATTATCTTCTTCTTATTATCTTGATTAATCTCTTAATTAATTGATTTATGTTAGATTAAATTAGGTTGATAATGTTGCAACATATATTTAATTTAAATATAAATTAATGTTGTTGGTTTTTAACCAACAACAATCTTGGCCATTGATTAATACATAGACCAACTGGGTCGTTGGATCTATGTCTCCCATGGATTGAGATCCACTGGATCCTAAACTAATATAAAAGGAGGGCTAACCTAGCCTTTCATGGAACATAATGAAGAGTTGTACAAGGTTACAACTCTCTCTCTCTCTTATATTCTCGCCCTCTCTCTTTCTCTCCTCCAAAAGGTGGCCGTCCATCTTGTGTTGAGAAAGGGAGACTCTCGCCTTCACCTTCGACAACTCGAGGATCTCCTTCTTCTTTGGGGTTGCTTGCTCTAAAGGAATACGACGGATTTCGTTTGACGAAATCAGGGAATTCATTGCTTAGATCTTCATCGAGGATTGCGGGAAGAACGCGTCTCATCATCGCACTCGCAAGTGCATTCTTCGTGGATCGGACTTAACACAGGAGGATCTCTTGTTTGGGATCTCATGATTACAACCACGCTCCAAGAGGTATTCCTTATACTTTGTGGTTTGATGAAACTATCCGAGAAGTGTTCTCGTGATCATGTGGTTTCATCACTTGAATTAAAAAATTTAATTTTTCGTCGCATCTGGCGACTAGTGTGACTAGTTGCTCCGATTACATAAGATGAGATCGACACGCTTCCGTGATGCGCTTGAGGATTTTTCCCGTATCCTTCAGAGAACGCTTGAGACACCCTCCTTCGATCGGGCAAATCGCTCAACGAGGACCCTATCACCATCCTCGAGCTGTGGCACATTAAAAGGGAGCGGAAGAGAGGGCCAAAGTGGTTCAAAATCAAGAAGAGGACAGAAAAAGATTTTTATACAACATAATAAAGTGGCGAGAAAATTGATGAACACCGGGCACATCAGTGATCCACAGCCCAAGGAGATGAGCGGGCGTGAATCACCAATGCATGAGATGAAAAAGTCAAGAAGGCATCGAAGCGATTTGGTGAAAGGAGAAGGCTACAAAAATTGAATGTGGCGAGAAACGAGGTTGTCAGATGATGCCAGAGCGAGTTAGAGAGTTGTGGACCAACCAGGAAAAATCCCCTTGGAAAATAATTATAAAATAGATATTAAATAATAAATGATTTTATTATTTTAAGGTTATAGAATAAAAAATATTTATTATTTTATAAAGTATTTTACTATGATTTTTATTTATTTATTAGAGCTTGTTAATTGCAAGTTACTTTTTAGGGCTTAAATTATATGTATATTCATCTATGTTTTTAAGTGTTTTATTTTTATTTTGTATCTTTCATTTTATTAATTTATTTTATTAATTTATTTTATTATTTTATATAATTATAAATTATTTTCATATACTTAAATATATTTTATTATATTTTTCTTATATATTATATATACTTAATTAAATAGATATATTAATTATATATGTATAGATATAAGTATTTCATCTATGTATTTTATATACATATTTTATTAGAATGTTTTTCTTATTGTTTTATTATGGTTTTAACATTTATATTTATTATAAATAATATTTACAAAATTATAAAAATATAAAATTATACAAATGAATATTTTAAGCAATCACTCTATATATAAGAGTCCAAAACCTAAATTTTTCACATCTAAACTCCAAAAATATGAAACTACCTTCATTAAATAGCTTGTTAAAAGTTATATACAATTAAAATGATTTTGATATATTTTTAATTTTTATTGGAAGATATGGGTCTGGGAAGTTAGGATTTTGAAATCTTATTTAGACTGTATCTTTTATTCTGTATATTATTTTTTGATGAAATTAACTTTGTATTTTTCTATATTTTATTATCTACAACTTTCATTTTCAAAGTTTCTTTATTTGAAGTATAAAAAGTTGAAATAAAAATGTGTCCCAAAAATGCAGAATAAATGAATAAATAAAAGGTTATTGTATTCTTGGACTTTATCTCCCCCTACTTTATTCCTTATCGACCTAGTCTTTATTCTATAATTTTGGCATTGAAAATAGCATTTATGCCAATTTATGCAATTTATGTACACAAATGCATGAATGCTAATTTATGCAAATTATGGATATTTACACGCATTTACTAGGGTTTTTAAGACCAAAATGATAGAATAATGGTGACAAAATAGAGATTCGTCACCCCCTGTACTTGCCTTTGCTATGGCAAACACTTATGCAATAGGTGCAGAAAATAAAAATAAAAAAATAGAAAAAGAAATAAAATGTATTAAGTTTAATTATCAAACTTGTCTTCACAAAATCAAAGTTTGGAGCTTAAGTCATACCTTTGAAATTTAGTGTGGGTGGAACATTATTGGGAGTCAGATTTGAAACCCAACAGCATTCAAGAATCCCAAACAGAATACTTCAACCCATACGCAAACCCTTATGACTGTGAATGTGACTCGTATAGTGTATATGATAGTGGCTCCCCTCAACTAAAATGATAAAGAGATTAACTTCTCCAGCATGACAACTCAATGATTCCTCGATCCAGCAACTCCTTCCTCGAGGAACAGGGTATTCCCTTCTAAGTTCAAGTGACAACCAGCTCAAGAGGAGGGGTGAAGAGAAGAATGGACGATAGCCGGTGTAGCTACCTATCATAGGACGCAAGACTAGTGTAGTCAAGTCATCCAGCTGCAGGCTCACATGATTTGACTTTGAAGCTCAAGCTTGCTTATTGACTATACAAATATATACACTCTGTTAGGCATTTTATTTTCAATCAGGCATGTCCACTTTTTAGAATTTTTGCTTTTTTACTTTTTTTTGAAATACTATATACAACAGCATTTGCATAAGGAGTTTTTCCTCTTGAGTCAGTAGACTATCCCTCTTTTGAAGCATTATTGCAACCCATACTCTCCTGTCTTTAGAGATCTACGCCACTGGATGGGTTGCGGTGGAAAATGCACTTTCCACCCTAGACGAGGACAAATGTTTCCACTTGTATACGTCTCATACCGGCAAATCCAATCCCCTCACCACTCCAACTGAGTTGAGCCAAGTGAAAGGTGCAAATGTCCAAGTTAGGTCATTATCGACAAGAGCCATGTGTGTGCTCCGAAATACTCTACTTAGGCAGTCAAGAATCCATTGAAATAAGTCTCACGATCCTCAAAGAATTAAGTCAACTACACCTAAAGTACCCCAATTCCAGCTCATATAAGGTTCATGTTATTAGGTAGATTTAAGTTCCTACCACGCTCCAATCTTCGGATTTTACTTCGACTTGTTCAATTATCAAACTCGATCCGAAAAATGCAAATGCTATGCAAATGAAGAATATATAATTGTGATGCAATTTTCAAAGTTTTGAACTTTTATGGATTTTTGAAAAGATGATGCATATGCATTTGTTTTGTTCTTCAAAAAGATTTTGCAAATGTTTTTGGTATTTTTTTATTTTGCAAATGTTTTTGTGATTTTTGAAAACAAAAGATTTTGGATAAAACTAGGTACAAATATTTATACGAGGGTGCATCTTATAATTACAAGAGTTAGATTTATAAGAATTTTCAAAGGATAAGTGGTCATTTTTATAGATATATAAAGAATTTTAGTGTGATGTATATAGTCCTCAAATTTTATTTGAAAATCATTTTACAAGAATTTCTGAAAACTATAGTCCAAAAAAATTTATAAAGCATTTTTACAAATATGTACACATATTAAAAATTATTTTGTAAAGGTTTTTCAAACAATATATATAGGTTTTCAAAATATTTTTACCACCACTTTTCAAACCATTTGTAAATAGTTTTTCAAACATTTTTATTTCACACAAAGAAAATAATTTTTTTAAAAAAATACTTTTACAAAGGTTGAAAGTATTTAACAAAACATTTTCCAAATAGTTTTCAAAATATTTTTCAAAAAGATTTTCAAACTATTTTTCAAACATTTTGCAAAAAAAATTTAACTGATTTATTAATCAGTAAATATGACAAGAATTTGAAGAATAATCAATATCTTTTTATTAAGTGTTTTTAATGAATTGTAGTAAGTATTTTTAGCTATATTAATAAAAATACGAAAGTACGAGTTATGACTAAAGTATTTACGACCCCCCTATACTTATCTTGAGCTATGTCCTCATAGATCAGAGAGAAAAAGAGAAGACATAAGTTGTACTGAGTATAGAAAATTCTAAAGAATGAATGAATAAGGAATGAATGAAACAATGAGAAGTTGATCGCCCCCATCCCCATACTTAGGATCAAATAAAATATAAGTATAGTAAACTGTACACAAAGCATGGAGGGCCAAGGGTGGGAATGAACATATCATTCTCAGACTTTTCCCCTATACTTATGGTAAAATATCCCTAAATATAAACAAGAAGAGGAGATAATGGAGAGGATCAAAGAATGAAAGAAATCGGGATCCACACCCCCTATACTTAGGACAAATTACATCCTACATATAGAAGGCTGACAAAAAAGGACGGCACCTTTTCGGTAGAAAAAGAAAAATGAAAAGGAAAAGAAGAAAAGAAGAAAAGATATCTGAAGATGGAAGAAAATAGAAGAGGAATGTACACATCACCCCCCCATACTTAGGGTAAAAGAAGCCCTAAGTATAGGCAACAACAAGAGTGATGAAACGGAATGACGAAAGAACACTCGGCTCGTCCACCCCCCCCATACTTAGGACAAAGTACGTCTTAAGCAAGGCACACACGAGAATGGGGTGGATGAGCGAAACGGGAGACAAATAGAGGAAAATGAAAGCGAATGTACAATAGAGTGGATGTACAAAAATCAAGAAGGTAGAGAGAGAACCTTCTTGTGGGATCGTTGAGAAATAGATCTGGCAAGGTGCAAGTCGATATCAGGGTTCATAATGGAGGGAATCTGATCAGGATCGACCTCGTGAAGATCCTCAGCAGTCGTAGTCGAATCATATTCGTCCTCTACATTCTCTCCCAGGTCAAAACCAAAAGGAACGAACTCATCAGTGGAAGTAGTCGAATCATATTCGTCCTCTACAGTCTCAACCGGATCATCATTCTCATCTCAAATTCCTGAATAAAAGCAACAAGATCAAATTCGGTCTTAATCTCATCAATATCTGCCCTCCGCTCATAGGTGTCAGTCGTGTAAATCTCACGGATATCATCAACACATCGCCAAATACCAGAAGAAGGAACTCTGAGGTCCATGCTTTCCAAGTCTTCCACTTTGGAGAGGAATTCTCGAGTCTCAATCGAATCCAACATATAGCAAAAGTCTCTGATGGTCTCATCAAGGTCATGGTCCTCAGGGTCAGCTAGAATAGGTGAAGTCCATCAGGTGCAGGTCTCTGATCGTCAGTGGGTGCAGAGATGACCACCTCGCTCTAATCAACAGGACAGAAGCGAATTTTTCTTGATCTATAGTCAATAACGACTCTCATAGAGATGAGGAATGGTCGTCCCAAGATAATTGGAGAGTGCTGTCTAGTGGAGGTCTCCATAAGCAATACGACAAAATCTACGGTGTAGCTTATGCCTTGAATCCATATGACGGTGTTTCCTAGAATACCCTTCAACCTCTCGGTAGATCCATCAACAAATTGAACTATCATCCTGGTTTTCTTTAGAGGCCCTAAGTGAAGAGATTGTACCAACGAGAGGGGTATGATGCTAATTAAAGCACCGCCATCGAGGAGAGTGTGATTACATGTGTGGTCAGAGATGGTGCAACTAATGAAAGGTGTAGCGGTGTTCCTTTTCCAAGAGATTGGACAGTGTGTGATGGCGTGGGCAGTGGGCATGGTCAAAATATGATGCTTAGATCTGCTCCTCCGCTTTCTCTTCTTGGGATGAGGAGCAGATGATTGGTCATGGCCTGGTGAAGTGGGGCTTTAATGATCTCATGAATGTGGCCACCACTTCAGGTTCACTCAATAATTTTTAAATTTTTGGACCTCCTCCATACAAGGGAAGAGATCGGAATAAGCATCTACATGAGGAATGCCAAGAGCAGTCGGTATAGTGGCATCTTTGGGATCAAAGGTGGGACTGGTTGTGAATGGATGTATGATTAAACGATCTGACAGGTGGGCACTCTCCTCACAGTCTGACTCGATCATGTGTCTCTCAAATCTTTTTTGATTTTTAGATTTTGCTCATTTTTTGTGTTTTGGGTGATTCCAAGCTCTCATCAAAAATCCTCAAGTGAATCCATATCTTCAAAGAATGGAGCATCATTCTAGCTCTTATTTATGCTAAATAGATCATCCAACCTTGAGTTCATACGCTCCATCATCTGATTCAAGGTCTCAACTGTGGATATCATGAAAGGTGACTCCGAAATCTCAGGATCAGGTAAATGGGATGAAGGTGTGTGGACAAAAATCACATTCCGGATCAAGGTGTTCTAAGAAGAGTGGGTTGTCGAAATGTGAAGGTGATGGTGGTGGAAATGATAGGTCAAAGTCCAAATCCTGAAATAGTAGGTTGGTCGGATATGTACAAAAATCAGGAGCAAAATCCTCCTGGAAAAAGGAAGGTAGACCGGCTGGATTGTAAGAGGGATCCGTAAAAACCATATAAAATGCGCTCTAGTCGGCCATCTCAAAACAAAAGGAAAATGATCGGGAGATCATGATGGTTAAAGCAAGAGAAGTGAGAAAAAAGGCGCAAATGCGCAGACACAATCTAGAATACACACAAACAATCAAACACACACAAAACAAACCCCTCAATTCACCTACTCAACTCGATAGAGACCATGAAAGTTCGGTCTTTTTATCTTTGTCTATTTTAGAGTTAGGTGAAAATCTCAAAATTGTTCAATCACTAGGTTGGCTTGATAGGATTTGGGCACTAACCATAGTGTGTATGCAAGCAATGTAAAATGAAGACAATGACGGTATTACTCGTCCCAAGACAAATAAATTTCTTTTTGATTGATTTTAGGGTCGAGTAGTTTTAACAATCCTAATTTTATTGTTATCACTTTTTTTGAATTTTTAATGAAAATGCACAGCCTATCAAGGAGTCAATTTTACTTAGCACCTAGGTAGTCAAAATCAGAGGGAGAGGCGAAAAAGCAATGTGAGGCGAAAACGATGATGAATGCTAAAGTGTAAATGATGACCTTGTCTCTAGCTCTCTACATGCAAAGATGCTCGGCAGAATCGAAACCTACATCATATGCAAATGCAAGCCAATGAAATTGCCCTAGGTTCAAAAATTGTAATTATCGTGAATAACCAATGCTAGTGACTTAATGGAACTTAAGGGTCCGGTCTTGGAGTCTCCTCAGTGCCCACAACAGTGCGTCCTTCAAGCGTTGTATGAAGGACTCTCGCGGTGTGTGGTTCCGAGACTAAGTGAGAAGCAATTTAATATTTGACTATATCCAAACGAACTATAGGTGCATGCAAGGATAATTTTGTGTTTGAACCTAATACTATCATCAAGCAAATCTCAAATGTAAGACTCAATGACACAAAATAAAGAAAACCAAAATTAGGAAACAAAATAAAAAAGGCGATAAAAACATGAAAAACCGATGAGGCCCCCAAGGGAACAATCCTTCGTGCAATGGACCTCGTAAAATGTGAAGTGCCCTGAAGAATGTCCTGAATTATTACAAATTAGAGTCTCTCTCTCTCACCTTAAAAATACATAAATAAATACACTAAAATAAAAATGCAGTTGTCTCCCAGAAATCTTCTAAGTGTCCTATGATGCCCTCTCATGTCGGCTAGGGTGGAATAACTGATTCTGCATCTCAAGGATGCACAAAATCATCGAGGCGATCCTCCTCAATCTGCGGTCCCTCGTAACAAAGGCAACAAAGAAGATGTGATTAGACAGATAAATAATTAATATCAAATAAGAAAGAAAATAAATGAAGAAAAGTATACAGAATAATCACAATCAAAATAATGTCAATCTAAGCACAATTGCTCCCCGGTAACAGTGCCATTTGATAATCAGGATCTTGTGAAGGTCGTGTTAATCCAAAGGCGGATCAACGCTTGTTGAGATGATCTCACACGAAATCCTAATTAATCAACAATTAACCCACAATAAATAAATCAAACAATGCAAATAAATGTGGAGTTATTATAACTCTACAATGTGTCTGTATAGTATGCAAGCATGTAGAGGTTGAACACATGGAGCACAAAGGATAAAGGGCAAATTAATGCACAAAACTGATTGTGAGGTATTTGTCTATGTGCCTTTTGTGGGCTTTTATATTTTTAATTTTTTATTTTATTTTTGTATTGTATTTTTGTATTTTGATTTTTAGTTTTTTTGTTTTATATTTTTTTTATCTTTTATACTTTTATATTTCCTTTTTATTCTAAAATATAAAATATAACTATATAAGAGTATATATACAATATAGGATAAGGTAGATATAAATATTAAGAAAAATAATCAAAATATAGAAAATAGAATATTTTTGGGATTTAAATAATTTTTTACTATTCTTGTGTTTTTTTAGTATTTTTTCTCATTTTTATATATTTTTAAAGCCAAAAATACACAAAAACATGGTTTAATTAAATAGCTGAAATTAAAATGGAGATTAAAAATAGAAAACAGAATTAAAATTTCTCCAAATTAATTTTTATATATAAATAATAATATAAAAATACAAAATAGAAAACAATAATTTTTAGAATTTTTGGAATTTTATAAATTTTTATAAAAGTGTGTAGGATTTTTCAATTTTTGGAGTTTTCTTTTATACTTTTTAGTGATTTTTAGTCTGAAGTTGTAACTAACTAAAAAAGGATGAAATAGTATTTTTATAATTTTTCAAAAAGATTTTATATTTTTTATGGGTTTTATACTATAGACAGGGAGAAAATAGACACTTTTTTATTTTTAATGATTAATAAAAAGTCCTTAAATTACAAAATAAAATAATATGGGGTAAAAGTGTGTGCAATCAGGAGAATATACTTATTTTTTGAGAAGTTTTGGAGTTTAATTGCTATTTTAAATAAATAGAAACAACGAAGAGAAACTACATTACTAGTAGGGGCTTTATGTAAATAAAAATAAGTATGTTAATTAGTCTGCAATTTCACCAAAAAGTTACAACTTCATATTCAAATATTCTGACCAAACAGTAAATAACCAAACTCGTGACGCCTTGGTTGCAAATATTCCAAGGTTTGTTGGTTGAGCTGGCACAAGACTAAAATGCAAATAAATTCATGCAAATATTACAAAACTTATGACATTGCTGATGAAAGATTAAAGCCTAAAATTTAAATACAAAATCTGTGGGGTTAAGTTTGCAAAATACCCCACGAGGCACGGATCTAACGGTGCATGCACCTTCACTTGGACGCGTGGCGCTACAAGGGAGCCTGATACCCCTTCACCTGGACAGCAATGATTAGATTCCCCAACTGGATTTAACTGTTGATGGATTGCAAGATATGACAGCGGAAAGAACAGAGCAGATCCAACGGTGACGGAGAGCGGAGGATGAGCTGGGAAGAGGTCACGCATGCACGATCTTTCCCCGGCCAAATCTCATTCCTCCAATGCGCTATGAAGCTCCAAAATGGCTCAAGAGGTTCCTGGAAGGTTTCTCTATCTGAAGGAGTCGTCAAAGGGACGTGAGATGCACTGGAGATCCTCCACGATATCGGGGAAGAGGAGGGTTCCCAGGTACCTGCGGTAAAGTCAAAATTCCCCTCCAGAAATTGTTTTTCCCAGGAACCTGCAAAAAGGGTTAAGAGGGTCGAAGGCAAAGTTCCTCGACCCTCCGCATGTCGAGATGAGGCGTAGGTGGAGTGGGTGGAGGCGCCTCTAGTGTAGGCGGCGGAAGGAGCGTCGGGGGCTTGATTCAAATAGAATCGAGAGGATCTGGAGGTGGACGGAGGTAGAGAAGGCGAGGTGAGATGGTAGGCAAGTCGGTCAACGATCGGATACGCGGTGGTGGAGTTTGCTGGAGCACAACTCTGGCGAACTTCGAAAGAGGGTATTACGGCTGAAGGGCACGATCAAAACACAAAACAAGGGCTGGGATTAAAACTTGGAAAGAAAAATGAGTAGGAGCAAAAGGTACCTCAAATGGCGTAGAGCCATGAAGCAAGACCTCGACGCCGGTATCTGGTGGAGGTAGTGGAGACCATCTGAGACACTCTCCTTCGATTGGCTAAATCGCTCAATGAGGACCCGATCGCCATCCTCGAGCTGTGGGACGCGAAAAGGGAGAGAAAGAGGGCCAAAGAGGTTCAAAATCGAGAAGAGGGCGAAAGAAGGTTTTTGTACTTCGTGATATAATGGCGAGAAAATCAACAAACACCGGGCGTGTCAGTGATCCATAGCCCAAGGAGATGAGCGGGCATAAATCATAAATGCATGAGGTTAAAAAGTCAAGAAGAGGTCGAAGCGATTTGGTGAAAGGAGAGGGCTACAAAAATCGACGAATGTGGCGAGAAACGAGGTCGTCAGATGATGCCGAATCGAGTTAGAGAGTTCACTGGGTTCAACTCTTCAAGCAACTTCGTTGGTCCACGTGGACTAAGCAAGAAAAACCCCCCTAGAAAATAATTAAAAATAGATATTAAATAATAAATGATTTTATTAATTTTAGGTAATAAAACAAAAATTATTTATTATTTTATAAAGTATTTTATTATGATTTTTATTTATTTTTTAGGGCTTGTTAATTGCAAGTTACTTTTAGAGCTTAAATTCTATCTATATTCATATATGTTTTTAAATGTTTTATTTTTATTTTGCATTTTTGATTTCATTAATTTATTTATTATTTTATATAATTATAACTTATTTCTATATACTTAAATATATTTTTATTCTATTTTTCTGATATATTATATACACTTAAGTAAATAGATGTATTAATTATATTGGTATAGATTTAGGTATTTCATCTGTGTATTTTATATTCATATTTTATTTTAATGTTTTTCTTATTTTTTAGTATAGTTTTAATATTTACACATATTATAAATAATATTTACACAATTATAAAAATATAAAATTATAAAAATAATAAAAATAATAAAAATAAGTATTTTAATCGGGTATACTATACAGTAGGGGTCCAAAACCTAACTTTCACACCATAATTCCAAACTATATGAAACCACTTTAATTAAAGAGATTATTAAAAGTTATGTACAATTAAAGGTGATTTTGATATATTTTGAGTTTTTATTTGGAATATATGGGTTTGGGAAGTTGGGATTTTGGAATCTTATTTAGACTGTATCTTTTATTATGTATATTATTTTTGGATGAAATCAATTTTGTATTTTTCTAAATTTTATTATCTACAACTTTCATGTTCAAAGTTTCTTTATTTGAAGTATAAAAGTTGAAATAAAAATAGGTCTTAAAAATGCAGAATAAATGAATAAATAAAAGGGAATTTTTTGTATTCTTGGCCCTTATCTCCCCCTACTTTATTCCTTGTCGACTAGTCATCGAGATGCCTAGGTCTGGGGTTTAGGATCATAAAATATCTTTGATATTTTATTCTTTTCTTTTCTTTATTCTATTATTTTGGCATTAAAAACAGTATTTTATACACTATTTGTTCACAAATGATGAGTACTAATTTATGTAAATTAAGGGTATTTACACACAATTACTAGGGTTTTAAGGCCAAAATGATAGAATAAAGGTGATGAAATGGAGATTCATCAGTGATATCTCTCTCATATGGTATCTAAATAAATCCTACTCACTTTTGAACTAATGCATATTCATTTATCTTCAAAATAAGATGAAGTTCGGAAGAATCGGAGCTCAGCTGTGAAAAATCAGTTTTAAGCCACTTTTGCACATTGTGTATTTTATATTTTACCTGATATTGACCCATCATTTCATATGCATATTTCCCTCATTTTAATTATTTTCTTTTTCATTTCTTTAATTTATTCATCATTTAATAAAATACATAAAAATCAACATCTAAAGAAATCAGAAAATCAATAAAAAAGACCAATTCTCACTTGAGCTTTCTAACTTGATCCATCTGTACACATTCCACATCCGTAATTTATTTTGACATTAAATCAACCCATAAAATTCAAAAAATATCATTCGAATCCATTGCATTATTTCATGCCATGTTTGATTTTTAAATGCATTTATTTGTCATTAAAAAATCAAATAAAATTTGTAAAGCTAAAAAATACGTATTTTATATACATAAAATACCAACCAAAAATCATATCTTGAATTCTGCATTTCATTTACATTCAAGTTCTCCATAAACATTATAGAGCGCATCTAGTCCATATTTTCCATTTTGATCATTTTTTCATTCGGGTTTATCTTCCATTTATTCCTTATTTATTTGTGCATTTTTTTCATCTTGGTCAAATTACGCCATGTGGCACGCATCTATTGGATCCACCTGGCTCCTAATCATCTCCCCCACCTTCTCTCTCTTCGCGTGTTGTGTGCGTGATGTCAGGCCCAATCCTCCTCATGTGCCCTGCATGTGAGTGTCTTCTCCTCCCTTTTTCGCCTTACGTCGTCGCACACCCACCTACTCGCCTCTGTCGTCGCTTCTCCGACCCATCCATCTCCCAAAATGACCGATCAACCACTGCTCAGACCCAACCACCTCTATCCCTAAATCTTCAGCCACCCACCACCTTATCTTGGAACCCAAAACGATCGATAACCTAACTGCCAGAACCCCTTCCTCATTCTATCCCCTTATCTCCAGCCGCCATAGCTTTATTCCGTCTTTTCCTCTCCTATTTAAGCGCCATCATTGACGACCTTCAGAGGCATTCGTTGAATTCTGACTCCATTGATAGTAGAGAGAGAAAGAGAGATTCATGGTCGGTCATGGTGACAGCACGAACCTCATTCGACGAGTCGATTCTTTTTATCATCCCCAAACAAACGTCATGGTTGAACTATTAAACAAAGAAATCAAGACAACTCTGTAGAAGCTTGTGAAGCCGGATAGAAAGAATTGGTCTCAACTCTTGGACTCAGTCCTTTGGGCATACAGAACCGCTTACAAGTCTCCCTTGGGTAGGTCACCCTAATGTCTTGTATACGGAAAACCTTGCCATCTACCCGTGGAGTTAATTCATAGATCATTGTGGGCAGTCAACATTTGCAATTTGGACTCACAAAAAGGTGATTATAAAAGGAAAGAGGATATGAACAGGCTCTTGGAATTCTGAGACTATGCATATAATAACACATTCATGTACAAGGAGAAGGTTAAACGTTGGCATGATCGGCACATCAGACGAATGACCTTCGAGACTGGACAGAAAGTGTATCTATTCGACGCAAAGTTGAAGATATTCACAGAAAAATTAAAGAGTAAATGGATAGGGTCATTCAAAGTACAAGAAGTGTGTGACAACGGAAGCATTATTATATCCGAATTGTCTTCTGATGCACAATCATTTGTCGTCAACGGTCATTTACTGAAGTCCTATCTCGAGCATGACACTTTCCTGACCATTGTCGATTCTGTCCAAGTAATATGCATTTAAGGAGCATCCACAACCTTAGAAGCATCGCAATATTCAGATAATGTTACTAAAAAACTCTTCCTTCAAGTTTTCGAATTTTCTTCTTATCTTTCTTTCTTCTTTTCTGCAAAATCGCTATCTTCTGCTTTGTTTTCCCCGTTCATTGCTTATATACTTAGGATATGCTTCATCCTAAGTATAGGGCAGATGAGTGTTGTAACTTGTCCATTCTTTATCTCAACACATGTCTCCTCTCTTGTTGATACACAGGTCTATACTTAGGGAATCTTACCCTAAGTATAGGGGGAGATAGGACGACTTGTTGAGTTGTTCATTCCCACCCTCGACCCTCCCTACATATAGAGACAGTCTGGTATACTTATGATTATTTGATCCTAAGTATAGGGGGACGGTCGACTTCTTATTCTTTCATTCATTATTCTTTACTAGGCATAGTATAGACTCTTATACACCTAGTACAAGTTATGTCTTCCCTCCTCTCTTCAATCTATGAGGGCATTGCTCAAACTAAGTATAGGGGGTTGTATATAAGTTGTATATACTTTAGCCATAACTCGTATTTTTGTTTTTTAATAAATATGGATAAATCACTATTTATATGCAAACATATACAATTCATTAAGTCAATTAATAAAAAGAAGCATATTATTCCTCACATTGTTTTTGTATATACTGATTAATAAATAAGGTAAAATTATTTTTACAAAATGTTTGAATAATAGTTTAAAAATCTATTTGAAAAATCTTCTGAAAATGATTTGAAAAAAATAATTTGTAAAATGTTTTCAACCTTCGTAAAAATATTTGGTTTGTAAAAATTTCTTTTCTTTATGTGAAATAAAAATGTTTTGAAACCTATTTGCAAATGGCTTAGGAAATGGTGGCAAAAATATTAGAAAATGTATATATATATACTATTCGAAATACCTTTGCAAAATGATTTTCAAATGCTTGTAATTGTTTGTAAAAGTTATTTGCAAAAATTATTTTGGACTATAGTTATCAAAAAATTTTATAAAACCATGTTCAAATAAGTTTGAGGAATATATACATCCTTCAAATAAATTCTTTACAAATTTATATAAAGTACCTATAAAAATAAATCACATTCGATCTTTAATTCCTCCAACCTCAATTCTTATAAATAAAAAAGAGGCATGTCCATGTAAATATGTGTGCATACTTCCTTTTTGTGCCAAAGCCTTTTTATTTTGAAAAATCCTTAAAATTTTGCAAAATAAAAAAATTCCAAAAACATTTGCAAGAATTTTCTTAAAAAAGTTGCATAAGAATTTGCAAAACTTTTCAAAAATCCTTAAAAAGTTCAAATTAGAAAATGGCACCACAAAAAGATTTTCTTGCATTGTACATAGTATTCTCATTTTTTAAAATAATATAGATAATTGAACAAGTCAAAATAAAGTCCGGAGATTGGAGCTTGGAATAGATCTTAATACACCTAATTTCATAGGAATCCATTGAGGACTTGAAGTGGAGATGTTTTAGGTCAGACTTAATTCTTTAGGTTCCATAAGACTATGTTCATGAGTCAATTCAATGTGCTTAAATAGAATCTTTCATATCATTTGTACGACTCTTGAGATAGTGACTTGATTGGAAACCTCGCACCTAGCACTTAGCTCAACTCGGATGGACTGTTGAAAAATCTTGGAGTCTAAGTCGGGACAATGCAAGGTCGCTTCGTCAAGGGTGGCTCAGGAACCATTCTTAGGATAGCTGACATCAATACTCTAACCCACTTCTTTTGGTAACAATGATATCTAAAGACTGGAGATAGATTGAGATAATGCTTCGGATGAGGAATGGTCTACCGGCGTAACTTTTCCAAGACCCCAACAAATTTAAGAGGAACAAAAGATGCTATATCCATCGGGGTATAAACAAGGATGCAGAAGCTGCACAAAGAGAAAGAAATTATCCAAAAAAGCCTATACCAAAAATTCCATCAAAAAATTGAGCTTGAGAAAAAGCTTGCTTCTTGATGAAGAATCAGTTACACTAATCGAAATGAAGACTATATTGGCCCATTCACACTTCTTTTCCCGTTCTTCTGACAACTTCTCGCATTCGATTGTGAAGACCGAGAGTACATGACCTTAGAAGGGAATATGTGTCTTCATGAGGACGAGTTACCAGAAGAGCATACGCCTTGATGGTTCAATGGTTGTGTATGAGAAGAGATGAACAAATCCACACACATGGTTCTATCATTTCAAGGTAGCAAGAGTATGCGACTAGGAGAATGGTTCCGACCTAGTTGTGAATTGGACTGGATGATAGGAGCATGGAATCTGAGGGTTGTTATGTCACCCTTCCATGCTTCAGTATGGTTCCGAACACAATATTTATCCATAGGCCTTCCAAACTATGACTTTATTAAAGACTAGTTTAAAAGTCGATAATTATTCCATATTAGTTCTTTCTCTTCTCTTTATTTCTCATTTTCCACATTTATTGCATAAGTGATTGCTAGGGACTAGCAAAGGCAAGTATGGGGGGTGATGAATCTCCATTTCACCACTTGTATTCTATCATTTTGACCTTAAAAACCCTACCTAATGCATGTAAATAACATTATTTTACACATATTAACATTCATTATTTATTCCAATTATTGTATATAAAATACTATTTTTAATGCCAAAATTATATAATAAAGAAAAGAATAGAAAAAGAATAAAATACCAAAGTTATTTTATGACCTTAAACCCCGAAACCAAGTCAAGAATTGATTTGGTCCACATGGAATAAAGCAGAGGGAGGTAAGGGCCAAATACACAATAAAAACCATATTCTTTTATCCCTCAATAAAGCATTTTTAGGACTATTTTATTCTTTATTATTTGTTCACCAAATCAATAAACTTTGTACATGAAAGTTGTAGATAATAATATATAGAAAAATACAAAATTGAGTCTGTACAAAAATAAGATATAATGTACTTTTTATACTCAAAATAAAAATCCAAAATCCCAACTTCTCATACCCATATCTCTCAAAAAACTCAAGATATATCAAAATCACCTTTAATTGTATATACCTTTTCATAAGCTATTTAATTAAGGTGGTTTCATTTTTTTAAGTTAAGGTGTGAAAGTTAGATTTTGGACCCCTATTGTACCATATACCTGAATAAAATATTCATTTTATGTATTTTTTTATTTCATAATTTAATATTTTTATAATTTTGTAAATATTATGTAGAGTATATGTACTTATTTAGAATAGAATAAAAACAACATGAAAATAAATAATGTACATAAATACATAGATAAAATACCTATATTTATGCATATATATTATACATATCTACTTAATTAAGTATACAAAATACACCATAAAATTATTATAGAAAAATATGTGTGTACACAAAAGTACGCTATAAATAAAAAAAGAGAACAAAATAATAAAATCAATAATACAAAATAAAAATAAAATGAGCAAAACATAGGTCAATATACCCATAAAAACACTTACAAAAAATAATTTGTAATAAATTGACTCAAAAAAATAAAAATCGTATTAAAATACCACATAAAATAATAATTTTTTTTTACCCAAAATAAATAATTAATTCCTTTACTATTTTTAATTTGATTATTTCTGAATAAAACCCTTTTTTGTCGTGATCTGATCCTATGTGGACCAATCACGTTCTAGGGAACGTTGACCCTTGGTCAACTCCCCATCTTTCAGGTCTACTCCTGTCAGAGCCTCGAGTCCGTTTCTTCTCAATTTTTTCCAGGTCGTCGCGATGCTCGAATCGCCTCAAGCTCTTCGGTGGACCTGATCGCATCTTGATCGAGCCTCGCGCCCAATCATCAGATCCGTAAGATTTGCCTCGACCCTCTCAAGGTTCCCTCTCAAAGATCATCGAAACTCTTATTTATAAATATACCTTCTTGGTCTTTCGTCGAAGCTGGATCTCCCTTCAAGCTTCGCCCAGTGTTCTTGTGTATGCTTCGAGGTCCAGGTGACAGCTGAGAACCACCCCGTGCTTGGAGATGGCGTGGCGAGGAAGAGGCAGCGATCCACAGTGGTTCTCTGGCCACCCTGCTCCCTGCCCACCAGCAGGTATAAGAGTTGTGTCCCTTTTCATTTCAAGGTAGATCTTAATTCTGCATTTCCATTTCCTTGACATTGGGCCAAATACATCCTTAAGAGACTAATAATGGGTTTGGATTCAACCTATAGCTTATGAGAAGTCTTTTGTAGACTTGTGTGGAATTTTATTTAGAACATGTGGCACAATCTCTACCCATACCATGTTGTACTTTATTTATCATTGATCTTACTATGTCCATTTCGATTTTTTTGCATCTATTTGCAATTTCGTTGAGTTGAGGAGTTCCTGGAGAACCGAGTATTGTTTGAATGTTACTTGGATCTTTAAATCTCTTTTACCAATAAAACAAATATTCCATTCTGCTTGTCATTATTGATATCATATATTTCTAGAAACCTCTACTGGATCTTTGCCCAATATATATGGCCACTAATATGCATGTGACATGACAAGGGAATGTGGTCCACATCTTCTATCATGCGTTCTTGGGCTGATGAATATGTCATGTAGGCAATGTAGCATAAGCTTCCTTGAGTAGCATACAAGATTTCACTACATGCAAATTTCCCATTGAACTAGAACTTGAGAACACCCGAGAGATGAAGAATCATCACCTTCTCAAAGCAATCCAGACATGCACGATAAGCTCTAATTAATCTATGCTTAAAATAGTGCCAATGCCTTGGAGTTGCATCAAAAGTAAGAACGCAAACATCCGAAGACGATCAACCTGGATCACACAATCTTATAAAAAGCATAGCAAATGATCAATAACTTAACTATTGATTCCTTAATAAAGTAGGGACCATAAGTCTCAACTAACGCTTTGCTTGATGTGGGAAACCACAACTTGCAATGAAGGTGCGTGAAAAATCCAAGTCAAATAAGGCGTGTAAATATTTACCATGAATGGACACCATACTTCGCATAATGGGTCTACATGCATATGCATGATCATGTGCTATTGCGGTAAGTTACCTCTTTCGATGTTGTGCCCCAGATTTGGATGTATCATAGACCACTTGTTGGTTCCTCTATAACCCTTAACTCCTTGTGTCATGACCTTAGCGACCGATTATTAGAAGATTTTCTACCTTGATATCCTCCATGTTGGGTGATACTAGTAGATCGAACCCTCTGTGGGCATTAGACCTTGAAGTGATCTGACTATTCGTAGTCAAAAGATGTATGTGAGCTAAATGTTGACATTCTAGAAAGTGTGTTGCCTCCTCAGAGGAACTACAAGTGTACACGGGGTTGCAAAAAAGGCCTATTAAGGTTCACCTCATGGAATGTGGAGGGGTTGAATACCATTATTGTTGTTGACGCAAACACCAACTGATCCGATACGAAGAGGTCCGCCCTAAAGAGGGTCACTCAATAGCTTTTTGGGAGATCACAGAGATCTAAGACCCAAGATAGAGATCTAACACTAAAGCCAAAGATTTAAGAATCAAGAAGAGGTCTAAAAACTCAAGACTGAGGAACATAAGTTAAGGGTCTCGGGTATAAAACTTGCACAAGTATATGTCAAGGGATTGTGGCATCTCATTGATAGGTGCTCCTAGCGACAAGGTCCATGTCAACCTTGGGACCGTGTTAGACAAAGAGCCCAAATCATAACCACACATCCTGATGTCTCTTTCTCTGTACCATTCTAGCCCTCCCCACCCCCCTCAATGGAACTGCCATAGACCCCATCAGTACACACCGCATGACTTCCAAAGAGGTTCCAAGCCTCCAAGGAGCTCCCACACTTGAAGAACATGTGATCTACATCCTCCACCTCCCTCGGAGACCGAGAGCACGCACGTGATGTAAAGGTATAATGACACCGGTCCAAGCACCCTGAGGACCTTTTTTAAAAAACAAGAGGGAGAAACACGCTCATGTGCCATGCTTTTACTTTTTAAAATAAGAGGCCCTACTCAACATCCCTAAAATAGGCTGCTAACCAGAAGGGACAATGCATTGACCATGCTCCCAAAGATCTCCCTATTGGCCTTCTCTTACATCCATGACCATCCCATGAGACACACTCAGACAAGTCAAAATCATGAAAAATCTGGAATCACATGAGTTAATGGAAACCACCTTTCAACATCTTTCTCTAGGATCCTCTCCCACTATACGACGACTATATATGGAGTAGAGAACTTCCATTTGAAAGGACAACCAGTCAACAATAACAAAGTTCTAACAGGCTTTTGAACAACTTCCATTTGAGCGGACAACCAGTCAACAATAACAAAGTTCTAACAGGCTTTCTTGCAACTAAGACTTTGACCTTTGATACAGAAGGATTTTGGGTGTCTGAATCACATGTTAATGGACATTACCTCCCCATGACAAACATGTTTGGGATAGAACCCATAGAAGGCTCCTCTTATGCATTCATGTGTAAGTCTGGAGTGACTTGATCCCTATTTTTCTCCTCACCACTTAAAAGGTCCAGAACCCACGACCACAATCAATTTTCTGATCGCATTGCCGAGAAATACCTTGTCCCAATGCTTAGTTATAAGAGGTTGATATTGAAATGGACAGAGAAAAGGGAAAGAATATAAAAAATAAGATCTTGCTAGCATCAAAATCCTTAGATCCCAGCATAAAATTTTGACAATACTGCTGAGTACTTTAGTCCTCCGTCCTAACCATAGGCAAAATTCTGTCACAAGAGAATGAAGCAAAAAAATGGGTGAGGAAGAAGAAAAGGGAAAATAATTCAAAGTAAGATGTTTGTATTGAAACGAAAAAGAAAATAATATAAAGCAAAGATCTTGTATTCCTGTTAGCATTGCTAGTACAAATGGAAAAATCAGTGTGCAGATATGCAGGTGAAAGAAGAGGAAATGAATTTTCGTTGTATTTTTTATATATCTTTGATTATGTACCCTTCCCATCCCAATCCAACTTGATTTTAATGTAACAAAGATGCATTACTAATTTTAACCATAATTTCTTCCATTTCTCACACAACCTATTAGTTTTGGAAGGCCCATCAATGCCCTTCACTGTCATATATCATCTCTCATAGAAGGTATGTTCACTTCTTAAACCTTTATGTTGTACATGATATCATGCAGGATAGCAGATTTGGGTGGCTCGGCAAACTCTCAGATTTATTTTACAATACAAGATCTATAAATATAAACAAACACAAGCATCTACCAATAGACGACGCTTAGAAGATCTGCAGAGAGCAATTTCACACCCGAGATTGAAAATCTACTTGCTGAGGCCGCATTGATACATTAACATCAGCCATAATATCTGATGTATACTCATAGCCCAAGAAAAGGACATTGCTTTCGAGCATGTTCAGGAATCAACTTCGCCAACATCTCCACGGAGATCCCCTTCAACTCTAATAATCATTAACACGGTGACAAAATGTGAACATTGAGTTTTGAAAACTTTGAACATATTGTGAGAAAATATCTGAATGCGCAGGCAGAGAAAATGTTAATAAACATACCGTGAGCCTTGAAGTTGAACAATGGAGGCAGAGGTCGTCCATTTGGTAGACGTGTGTTAGAATCTCGAAGTTCATCAAAGAATGGATGAAGTAATGTTTCAAGCTTCATGGAAAAGAAACATTGTTTGTACCATGTTCGTTTCTTTTAGTTAATTGTAGTGTAAATGTTCAAATATGTAATGATAGACTTACTGCACTGCACCGAAGATATGGAGAATACTGAAGCAGCCTCGAGACCAAATCTACAGCTTCAGGTGGCATTCGTTTCTGGAAAACCTGATTAGAAATGCACGAGTATAATAGTTTCCAAATAAGAGATTTCAGATAAAGATATCCAAAAAATTCACAGATAGTATGACTATTTACCATAAATTCAAATATCTATAAAGATACCTAGGGTATTCCTATGAATGAATATCGATAAGGTCCTTCATTTTTATGACATTAATCACTTGGAGTTATAACCAACCAGATGCAAAATTGTTGATTAAGCTCGAAATATACAGATGAGTAGATCCAGAATAAAGAGAGTGCATCAGTTTCCTTGCAAAGTCAACTATATTGAATTGAATATGAAGATTTAGGACAATTCTGTTAATTACTTGAAATTGTCAGTATCCAGCAGTCCAATACCTTGTGCCATGGATGAGCTTTAATTTGTGGAAATTTAAACTCTGTGTAATTAGGATTCATGCATTTGATCTCTTCTCGTGTAGGTGTCCCTAAAACCTGGTCGACAAGCACAAAGAAATAACTTGACATGAG
The DNA here is from genome assembly GCA_037367405.1 of Ottelia alismoides. Lineage (NCBI taxonomy): Eukaryota > Viridiplantae > Streptophyta > Magnoliopsida > Alismatales > Hydrocharitaceae > Ottelia > Ottelia alismoides. The sequence goes on along the minus strand of JAZKJV010008852.1, from coordinate 21,021 downwards.
AAGGAAAACTGGGGAAGCCATCAGTATTTGATGATCACTCCAATCACCTTAATAATTTCAACAAGTTGGTCAACTCCGCTTTCTCCAGGAAAAAGAGGCTGTTGACAAGGCCAAATATCAGGTTTACTACAGGTTCAGTACAGTCGTCCGAAAAACTTAGATGCCTTGAATAGCTGCTTTTGCTTTATAAAAATGTATGTTGGATGAAAAACTTACATGCCCAATAAGAAGCTCAGCCAGTACACAGCCAGCAGACCAGATGTCAATAGCTGTACTGTATTCGGTGGCACCAAATATGAGCTCTGGAGCTCTATAATACCTGGAACATATATAAGAAATGTTTGGCTCCCCTTTCACCTGTAAGAAAGTAAAAATCAGCCCACTTCCTGCGACCAGTAACATGATTAAATGAGCAAAGAAGTACCAAAACTTTTGCACTTCCGAAGTCGCACAATTTCAGTTGATGAGTATGAGGGTTTACCTGAAAAGGGAAAGGAGTTAACATTATAAAATGATGGAATATTTCAAAGCATAGATGATAAAATAGAATAAAAAATAGTAAAAGAATAGATAAAAAAAACGTCTTTATTGATTAGCTTGATGCGATTACACAAGTAAAAGTAGTCCTAGAGAAGATGACATTAACATTATCTTGAGTCAAACCAAGGTAAATTATCAACTAATAACTCCATATGAATTCTTAAAACTCTATGACATCACAAATATGCTCTCATACATTAAATGTCTGCAACTTCAGGTCAAATATATTCTATATCATAGACTCAGATGAACACAAAGACAATGCGAAGAACCTATATCTATGTAACAAATCTTAGCATGTTTCAGTCCTAAACCATGGTTTAGAAAAGGCCCACGTACTTAATCAAATGCGTGCCAGAAATGAGACATCATGCACCTGCCAATCTACCCTTTTTCCCATAGAAAAATAATGTTGTGCATAATGCTCAATATAGAACCACCCCAAAATCAAGCCCTCCCACACATGGAAAGGTCAACTCCCAACCTGTCATGATGTTCTACAAGACTACAAGTAACTTCTCATGCTTTTGAACTGAGAAATCAAAGATCTTTTCACTTGCATGTAATTCCTTTTTTTATCTTCTATTCAAGCTACACCAACATTTTCTTTTCGAAAAGTCACACCAATTCCTCCATTCAAAAAAATGGATACCGAGAATTTAAAAAAGACTTCCTTTGAAATTCAACTTGTAGCAATCTGTCTTAGAAAGTAAGAGGTAAATGTTCTTTACTCATCATTGAATGAGCCATGTCTATGATGGCCTTGTTGTGTCTTTCAGCAAGAGTACCATTTAGTTGGTGAGTTCCAGAAGGAGTGAGATTGGATACAATTCCTCTCTCTTTGAGGAATTCCTTAAATTCTTCTGAGAGGTACTTGCAACTCCTCTCTTTATCTTCTCCTCCTTTGTTGGAATGTCCTCAAAACCTCTGATTGCTCAAAAGATCTTAATCGACTGACCTTCATCAATCATCGATATTTGTAAAGTCCCTATACCATCTTCCTAAAAAATCAGCACCAGTGTGAGCATAAGTGTGCAATAAGTGGGAATATAGGCCTCCTTTGCCATTGAAGTTCCGTTGTATATACTCCATTCCATCCCATTTAGTCAGAAACACCTCTATTTCATGGTCCCCCTCCACTGCTCAAGCTTCTTGTTCCCTCCACTTCATGCCTCATCCACAAGAATAACGATACCTCCTCTTAGACATGTCAAAGATAATTCTTGATACAGACCTATAAATTGTAATAATATTAAAAATTCTGTGATACATGTTCTTTGAGACCAAAAAGTGGGAACACATCATGGTGTCCGCCTCAGATATATTAATGGAAGAGTAGTAGAGACAAGAAGAGTTACAAAAGCCAAATCTCAAGGATAGTCTTTAAGTGAAAGATTACATTTTCAATATAGAACCACAGAAGGTATTGTTTGATCATACATTCTAGTAAACTCAAAGATGAACCACCTTTTTCTTGGGGTCGTACATTCTCTGCAATAATGAATTGATCGGTTTCATTTGTTCTATCTCTTTCAAACTTTTTGACTCAATGATTCACAGTTCGGAAGAAAATCGTAAGTGATTTTAAAGAGTTTTGTAGCTTGTCGCCTGAGGTTTATGTATAGCTCAGCTATGTTGTGACATCCCCACTGATGCTCACATTTTGATGAAGAGACTAACCCAGGTATAAATGATGAAAGGTACCAAAATAACGAAAAACAACATAGTGTTTCTTTCTACAATATCCATCCTTTTAAAGGAATGTAAAACATCAGAGTTGCTAATATAAAGAATGAAAGGTACCAAAAGATTTTGGGGCTTAATATCCCTGTGGCAAACTCCAATATTGCTATGGGTGTAGGCCAATGCCCTAAAAATCTGCAAAATATTTCATAAAAATAGTTGGAAAAATCTCTTAATACAATGAAATCAAACTATAAATCACAATGTCCCAAGAAGTGATAATTCTAAGCTATGAAGTGACACAATTTAATGATCTATGGATACCCCGAGGACAGACTAAAGCAAATAAAATTTAACGATGACTTGAAGAAGCAATGCATGTGAAACATCATGCCATACCTGATAGGCATAAAGCTTCACGTATATCAGCGGCATGTGCTGGCTCATCTTGTCGTAGTGTTTAATGACACGGTGTAGGGTCTCAGGGACATATTCAAGTACCAAATTCAGATATAAATCATCCTTTTCAGTTGTTGAAAAGAAGCAATGCTTCAAACAAACAACATTTGGATGATCAAGAAGACGCATTGTCTGAAGTTCACGGTTCTTGTACCTCCTATCCTGAAGAACTTTCTTGATGGCAACCATCTCGCCAGTCTCAAGGCTCTTTGCCTGAATCAAAAGTTGAACAAAAATTTAGCACCACCATTCTACGCAGTACACTAAAGTCGCAAAAGACCAAGATTTTAATGACAATATCTTATTGGTGCTTATCGATGGCAAAAAAGTACCACAGGCATAAAAAACTTTCATGTTAAATTTGTACAATACCTGAAAAACTATCCCAAATGATCCATGCCCTACAACACGTTCTGCCATATAGCTAACAGTCTGTCATCAGATTTACCAAATTCAGACATGATCGAGAACATAAATAGAAAGTAATTATTGGCAACACAAAGGAATTAGTAATGCAGCTTCAAAGTGATATAAAAACATGCTTCTTGAAGGGGCCAGTTCCAATAATCTGTAGAATCAGTATGAAGGCAGCTTCGTGATTCAGCTACCTGCTTTGGTTGGCCGTTTCTACCACCAATAGTTGTTACAATTATGTGGCCAGCTTCAGTTCCATTGCCATCAATAATCGTTTCCATTTCCTGAACAAATATCATAAAAATCATCATCCTTTAAGATATATATATGACCCGTAATTTGAAGATAGTAACTCCAATGAAAAAGACCTTATCATCTCTGATTTTCATATCATTCATTTCCTGTGGCAATTTATCAACAGCATTACCGTTGCCTGTAAAGTTCTTTAACCCAGAAGCAGGCACATTGCTAATGGATTCCATGAAGGTTCCAGTCAATATAAATCTTACACAATGCAATTACCTTCTGTCACACCATTAGATCATCAACCTACTGAACTGCAAAATGTGTTGGGAAAAGATTGCATGTTATTGACCTTCTAAAAAAAGCAGGACAAAAGATCTTGATATATACCTTCACATCACAACTTATATCTTTAATAAGCATAGATCTAGAAATTAAGTTTATATGATATCTAACAAAGACAATCATGCTAGTGAAGTGGTGGCAAAGGAATAAAAAACAAATGAAAAATCATTTGACGTTTATGATGGAAATATCCTCAGCAAATGGGAGCTAGGAGCCTACACCCAGGTTCCCGGGGATGTAGGTAACTACCTACACCCGACCTTTTTTTCATTATTTGTGGGGTTTTTTGAAGGAAACCTTAGGGAGATTTGCGTAATATATTGAGGGGAATGTGTTTCAAGTTTCATGCAAAACAAACATTCCTAACACATTCATCTAGAATGTGTCAATTTCAGCAATTCTGAAACCGTTAGAATTTGTTAATCTTGATGGAGAGGATAGAAGTTCCGAATTAAGTTGAATTTGGAATGACACTATGGTGATATATGGTGATCTAATTCCCCAAAGGTTTTATTTCAAAAAAATAAAAAATAATGAAAAAAAAAGAGCCGGTGTAGGTAATTACATACACCCCCGGGTGTAGGCTCCCTTTTCCCTTAGCAAATTCATATTGTTAACTATATTATGGAATTTGTAATTTGGAAAAAGTCGATTTCACAGAAAAGCATTTATAAAACTTTACAAAAGCCTCTCTACCTATATACACAGAGAGATTTCATGTAGCATGCACCCTTGGTAAAAATGATTTTCTTTAAAAATGGAATGAAGGATTACTTCAAAAGTTTCCTCTGAATAAATACATCAACCATGGAAGTCAGTTGTGCCACCTCTGAAATGCCAATGGTTAGGCTGCCCATTCTGCCACCCCTTGGGGATTGCAAAATGTAATTACAGAAATCATGATACTCTGGTGCACTATCTAAAATTTTGGTAAGCATGCAGCCAATATAATGTAGCCGCAAAATTAGAGAAGATACATGTATCCTAGACATGGAATGATGATCTTGCTTTTTCTTGCTTTTCAATTTTTATTGCAAACTGAATTAGTTTAAACACATGCCCCTAAGAATTTTCTGAAAGAACATACGCCCCTATGACACCTAGAAATTGCAGTTGTACCCCTGTCAAACTCAAATTAATCACACAACTACCAAATTACCTTGTTCTGCTTGCAAAAATTGAACTTTACTAACCATTAAGTAATCTTAGCCAGACTAGTCCTTTTTTACCTATTTTGAAGCAAATCCAGCTTAGATCCAACCAATATAAAAATCCTATCAATCAAAAAGTGTTGCGAACTACCAATAATTAATCTTAGCCAGAGTTCTATTTCACTTGTCTTAAATTCCACCGCCCACTGCTATGTCCCCAACTACATTTCATTAATACCCAGAAAACTAAAGACCACGCAATTTTTCTGGGGTGGGATTTGGCTTGTGTGTCTGTGTTTTTGGGTGGGGGGCAAGGGATGGGGTTGAGGGTTTGATAGGCTCAGTGGTAGCAAAGAGATAAGCCATTGGGAACAAGTAAAGAAACATCAATTATAATTTGGAGGAAAACAGCGACACAAATACCGGATGGGGCAGCATGGGCAATTAGGGTAGGGGCTGGGCCATCGTGGATGCTCATGGGGTCGAAGCACGAGGGCGGCAGCGTGGAGAAGCCATGAGGCGGGGATCCCCCATACGGTTCTCCTGCTGCCACGAGGAGGGGCGAGTGAGGGCCACCAGTTCGAAGGAGCGAGCGAGCGAGGGCCACCAACGCATGGGCGGTTGAGGCGATGTCGGGTGGGAGGTTGTCTCCCATCGTCGTCAGTGTCTGAGGAGAATGGAAAGATTCTACCGTTGTGGCTGACTCGATCACCTGGCAGCCTCTTGTCAGGACGGCACGCGCTGCTCCAGCTGCGACGCTTTCGACCACCAACGGAGCTCCTGCAACCATCAGCAGTGCTCGGGTAGAGGAGCTACTGGGGCTATCGGTGCTGGAGCGTGAAGAGCTTTGCTCCGGCCAGTTATGTCGTAACCTCAGTAAAGATGTTGGGGGTTGCCAATTCTGCTGGAGCCGTTGGGGTTGGGTTTGTTGCTGGCATTGGTGCTGGAGAACCGACGATGGACGGAAGGCAAGGTTATAAAAATCTTGGTCGGCCTAGGTCACTGACTAAGGATTAGTCGGTAGTCGAACGACTAATCGGATTTAGTTGGGCTTTAATCGACTTTGAATTTTTAATTATTTTTGCTGAAGGAAATGAATAACTTGATTTATGAGAGGCCCTAGGGTTCTCTTATATAGGAGAGGAACCTATTGAGCAAATTACAAGAAGAGTATAAAAGAAATAGAAAATGAGCCAAAACAATAATAATGATAATAAATATCTTAACACTCCCCCTCAAGCTAGAGAGTAGATATCGATTAGACTTAGCTTGGAACATCTCTGATAAGGCCCTCTGGCTAGAGCCTTAGTAAGAACATATGCTTTCCGGTCTCCAGAGTCAACATGCGTAGTGGCAATAAGACCCTTATGTATCATGTCACGAGTGTAGTGACAGTCCACCTCTATATGCTTCGTCCTCTCATTAAAGGCTGGATTGTTGGCAAAAAGAGAGCAGCCTGATTGTCACATTGGAGGTGCATGGGAAGAGGCACCTCTATAGTTGGGTTAGTACTGACATATTTTTTTCATCATTTCTGTGCTAGCATGCGTCATGGCCTTGTATTCTGACTCAACACTCGATCTGGCAACCACAGTTTGCTTCTTGCTTTTTCATGAAATCAGAGAATTCCCTATGAATACAACAACGCCCGATGTAGACTTTGTATCCTTTAGACACCCAACATAACCTGCATCTACACACGTGGTAACTGAAAGAGATGTGTCTCTACTGAAAAGAAGTCATGTACCAGGTGAAGTCTTCAGATATCTCAGAACCATATGTACTGCATCCATATGTGCATGTTTGGGTTGCTCCATAAACTGACACACTTTCCTCACGACAAAGGATATGTCGATCCTGATAATAGTCACATATAGTAGCTTGCCAACAAGCTCCCTGTACCTCCTCGTGTCAACCTCCTCAGTATCATCATCATAGAGCTTCATACTCAGGTCAATAGGAGTAGTGGCAGGTCTGCAATCTGCCATACCTATCTCTAAAAGAAGGTCTGTAACATATTTCTTTGGATCATCACAAGACCTCATTGGTTCTTGGCAAACTCCAGTCCAAGGAAGTAACGTAAATGTCCAAGGTCCTTGGTCACAAACTGCTAGCCTGGGAAGTCCTTGGCACCTTGAATGCCCCGCTCGTCATCTCCTATAACAATAATGTCATCAACATAAACAAGAATGACAATAGTACCTCTCTGGTTCCTCTGCAAACAAGGAGTGATCAGCAATCGATCGCGCAAATCCTTGTTGCTCTATCAAGCCCGAGAGCTTCCGGTACCATGCTCTTAGACTCTACTTAAGGTCATAGATAGCCTTATGAAGCTTGCACACCTTTTAACACTCCCCCTCAGCAACAAACTCAGGTGGTTTCTGCATGTAGACCTCCTCTTGTAGATCACCATGGAGGAAGGTATTCTTCATATCTAGCTCGTAAAGGGCCAATCTCGTGTCACAGCAACAGAAAGGAGAATACGCAGAGTAGAATGTCTGACAACTGGAAAGAAAGTATTCTGATAGTATACCCCATATGTTTGGGCGAACCCATGAGCCCCTTGTAGCAATCCACACTGCCATATGCACGGTGTTTCACAGTGAACAACCATTTGCATCCCACAATGGATGCACCACCTGGAGAAGAAACAAGACTCCACGTACCGCGTGACTGTAGCGCGATCATTTCCTCTTCCATGGCTAACCTTCACTGACTGTCCTGAAGAGCCTCCTGATATGACCTTAATAGTGCCATGGTATCTCCACGGCTGATAGTGCCACGGTAAATATCCTGAAATCCTCTGACAGCCTGCTCAAGGAAACATGTGCTGCAAGAGGATAAGTAACACACTTACATTGCGACTTACGAGGAGCAATCGGCACATCATGATCATCTGCCAAGTTCGTAACCTATGAGTTCCCCTCCTAAAAGGACACCTGCTCATCCTGTCTGGAATCCTGTTGCATAAATAACTCAGTAGTGCCATCAGTAGAAACTATGTGCTCATTACATACCTGAGGCGTGCTGGATAACGAGCAAGGATTGTAAACAGGGGGGACAGAGCGAGACTTGTGAGTAAAAATATGAGGCAAAAACTGTATCACAGTAGAAAGAGGAGCTACATGAGCAGGTATAGGTGGTGGAGGCGGAGGAGGACGTGGTGGACGAGGAGGAGGAGGTGGTATTATGACAGTAGGTGAAGGAGGCATATAGATCTCAACATCAGAGTCAGACGAAGCAAGTCTATCACCTGTAGGAGAAAAATACATGACAGACTCAAAGAAAGTGGCATCTGCACTAACAAAGTTCAACCTATGAAGATCAAAGCAGCAGTAGCCTTTCTGGGTACGAGAGTAGCCGACAACATGGAAGGACATATCGATATCGGTACCATGTCGATACCGATATATCGTCGATATATCGATGATATATCGACCCATATCGCCGACATCGGACCGAGATTGTGCATTTTTGGCATGTCTATACTCGATATCGACCATATTGGTGATATATCGGAGACCTGTCGATACCCGATATCGACCATATCGGCGATATATCGCTGACCTGTCGATACCGATATATCGTCGGTATATCGCGATATGGCCGTCCATGGCCGACAAAAATGCACTTGACAGCTTTGGGAGAGAGCTTGTCACGACCAGGAGAGACATCATGAACAAATGCAACAAACCAAAACACATGAGTAAGGGAGAAAAGATCCTTCGCGGGAAACGCGATCGAAAAAGGAATCTTCTCTCCCAACACAGACGAGAGCATGTGGTTAACCAGATAACAAGCAGTGAGGGCAGCATCACCCCAGTAAGCATGAGGAGAACGACTCTGTATCAGCAAGGTTCTGGTCACAACAAGTAAGTAACGGTGTTTGCACTCAGCAACACCGTTCTGTTGGGAAGTATAGGCACGCGAGGTCTGATTAAGAATTCCCAAAGATCTAAGGAACTCAGAAAGATGTAAAGTGCAGAACTCTAAAGTATTGTCAGAATGAAGGTATCTGACTTTGGCAAAAAAAATTCATTGTCTCATTAATAAAATATTTGATCACAGATCCGACTTATTCTTCAATAAAAAGACCTAGGACAGTCTAGAAAAGTCATCGACAACAACAAGATAAAAACGATGTCTATGGTGATCAGGAACACGACTCGGACCCCAAATGTCTAAATGTAGGAGCTCAAACAACTGAGAACCGCTCCAACCCTGACGGGATGGAAAGCCAGAACGATGATGCTTCCCAAGCTGCCATGCCTCACACTGAAAAGAGGAACTCGTAGGAACCTGAGGGAGAACATGACACAACTTCTGCAGAGGAAGGTGGCCAAAATGAAGATGCCACATATATGTAGAGACCGGTCCAGTAGGTATAGTAGAAGCACCAGCATGAGGAGGTTGGACCACTCTATATAGCCCATGTTGCTCACGGCCACATCCAATCACTCTACTCGTGAGTGAAATACAAGAGACGAGTGGTCAAAAATGGCACGACAATGCAGATCCTTAGTAATCTAACTAATGGATAGTAAATTTAATCTGGAAGTCAGGAGCATATAAAACATTCTGAAGATGCATGGATGGGTAAGTGATCACCATTAGCAATGACAATCCATACACCAGGTGGTATAGTCCTGTAGGACCTCAGTTGCACTATGTCTCCACACAAGTGGTGTGAAGCACCAGAGTTCATAATCTACTATGTCATGTCTACACCAATACTACCAGTAAAAGCATAGGTGATACCTGAGGAGCTCGAAATGGTTCTGGCTACGGTTGCAGTATTTGTAGTGATAGTGCTAGCGGTAAGTGTTATGATCTCTCGAATACGAAACAATATCATCCAGGCGAGGATCGACCTAGGAAGCAGGAGTAACTGAAGGCTTGATATGTTCTGCTACGCGACCCGAAACAGGATATCCATACTTCCGGTAGCATGTATCCTCAGCATGTCCCGGTCGATGACAAAAGGTGCAAGGACCACGTAGGCGCTCGCCATCACTGCCACGAGGGGTGCGTCCTCTAGACTGAACGACCCTCCTCGACCATGAGAAGCGACCATAGCAGAAGAGGGTGGAGGAGTGTTCGTAGAAGGCATGATAACCTGGCTAAGACGGCTATAGGCCTCCTCATGGGAGGCATAGTGGCCCCAGTGAGAAGTTGTGTGTGCACTGCATCGTACCATGTATCAAGGACAGCCATGAAAACCCCAACCATGGTGGAGTTCCTATAAGACTTCTGTTGCTCTAGAGATGTCGTAATGGGCATATAGCTATGAAGCTTCTCGAACATGTCACGGAGTGAAGAATAGTACACGTGCAGAGGACAACCATTCCGCTTCGCATTGTAGATATCAAATTGTAGCTGAATAATCTTGACCTCATTCTTCGCTTGAGCATAGGTGGAAGCCAAAGTGTCCCACATCGCCTTAGCAGTGGGCTGGTTCAGGATATCATTGGCTATCTCTGTGGTGAGGGTCCCACATAGCCAAAGACGCGCATACGCATCATCTTGCTTCCAAGAAGCATTCGCCTCAATCTTATCTGTTGGCTCTGGATCTGTCAGGATGTGCTCTTATTGTTGCACTGCATGATGGTGAGGAACTCCATGGATCACAACTCATAGGTGGTCCTATTCATCTTAGTGATGGAAGTCGGGCCCTTGAAGACTCCAGACGAGAAAATGTCACCCTTGTTCTCTGACATAATGAAAAAATGGTCAAAGACGAAACTCAACTAGGGAGCAGGCCGGTGTGAAGAAGTCTATATGAACATACAGATGGTTGGTTGTACGTGTAGACTCATACAACCATCCCCATCAATCGTAGCGCTCGCTAGGGCCGGAAAACACGATTTATGTGGATGAAATCATGTTATCCAATCAAAATCAGACCACAAATCAAACCTTAGAGGTGTACGGAGGCGCATGGGAGGGCAGTCGACGACCGAGGAGGGCAGGGGATGATGTCGACGCTTGCTTGGGAAGGTTGGGCATCAACCAACAATGGGTTGTGTTGCAGCCTGGGTTGCCGCCTGGAGTACAGGAGGGCCGTGGGGGGCCAAGATTGCCACCTGGAGGGCCGAAGGGCCTGGGCGGCCTCCTGGATGACCAGAGAGACCTGGGTTGCCGCCTTGAGGGCCAGAGATGGTTGTTGAAGAAAGGGGAGGGCAATGGCGTGAGATGTTTCCCCCTCTTTTGATCTCAAAAAAAGGAGATGTGCGTGAGAGATGCATGGGTGGATGGACAATGAATGCCATGTTTCTCCTCTCCGCTCTCAGAGCAACAGTTCAATAACTTTCTGCTAATGATGGAGGCGATGTCATCTACATCGGTCTCAACTGATGGGTGGGACCATAGGATGTGGTTGGATGGCTTCTTCTCTGTGAGGAAGCATATAGATATAGGGCCTTCATAGCTGGTGATGCGGGATCATGAGAGATAGGGACATGGATTACAATTTGATTTGGACTCTGAGGGCACCGATGAAGATCAAAGTTGTTCCTTTGGCTCCACAAACTAGGGCGGGCACTGACTAAGGCAAAGAGATCATCTTTTCATCCAAGGGGGTGACACCTTGTGCTCTATGTGTGCCACTGCGAAGGAAGACTTGGATCATCTCTTCTATGCATGTGCTCTATTCCGTGAGATTGATCGGAGATGAACATCTCGTGGGTGGACCCTTCCTCCCACAAGAACTTTTGGAACTCCATGTTGGCTAACTAATACAGACCGATGGTAGAGTTGTCTTGCCCATTCATTGTGATTTGGGCGATTTGGCTTACAAGAAATGGGCTGATTTTTCATTCAAATAGATTTTATGTTAAGAACGTGATCATTTTAGCTAGATCTCTCCTCGAGGCATGATTATTATAAGTTTTCTTGTAGCATTTCCATCTTAATAAAAGCTAGGGTGAACACCTCCGAAGTGTTTTCCCTTTTTAACTCAAAAAATATAATTGGGAGGGTCTTCCAAAAACAAATTATATAAAAATATAATGTATGGCCTAACAATGCATTTCTTAACTTATTGTACCAAATAAAATGATATCTTGTTGACTAAAAAATGACATTCTGGATAGTAGTGCAATCCAAGAGTCCTGATTGGGGCATAGAAGTGAATAAAATTTTGATCAAACGCATAAAACTTCAAGTTAGCAATAAAAAATCATAATGAAATATATTAACTTGGCAGTTGATAAGTTTTTATAAAGCACGAATATGATAGACTTCTCACATCATGGCATCTATCACAAGCTTCAACTAAAAGCTGATAAATCAAGTGCTACAAACAAAGACATGCAAGGATAAAGGGACTAAATATATTAGCATGAATTAGGGATTTTAGCCTAATCGAATGTATCCAATTCGATTATTCAAAAAAAAGAGTTCAATTTAGAGAATTCTCCGATAAGGATAAAAAATTGACACATTCTAATCAAATATTCAAATTCATTTCACTTCAAATTTCAAATGTTAAAAAATACTTTAAAGTATGTACGACTTATACTACAAAAAGAATGTTATAAAGATATATTTGTGTGTATAAAGAACAAGTTTATATTCATATATAAATATAAAATTCAGACAAGAAGAGTTTCTCAGATCGACAATTATACTAATAACTAGAAATTTAAAAAGAAACCATATGTAATGTATATATAAAATTTATAAATGACCTGCTAACAATATGTATACTTTTTAAACAACTCACCTACAAATATCTTTTTATTTTGACTACTCTCCATTTTGTATACGATATCTGAAACAGATTCTTACAACTAATGTATTGCCAATAAATTAGTATACATCTTATTGCCAATATTTTAGCAATAGTTTTATCACTATATGAATCATGGCGTTAAATAGGCATAAAAAGGCCCCAAAAGCTAAGATGCAAATAAATGATTTAGAAGGAAACAACAACCAAAACACCTAAATAATGACAAAATATTTTAGCATTTAGAAAGGTATTCACATATCCTCCTTGCTTTTATGTCGGAGGGGTAGCTAATGTTATGGGCTTAGGCTTATATGGATAAAAAATAATGAATGGGATTGTGGAACTCCATTTGCCACCAATATGGAGGGATGTAGCGAAAAGAATGGAAGGTTGCTTCGCTTTGCTGGAAGTGTCAGATCTTGGAGGAGAAGCTCACTCTTTACTCTGAGAATTTCAGGGAGAAAAATCTCAATGGTTGCATTTCCATCGATGCCACAGGGGAGAAAAAGCGGGTCTCTTCAGGATAGATGCTGAACATGTTGCTCAGTGGGTAGACACGAGAGGAACATGAAGCCCTTCCTTTCTATTTTCGCAAGTGCTTTCCAGGGCCTAGCCAACATTTGACAAAATAGACGAGAAAAGTTTTCACGGGGCAAGAAAAGCTCATACCTTAGAAAGAATAGGGTACTCAATAAACCATCCTCAAGCCTTCTTTGGATTGCGTGAATGAATGGACTTGGCCCTCCTTTTGTCGTTCTGTTGGCATTCCATGGACCTTTCCCTAGGGTCATTGTCAGTTTAAAGCAGCAGGGATAACATGAGTGAAAGGGTCTCTGACATGCCTTAAATACAAAACTTCACGAAATCTTCCATTTATATCAGCTTTATGCTTCACTTTAAGGTAATTACTGTTAAAGTCTTTCCAAATCTAGACTGCACTTACTATTTTTATGTTCAAGGGGAAGAAGAAAACTCTGCCAACTCAAGAGGAGAGGTTACCACATCCAAGGTGATTTTTTTATTCAATCCAAGAAGCCAGATTGCTGAAATAAAAAATGAGGGGTTGTCAATGATGTCATCTAACACCATCCTTAGAAGGCACACTGAGAATGAGGAAGATGCAGGCAAAAGGAGAATGCGTCTTAATTGTTGAAGAGGGTTATATTACTGTGTGTTAGAAAAGGATCAAGGACCCACTTCGATGGTCAGGTAAAATCATAATTCAATCACTCAATCTTATCTCATTATATAGATGTAGGTTGCTTATATAATATATAGGGAATCCATCCAAAAGAAGCAACCATTAATCCAAAAGACATGTCCAAAGATTGTGATATTTTGGCTTTTTACATTAATTAAATATTACAATAAAATACAATCACAGCAAAGATGGCAAAATAAAATTAATTTTTTAGGGCTGCATCAAGTTTCTAGATGACAACAACAAATAGATAACACTCTGTTTCTTTCCTGATAGTTTCTTATTCAGCATCAACGTCATTTAATGGTCTTTGAACTTCCAGTCAGTATGAGTCCTGATACTTGTCTGCCCCAGACCCTACTCAACTGCAGTTCACTGCGTGTACCAACCCTTCATCCTCTAGAAAGTAGCAACGGTTTACTAGCATGGACTTCTCATGAATGCGCAGTAGTATGTCGGAAGACTCGGAACAACTCCACGGTAATGTCACATTTTACATCCAAGATCCATCATTACTGCTTTCTGAAGGCAATCTGCACCACCCCTATAAACCACAAGACTTATGCAACGAGAAACAAGACCAGGACCTCACCTCAGGCGCACACCTCACCATGTCTGCATCTAATTCTAATGGAGACCCAGGTCATAAAAAGTTTCTATTCTGACATCATTGATGCTTGCCATCAAATATCCGTCAAACAATACATTGGCAGAACAACCAATCAGTTGGAACTGGTTTTTACCCTTTTGTCACACAAAAATCAGTTCAGTTAGTTTAGAGTAGCTTATTCCCTCCAATTGATACCAAGAACTTGCGAATCCTAAGATATAATCTGTTATACAACCCGATCACTAGCACCGAATACTTCAAAAATCCTCCACGTTAACAACGACCATGGTACTTGATTTCCCTTGTTAGAACAGCAACTGCTTTCCTCCAGATTCGCGCTAACAGTAAATGAAACAGGTGGTGTAGAGCAGTAGATCAAATCATACACACAAAGGCAGCATACATCAGAAAAAAAAAGCAAGATCTACAAAAAATGTGCAAGTATAGAAATCACGAATCTGAAGGATGGGCGGTATGGATATGTGATTCCCGTTACCTTCCAAGAGGATCGAGCATGAGTTTGTCGGTAGGGTTAGGGCTAGGCGGTTTGGATTTGCCCCAAACTTGTGACGTGATGTGGTGGGAGGGGAAGGGGAGGAAGAAAGCGAGAGGAGAAGTGACGGAGAGATGCGAAATTGACAGCAGCCGAAGTTGGAAACATAAACAAACAAAAATCTCCGCTTAGGTCATCCACAGCCAAAGTGAAGGGACTAATTGTTCTCACTGGAATTATCACATTCGATTGGGGAACGGTCAGGCAGTTAATTTGGAGAGAGAGAGAGAACGCTTGAAAGTTCTTAATTTTTATTCTAAAGAAATGGTTAATTTTTTTGTCCTCGATTCTTTTTCTTTTTTATGTATTTTCCACTTTATTAGCATTAAGAAAATAGAAAATAAATTTAAAAAATGAGTTTTACATAAATGTGCATATACATATATATAGCATTGCATGTATACCCCTAGAACTTTGTATTTTGCGCAAAAACCCTTATAAACTTCATCAATAAAAAATACTTCCTATTTAGAAATATTCACATCCACTCCACCACTTTCCAAAAGGAGTTTCACATGTGCTCTTTGCACTCGTCCTGCCTTTTTTGCGATGATGCTTGTACCATTCTGTTCTTGCAACATTAATAGTTATGCCGTTCCATTAATTTTAGGGATATTTACACCCATAACCCTGAGTAATATCATAATTACCCCAGAATCCCTGTATAATCACGAATTACATCTAGAACCTTGAATACATACTCCGTTTTACATACATAACCTTCCGTTAGTTTTCTTCATTAACTCAACCATAGAAGTGAGTTAATCTAACCGATATACAATCTAACGGCTTGGATTAACCTCACCCATTCATGATCTAACGGCTATGATTAATCATAACAAAATTTCTTGTAAGGGCGGCACGAGACTGCTGTGGGGGGGAGCTTGCATCACGGGGGCGGAGGGCCGACACGGGATCGGCACCAGAGCGAAGCTTTGCAGGGGCGACCTGGGATGGGGCGGCCTTCGACCTGGGTCTGGGGTGCGGGGGGCCGTCTTTGCAGGAGCGGGCGGCATTCGATCTGGGGTGGGGCGGCCTTCGACCTGGGGTGCAGGGGGTCGGGCGGAAGGGAAGGTGCGGGGGAGGGGGGGGGGGGAGGGGGGAGGGGCGGAGGGAGGTGCTGCGGGCGGAGGGGAGGCGTGGGGGGTGGTGCGAGGGCGGAGTGGGGAGGTGCGGGCAGAGGGGAGGTGCGGGGTCTTTGTAGGAGCGGGCGGCGTTCGACCTGAGGAGGGGAGACCTTCGACCTGGGGTACAGGAGGTCGGGGGGGGGGGGGGGGGGGGGGGGGGGGGGGGGGGAGGTGTCTTTGCAGGAGCGGGCGGCGTTCACCTGAGGTGGGGCGACCTTCGACCTGGGGTGCAGGAGGTTGGGGGGGTTGCAGCCGGGGCTTCGATCTGGAGGGCTTTCGTGCGGCCGGGCGGGGGGTGGGGAAGGGGGCTACGGGCTGGCGGGGTCGAGCTTTGACCTGGGGGCTAGCGGCCGGGAAGGGGGGCTCCGACATGGGCCATGCGACCAGGGAAGGAGGGGGCCGACGGGGAGGGGGAGCTCCGACCTGGGGGGCTTGCGGAGGGAAGGGGGGGCTCCGACCTGGGCTCGACCTCGACCTGGGTTCTAATATCTGACCTGAGACGGAGGTTGCTTGGAGGACGAAGGGGAGGAGGTGGTCGGAGGAGATGGTGCTGCATGGAAGATGAAGGGGGAGGAGACGAAGGGGGAGGAGGAAGGGGATAATGGCTTCTTTTGAGCAGGAGGAGCTCGGCGAGCACCGGGGGGGTGTTGTTGGAGCAGGGCATGCGGGTGACGGGTGTCTGGAGGCGCGGGGCAGATGCTTAGGGAGGACGGAGGCACAGTAGGGGGCGGTGCTCGGCAAAGGGGTGGGTTCGAGGAGCTCGCGGTGGGGGTCAACGCGGCCGTGGGGTTTCGAGCAGCCGGGGCTCGGCGAGAAGGGGGGTGGAGCAGCTCGGCGCGGTGGGGGTTTCAGGTGCGGTGGAGGAGCAAACGCAGGCGGGGAGATTCGAGCAGCAGGCGCGTGTGGGTGGGGGGCTTCGAGAATGGAGCAGGGGTGGAGCAACTCGGCTTGGGGACTGAGCAGGAGCGGAGAACCTCGGCGGCGGATGACGGGGGGCTTCATCGGAGAGAAGACAATGGCATGCTAGTGTTTGATTGAATGGCATCCTATTATAAATATGATGTGTCCTGAGGGGTAAAATTGTCAATATATATCTTTTTCCGTCGGACTTAACGGAGCATTAAGACGGAACTTGACGCAGGGTTATGCCATGTAAAGGTTAAGCATTACTCGGGGTTCTGGGTGTAATTCGTGCTTGTGCAGGGTTCCTGGGGTAATTACGAGATTACTCAGGGTTATGGGTGTAAATATCCCTTGATTTTATTGTCTATATGATATTGGGCCATGATTTCTCTAAACCAAAGCTGGTTAAGATGATTTTATTACAATTATACTCCGACATTCATCCATTTATCTTGCAATGATGCTTGTACCATTATGTTCTTGCAACATTAATAGTTATGCCCTTCCATTAATTTGATTGTCTATATGATATTGGGACATGATTTCTCTAAACCAAAGCTGGTTAAGATGATTTTATTACAATTATACTCCGACATTCATCCATTTATCTTGTGATGATGCTAGTACCATTCTGTTCTTGCAACATTAATAGTTATTCCCTTCCATTTAATTTGATTGTCTATATGATATTGGGCCATGATTTCTCTAAACCAAAGCTGGTTAAGATGATTTTATTACAATTATACTCCGACATTCATCCATTTATCTCCCCTACCTTGCCTCCTCTAAGAAACATGTCTTAAACCTCGAGCATTAACAACAATAATGTATGTCAGTTCTCGAACACTAGGGATGGGTGCTAGTGGATTGGACTGTATAACCTGGATCACTGCAATCAAAACGTTATAAAAACAATCACAGTATTACATAGCACTTTTAAATTTTTAATCACAAAGAAACCAATCAAACTACAATTGCATATGTATTTAACATGGGGACCGTCTTGGGTAAAAATCACGACTTAAGGCTCCCGATTCGGGCTTTTGACCACATCTACATGGGTTTTCCATTAACCTAAGTTGCTTACGTCGGCAACCAAACTGTATTACAATAAGAGTTGATTACACTATCTACTCAAATATATTACAATTAAACAATCATTAACCTCAATAATAAGTATAACTATGCAATGAATGAGGCAAAATTAAAATAATCTTACAGAGAGAGAAGTCGGCTTTGTAAGATGAATTGCATAACCCTAGAGTTGTAAGCATGAAGAGTGGATCAAACATAGCTCTTAGAACTTTCTCTTAGAGAATATAGTGGAAATTAGTAGAGAGGAGAGAGTTGTTTCTCTTTGTTGTTTGTTGAACAAGTGAGGTGTGTGGTCCTATTTATAGGTTTAGGATTCCCATAGTCGATGAGGCAAAAGGGTAAGGTTCGTAAGGAGACATTTCCTGAAAGTGCCATATTAAAAAATGCATGCTCAAAGAATCTTGGTGATCAATCAGAATTAAAAAAATATGATCATCAGTGAAACCAGATGATTGCTTAGAATTCAAAATATGATCGGTCAGTGAAATAGGATTATCATTTAAAATTCAAAAAAACATATATGATTAATTAGTGAAATTGAGTGATCGATCAGAATTAAAAATATGATCGATCAATGAAATTGGATGATCAAACAGATTGACACTTTGACATGAAAGTCAAAGTCAAAGTATGAAATGCAAGATACATGATGCTTGAGGTCTTTTACAATCTAAGAAAATTACAATATGCGTGACTTAATAAAAAAGACTCTATCTTTTTCTTGAGCTTGAGAGCCTTTCTGCAGCTTAAACCAGAGTTCCTTAGTCTTGAACTTCATTGAGATTCTTAGATCCTTCTTCACTTAAGTTTGAGATCCCCATATAGAGCTTGTTCTTGGTCCATTAGATTTCATGCTCTTAACTTAGCATCAAGCTAGCTGCGCAAGTTTTGTCATCTTCAAAATATGCATGCCCATGCATGAACTAACAAACAACTCCTCTTCTCTAAGGCCCCAGACAACCCTTCACCCCTAGCTTTGAGGGGGTTTTCAAGCTGAATATTTAGAGATTGTAGCGTCGAGAAGGAGGAAGAAGAGGTTGGTCTTACAAGAGGAGAAAAACACCGAAGAAGGAAACACATTAGACATTATACTTATCTCCATATTGTTAATGTTTGCTTGGGGTGCTATCACATGTTTTTATTTCTTTAAATAATGACTTGTCCATTAATGGTCGTTGAGTACCAATTGTTGGGATACTTAAATTATCATGTATAATTCATATTTCGAAGAATTGGATTTGTCATTCAAAAGGGATTGGCGGCGCAGCTTGTTGCCCGTCTCCCATCAATTTCTATGTAACTTTTTTTTTACGTTCATCTATGGTCTTATATTCGTGTGATTTACACGTAAATTGAAATACTATCATGTATCGTTGAAGTGTTTATAAAGCATATCCAATGTGTGGACTATCATATATATAAACGGAGCGAAAAAGTTTTATATTTTGAAGGAAATTTATCAATAAATTATTCACAGCATACACTAAAATCTGTGCGTGTGTGTGTGTGAATATTTAACTAGCATGGTTAGTAGTACGGACCATGGAAGGTCATATCGCGATATATCGACGATATATCAACGATATATCAATATCGACATGTGACCTATATATCGTTGATATAGTCGATATTTGGCTTTGGAATGTTGTTTTATTCACGAAATCGGTTTGATATCGTTGAAAATACATCGTACGACACAGTATCGATATCGATATGGCCTTCCATGGTACCTATTAGTGTGAATATATGTTGTCACCAAGATTTGCGGCTTAACGTAAGTCGTGGCGATCAGTTAACCGTCGGCAATGTACCATGCAAAAAAACTAAAAAATAAAAAGTTATAATACATGGTGGCCTAATGTCCACCGTCGTAAATAGTTATCATTAAATAACCATATTTCCAGTAATGAATCTCGTTTGGTTACTTGGTTGAGTGGGTTGGAGCAACATCATGTGAATAGTAGTTGTTTGGACGGTTACGAGGGTTGATAGACGGTTGGAATAAGGAATGTGATGTGATGTCATATTGATTTGTGATAGAATTCCAACTCAGGAATGATCCAGGAATGTAGAAGATAAATCTGGTTGCCATAAGGTAACCCGGTAACCAAACAAACCCATAAGATGGGCATTGTCTTCACGTGTGCATCCCACAAATTATATTTTATACCCTATACAATATTTTTTTTTACAAACCATTTTCTTGCCTACAACCTATTAGTTGACTACAAAGAGTGGATTATGTAAGAAGACATGTAGGAGGAACTAAGAGAGGCCTGATGGTGGTCTGGAGTGTGAAAAATGGTGTAGAAATAAAGATGAGGGAAATGCATGTTAAAATTCTGCCCAAGCTTGACCCATTATAAATTGGACTAAGGTTCGGGTCAAGCTCGTGGGTCGGGTTCACGAGCTTGGCCAAGTTGTTCGAACCCAATGCTCATCCAAAGATATATGGTGGAGATTTAAGGAATCCTACATAGACACCTTATATGGGGTTGGGTCTGTTGGATTTTGTGGGTTTCAATGGGGCCAGGTCAAGCCTGACCCAGATAATTAAAATTTCAAAACTGAAGGCACGTGCTCGATCCATATTAGCATCATGCTCGAGTTCTTTGTTAGGTTTTTTGGGGTTGGGTCCTGGTTAGGTTTGAGTCGATATGCATGCCAGTGGCATTTGGTACAAGATCGTGCAAGGAGGCATGACAACAGTGCGAATGATAAAGATTTCGTTGGATGGAGTCATAAACTCAACGGTATTGTAAAATCGTGACTAAAAGTATGCGTGGTGATGTGACGAATGAGGATGTTGTACAAGGTGTACATGCATGAAGAAAGGATCATAACAAGAGACAAAGCTCAAACTTTTTTCGGAATGAGCGATATGAGAAGAGTGCACCTTGTTGTCGCATCCTTGCTACATGAGCATACAAGAAGGATAAGTGTGTGGTCTGATTCGCCATATAAA